>JAUPFN010000022.1:1225000-1605000 GCA_036924255.1 Apodemia mormo
AACTGTTTTTTTTCTTAAGGAGGTCAGTCCCTTACAATATTTTTTGAAATCGTGTTAAGTGATATTATAAATCTGTGCCGGCAAACTAACAGTCAATCTCTGAAATTTTAAATGTTTATTGTTGAAAAAGTTATACGAAAAACAGAACAAGATAATTTTTTGTGGTTTTATCACCCATTGTTAAAAATTAGATTATAACGAACGACAGAACAGAACGACATATGCACATTTTTTTTTAAAATAAATTTGTGACATAAGTACTTAAAATAACATGTATTTAACCCTTTAAACTCAAATTCACTTTAAAATAATTTAATTCGCGAATACCTTTAATAGCACTTAAAACAATATATCCAAATTATTTACCTGAGAGTAAGTGCGAAAGAAATCCTCCTCGATCCTCAGAAAGCCCTTAATTCATTCGTAGTGGCATCTGTAGATTTCTCCCTGGATATCAAATAAGATGGATCTGATTCACCCTTTCCAAATTCATCTTTTAGACTTTAATTTTCGCCAAGGCGGTTTGCTCTAGCGTGAATGATGTCGGAGGCGTTGAATCTGGAAGAGTGATGGTAAATAATAATTTAGAACTCCACTCGAATTGAAATTGCGGCGGCCCAAAGTTCCAAGAATGTGAATGGAAAGTATTTGCATCGGTCGCTGTGAACGACAGTTTGATTGTGAATTGATTCGCTCATCCCCCGCCAGCCGCAAGCCTTCGGAAAAGTATGTTTTATTATTTACAGATGACTAGCACTTACGTAATTATTTTTTGGTTATATCTTAGTATACAAGTATGAGTATATACACATAACATTATGAAGATTAAGGTCCAGTTGCACCAAACTATTTAAATACTTTTTAATGTATCATCCTGCACGAGTGTGGTCCACGATGAGTGGTGGTCCACGAAGATATCACCGCATTTTACCGATCTAAAAACGATTATTGACTATTTCTAGCGATAATCGGGACTAACGGCTTTACGTGCTCATCCGGGTCACGGGCGGGTAACACACAACCCGCCAGTGTTGAAGCTGCTACTAAGATTTTGGATTTTCGAGAAGAACCTCGCAAAAATTTCAATATCACTTTTGCCTGACCCGGGGATTTAAACCCGATCATCTGAGTCGAATAGGCTATCCCCTAGACCACGAGGCAGTCTTTACTTTTTAAATTACTTTTAAAAAGTGCATACGAGTAAATAGTGTTACGTGCTTCGCGTTCGTAATTGTGTAATAAACCACCACTTATATTAAAACCGTGTATTTACAACACAATTATACAGAAGAACACAATGCAATACGTAAATAAACTGTTTAACACTAATAACACTCACTATACTAACACTAGAATTAACCGACTACACAGAATCACAAAATAAAACACTTCTCGTATTCACTGTAATATATCACTTTACACTAATCGTCTCAAGTATTGCTGTCCAATCACTGTTTAAAACTGTACTTTATTCGCCAACACATCCCTCTTTATACTCAGGGTAAAGTTCGACTCGAATCCCGAATCTTCCGAAATCTACGCATAAACAATGCTAATCGTAAAGAAGTTACAAAACACGCCCTATCGCTTGGGGCAAAAGGATGAACCTTATGCCCCAAGCGATAAGGTCAATTATGGCCATAACTATTCGGGTAACGGCGGCTATTGTATATCAATAGAAGTAGCTATCTTATTTATTTATTTATTATTTATTTAGCGCTCCAACACTTCACGTTTATAATTATATTTATATATATTATGTATTAGATTATTAATGAATGTTGTGATTTACTTTTAGTTTTGAACACAATGTCTGTTGCTTTTACTTAATAGCTTCATAAACTGGGTAGGCTGGAAGAAATCTTTATACTGTAGAGATAAGTCTACCTTTTGTATGAGTTTTCTTTCGTTTAAAATTGTTACAATATTTACTGTTGTGTACAGTAAAATATTAAATAAATAAAGAAATTATAAATTATTAGCAACAATAGTTAGATGTAAGCGGACCTTAAACTTTATAGATGTAATTCAAAATTATCTAAAGCTATCAGATTCTTTCTTACAACTGCAGATGAAGATCACATAGCTAGGTGATTTGGATATATTTAAATTGGTGTAGATATACCTGACAAATATACAAGACTGTACTGGAAATCATATGTATACATACATACATAAAATAGCACATAAGCATAAATACGTACTATTTTATGTCAAACTAGCTGTTGCCAGCGAGTTTGTCCGCGCGGACTTCGTTTACTCCGCACAGCACTTCCCCGGTAGGTGATAATATGTAGCCTAAATGTAAACCCGACCTTTTAGTAATATTCATGCAAAATTTGAAGTCAATCCATGCAGTACTTTTTGAGTTTACCCCGGACATACATACAGACAAACAGATAAACAGACAAACAGACAAATATTTCAAAAACTATATTTTTGGCTTTGATATTGATTGTAGATCACGCCCCAAGAATTCTTTAAAAAAATATTCAATGTATAGTTTTGACTTTCCTACGATTTTATTATATGTATAGGTGTTTCTAGCGTACTCTATACATATAATAAAATCGTAGGAAAGTCATATATGTCCGGGGTAAACTCAAAAAGTACTGCATGGATTTATTTCAAATTTTGCATTAATATTACTAACAGGTCGGGTCAACATATAGGCTACATATTATCACCTACCGGGGAAGTGCTGTGCGGAGTAAATGAAGTCCGCGCGGACAAAGTCGCGGGCAACAGCTAGTTATGTATAAAATCGTAATAAAGTAATCGCATATCCAAATTTACATAAATTTTCACATAATGTATCAACATACCAGTTATATAATTAAGTAACCATTCTATTCTGGCACGAACAACCTTTAGTTTTATTTCCCAAACCTTCGCCATGTTTAGTTGCCAGACGTAGAACTCTTTTCTACGTCTTTGGCTTTTCCAAACTTTGCCACTTAGACCAAGAAAATTACAAAATCTTCTGATTCAATGAGTTTTAATTTTTCATTGCAAGGCTTCAGCAAATTGTCGTAAGCTGTTCTGCTACTACAGCCTTTTAGTGTTAACAACCAGCGCCACTGCAAACCAAAGCAATCTAAATACTTGCTTCATACAAAATTTACAAAAGATGAATAGATTACAAGTAGTGTGACCTACGTATAACTTATATTTCATTTTTAAAAGCTTACATCATTTAACGTTCGGGTACTTTTAGGAGTGAAAATCATTGTTAGTGACATTTCACATGTGAAATCATTGTACTTCTTTTGTTTTACTTCATCCAATAAAAATGAATAAAAAGTAGCAGTCGTTTCCATGCTTAATTGTATGGTAAAATAAAACAAAAATCATCAAACTGGATCCTTTACAAATCAGGTAGAGTGACACGTATGTAAATAGACGACCAGCTTTACCACGATTCACCGGTTAACGAGTTGGTGAAATAGGTCGCTGTCCTAATCCCATCATAACGTTCTGTAACGACAAGTAGCTCGTTTCTTGTTTAAATTTTTAGCTTTGTTTACCCGAGACACGAGAGTATATTTAACAAAGCGCCACTAAACTTGTAGCTACTACTAATACTTTACCTTGAAAAAATAATATTTTCTGCTCTACCCGGAACCTCAGCATTTGATCCAAATAAGCATATTCAGGTAACATTTTGTAACATTTTAAATTTGTATTAACTTTCCAATCGCATTCTTTTGTTTTCCGTTTTATTGAAACTGAAATCACCTTGTTGTTCTTTTTCACGTGCAATTCCCTAACGACGGTTGGCGATCGTTACAGCGAATTTAATTTTCGATACAGCAGCTCTGAACATTATATTGGTTTCATCTCAATAGCGTAGATTTTTTTCGCCAGAATATATATACTCTACCGATGTTTCATGTATCTTAATGTCGACGTTGCATGTGTCTCGATTCAATTTTATTATGAAATACTTTGTGTTTATTCGTTATACGCTGCTAAATCTTTCCAGGTTTATGCCTCCAAAGTGTACTCAAAATCTTACTGTAAATCGGAGTTTGTACTTTCTTCTGCGTCGTAGTGAGAATGAGATGACAACGCAGTATTTTTTTATTTCATAAGATAGCAAACAAGCAGATGGGTCTCCTGATGGAAAGAGTCAACCATCGCATATAGACACCGAAGGTGTTAATGGTGCGTTGCTATCTTGTGGTGAGGTCTAATGACACGTGCGTAAGTTTACCGGCTACCTTATCCTCCAAATCGGAAGACGACAGTGACAACCACTGACGCTATTGCGGCAGGAATAGGTAAGGCGGTGGTACCAGACCCGGGCGAGACAATACAGAACTCTACCACCTAGTAGCCACTATGTTAGTGACTTGCATAGCCAATCGGTCGCCTTTTACGACATGCCTGGCAGACCGGCAGCTGGTCTATTCTTTAAAGAAGCCCGGAACTAACATGGGGAGTATGCGAGATGTACACGCAGTTTGATGTCGACATCCATATATATTAACCCAAGAATATCACGGTCGTTTTGAGCCAATTTAATTTTGAAAGCATCAATACTAGAGTCTTGAAATACTTCTGCAAGTTACACAATTGACTAAGCACTTGCACTTTTTAACCTCACAACATATTTTTAGTCTATCAGTTAAGCGGTTTCATTTTTAAACATCTTCAATTAAGCATATTACATTTTGAAGATGCCAAAAAAGCGAAACCGGTTGAGTGATAGACTAAATATATATGTTGTGAAGTGAAAAAGTACAAGTGCTTGTACACAAGTCAATTGTGTAACAATAATGAAATTTCACCGAGTGCTGACCATGGAAAGAAAATGTATCAGTTTTTATGAGGTTTTTTTTGTTATATGGTACGGAACCCTTCGTGCATGAGTCCGACTCGCACGTAGCTGGTTTTTACCAGTAAACGAATGTAAAAAGTTGTGCATGCATAATTAGCAAATAAGCAGATGGGTCTCCTGATAGAAAGAGTCAACCGTCTCTTATAGACACCAAAGGTGTTAATGGTGCGTTGCTATCTTGTGGCGAGGTCTAATGCCTCATGCATAAGTGTACCGGATACCTTACCCTTCAAACCGGAACACGACATTGACAAGCACAGACGCTTTTGTGGCAGGAATAGGTAAGGCGGTGGTACCAGACCTGGTCGAGACAATGCAGAACTCTACCACCTAGTAGCCACGATGGTAATGACTCGCATAGCCAATCGGTCGCATTTTATAGCCTGCCTGACAGAACGGCAGTTGGTCTATTCATTAATGTAGCCTAGACCAACACGTTTATTGAACGTTTTTTATAAATCCAAAACCGTCGCCTATAGACTATATAAGTATATATTAATTTCGCTAAGATTTAATGCTACATATATTACTTTACTAGGTGCTTTATCTTACAAACCGTAATTCGATGCTGACAAGCTCCGATCCTGTCGCAACCGTAAGGCGGTGGTACCAAACCCGGTCAGGTCGTTATAGAACTGTACCGTGTTGTATTGTTTTGTGTTTCCTAACATACCGTATTAATATATAATTGGTGATTTTTGTTACAGGTAAGTCAGCAATTCGATGTATTTGAGATGCACGGTGAAAGGCAAGTACTTTTAAACGTGAGTAGGTGTTAATTTTTATTTATAAATGCAGATGGGTTTAAAAAATGCACATACAATTTATTTTCACAAGCATGCGCGGAAATAATGTTCTTACGTTTGAATAAAGAGGACGCGAAGTATCGTATTTACGTACAGAGGCTGTACAGAAAAACGGGTCATCGCCGGCGCTTTTTTTTTTGAATTTGTAACAAGAATCGCACCGGCAATGTAAGAAAAGGCGTGCTAGGATGTAACTTGAATTATGAAATCTTTCATCTTGATTTAGTTTCCGTTTACGTGGTTGTATATCCAAATGCGTTTATTTTTCGGCACTGTCGGAGAAAAAATAATTTGACGATAAAGCAAGGATTTCGTCTCGATACTCTTATTTTAACAATAAAATTAGTTCTGACGGTTCCGAAAGTTAAATAGATATTGACTGCAGTCACTATATATATATATATATATATATATATATATATATATATATATATATATATATATATATATATATATATATATATATATATACACTTAAACATGACCACATGAGGTCCCGGGTTCGATTCCCGGATCGGGCACATAAAAAAAGTGTTTTTTCAGTTTTCTGAGAAACACAAAGTTGCCCGGGATTGGAAAGTGCCTGGTTGGCGATAGGCTTGCCACCTATCACATTTGTGGGACCAAGTATCTTCGGCTAATCGTGGGTGCACTTGTTGTACCTCTGCCAACCCTTCGGGGATACGGGCGTGAAGATCCGCAGTCTTTACGATAATGTACTATAAATGAAAATAATTTACAAAAGTATATAGAAAAAAAGTGAATAAGTTACTGATAATAACCCACAGCCCTGAAGAATAAGGAATCTTTAGTGCATGTGTGTTTAAACTGTAATGCACCCACGATTAGCAAACGATTTTGAGTACTTGCTAATCTACGAGTATTGATACACAAATCCAGTCTTTGGCTAGTTATATGCTAAGAAAAAGTGGAAAAACCTTTTGGAACGAATTATCCAACTTAGAATTTGAAGTCAAACGTCTAATCCTAAGCTGGATATTACTGCGTGATTACAATCTAAAGCAAAAATATATATTTTAAACCTTTTGTTTGTATGTGTATGCAGTTAGAGAGAAAATCGTCACGTATCTTACAACGTTACAACCATCGCGGAAAACAATGGCCAGGTTCTTTTGTCGACAGATAAACGATATTTTTATTTATCTATTCAACACTTAATTGTACTCAGGAAATTACCCAAATAATTAAAATGGGCGAGCTTATTCCTACTTATAGTTTTCTTCCGGCCAAAACGTTAAAGAAAATTAATAAAAACAAATGCTATGAGTGCATTCTTGGTGGTCTAGTGTTACGGTATCAGTGTTGACACCATGTTGTCCCGGTTCTATTCCCGGGTCGGACAATTCAAAAATATATTTTTTTCAGTTTTCTAATATAAATAACGTTGCCCGGGATTGAAAAATTGATTTGCGATAGGCTTGCCACCTACCACATTGTGGGACTAATGCCCATTTTCACAAAAAGATCCCTATACTACACCCTAACTAGGAATCCCCTAAACTAAGTGGCCCCTAAAATTTGACCCTTACCTATATTCGTTTTCAAAATGCTAAGGGACAATTAAGAGATTCCTAGTAAAGTGACAGTTCATTTTTAGTCTATGATTTCGGAAAACCGTACCTTTACCGATTTAGGTCGTTTGTTTATATTTTAGACAAACAAAAAACAACAAAAATATAAGCAAAATAGTTTATTAATCATGGAGTTAGTTCTTTAATAATATTTTGCGTTATAAATAATATAAAAAAATATATCTTCTGGCTTTACGTATGTTTAAATAGTTGCCAAAGTCAATTGAAAAAAGAAACATTGCCATTTTCGTCTGATAATTGGTTTTCCGTTTTGTTATTGTGAATTAAAAAATACATTACTTCGGTGTATAGAGAATTGTATAAAATGATCTCGAAGTGTGACAATGGCGTCAGTCACTCTTTTCACTATCCTACTGCAAGTGGCAATGCTAAAACCACCTGTATCTGCCACTGCCAGTAAATGGTTTCCCGCCGCATAAAATCTCAGAGTACATTATAATAGTTTATTCACAGGAGATATAGAGTGATTTCTGTAAAGAAAGATAACTATATAAGTATTCAGACACCAACTTTATAAATTAAAGATAAATTGTTATTAGGTACCTATGTACATATATTAACTATGTACAAACCTGTATCTGAATATTCCAAATAGTGCTCTATTTTGTCTAGTAAATATAACACACTAGCTTTGGTTAACTTAAATCTTTGCACCAAATCTTGTTTATTGATATATATTTGTGTATATATCTTCGTGAAAAGATTTGAGCTCGATAATAACTCCACTGTTTCGATAAAGTCGATACTATCAAAAAAAATCGTTCAAAACATCTTCCATTTTGCTTTACTAGTCAAAAATAAATGATGTGGTGCCGCGGGACACCAGGTAGGAACGAACTTCCTTCGGCTAAACGGCACTGCTCGCTTGTGTACGCGACTGTCGCGCCTGCGCACGTCTCATTTAACGGGTTTATTCCACGCATTTTTTCTTACGGTTTTACTATCACATTTTTTTCAGTTCGGTCGCGCAGCAAAATCCCTATCCCCTCCAAGCCTGCCGTAAGGAACTTCGTTCCAATAATAATAGTAATAACACTAACACGATATTTCAAACGAAAATAAAAATAACACGATAATTAAAACCTCCACTTAATGCTAAGGAATGAAGATTCGACCCCGTAAATTTAGGGGATCACTTAAGGCTTTCGGTGTCCCTTAACTCTTGGTGAAAACGAAATTACTGTTAGGTGTCTCTTAAATATATTTAGGGGTCCCTTAAAATTTAGGGATCTTTGTTGAAAACGGGCATAAGTATCTTCGGCTAATCGTGGGTGCACTAGTTGTACCTCTCCTTACGATTTCAGGGATATGGGCGTGAAGATATTTATTTATTTATTCTATAAATGCTTTGTTTGCTACGTGTCATATTTTAATAATCATATGCTCTTAATCTTCAAAATTTGAAAAATAAGCTCCAGGAATATTTTACTAGGTGATAGAGTTCTGCATCGGCTCGACCGGGTCTAGTACCACCGCCTCACATATTCTTGCTGCAATAATGTCAGTGTTAGTTACTGCCGTGTTCCGATATGGAGTGTAAGGTAGCCGGTAAAGTGGGCTACGCGAGTCACTACTATCGTGGCTACTAGGTGGTAGAGTTCTGCATTGTCTCGCCCGGGTCTGGATCCACCGCCTTACATATTCCTGCCGCAATAGCGTCAGTGCTTGTCGCTATCGTGTTCCGGTTTGGAGGGTAAGGTAGCCGGTAAACTTATGCATGTGTCATTAAACCTCGCCACAAGATAGCAACGCACCATTAACATCTTTGGTGTCTATAGGCGATGGTTGACTCTTTCCATCAGGAGAACCATCTGCTTGTTTGCTATCTTATGATATAAAAAATAAAATACGTACCTACTTACCATAAGATTGTCTATTATTAGGGTGCGCCAGTTATTCTTAAGTTAATATAGAGTTAAAACGGAGGAACCGTAAGGGAACCTGTAATTTTATAGTAGTTTAAGGTTTCGATAAAATGTATGTGGATAAAAGATATGTGAAACAATGTAATTAGTAGTGACAAGGGTAGTTCAGGTGAACACACTTGACCGCTGATGTCGGTCATTTGTAGGAAGGAATTCTGTAATTGCAATCATGAAGGCTCCACTGCTCCCAATTAAAATTGTTACTTACTAGAGCCACCTGCCTGAATTTTCTAGTTTCGAGATATATGTTGGGCGAATTACCTGGAGCGTTATTTGCGGTGTTAACTTGGGTATAGGAATTTTCGTCGAAAAACGAAAACTTAATGTAAATGTAACTTAATGTTAACTTTTAAATTATTTGAGACTAGTGGGTAGGTGTATATAAACAATCATAATTTTAACAGAGTGATCCGATTTTGATAATTGTTCTTTTGTTATAAACAATCATAATTTTAACAGAGTGATCCGATTTTGATAATTGTTCTTTTGTTGAATAGAATATACCCCGAGGGTCGTCTAAAATACTTTTTGAAAAAAAAAAATCCTCCCAAAAGGGTACAAAATCACAGATAGATTATTTATTCACTTACTGATTTTGATATATAACCACGTATAAATTTTTACTCAAAAAATATTTATCACATACACGCAATATTTTTGAACGACCTATCCATTATCGAACTTATGACATTCGATCATATACGTGATATTATGGGACAGGCGAGATATAAAATCGTGTCCTCATCACACAAAGATCCAAAACGGTTTAAGGTTTAATTTGCCGCTATATCTATCCATGCCGAATAACTTGCGCCACGGACAAACATATGAATAATGAATGCTATATATTGAAACTATAAGAGTTTCTGTATGACTACGGAACTCTAAAAAAAGGTCTTCCTACCCAAAATAAAGCCCATCAAGAATTCCCTCATCGTTAAGTATTACACGTATCGTTATCCCTGTTTTGAATTAGTTATTTCGCTTTTAGTCCCTACGCTTTGGCGCCCAATCGTATTTGGCTTAGCGCGGCGCGTGTCATCCGGATACATTTACATATTATTATGGTGACATGTATTTCAATTACTGAGAAATCGATAAAACAATATGGATGAGGTACGATGAGGTGTCACGAGTATTTTTTGTATGTTTTTTACGCTTTGTTTCAATTTTTTCGTCGGTCCCTAGTGCTCTGGGATTCGATGATTGTGCCGGGCCGTGTTTAAGTAAGTGTTTTTTCAAGGTTTTTCTCGAAAATCTTAGTAGCAGCGCTCTGAGTCTGGCGGGTGGTGTGTTATTACTCCTGAGCCTCGGATGAGCACGTAAAGTCATCTGTCCCCGTCATCCAAAATAAAAGATGATAATCATTATCATGTCGGTATAATGCGATGATGTGGATCACTGTTGTTATTTTTTTATTTTCTTGCAAATAATAATATTTATTTACTAAGAGGGCACGGGAGTGGTAAGACACCACCCGTCAGACTCGGAGCTATTACTGAGATTGTAGATTTTAAAGAATAATCTCGAAAAAATCTTCAAAAACACTTACCCGACCCGCGGATCAAAACCAGGACCTCAAGATCTGAGCTGAATAGGCTAACTCTTCGACAGGATGTTGTCATATTTTAAAATTTATTTAAATATTGCCTTATATACAACTTATTTAAGCGTTTTTTTAAGACAAAAAGAAAGTGTTTTAAGCAAGCAGAAGTTTCTATGGTACCGTTTAATATTTTCTTCTCCAAGAAATATATTTTGTCTGATATATGTTGTACTATATCATAAATCAACAACTATCATTCAATAATCGCGACGAGGAAGTCATAAAAACACTTCTAAACTTCGAAGAGCTCGTATGTTTTTTGATTTCTCACATTAGTTTTGGAACTAAGCGATAAATTTTTTTCCATTTTTCAGTGTCAAGGTTGTACTGAAGACGTGGCAGCGTATATGGATGTTTATCTTGTTATTGTCACAAAGTTGTCATTTCGCGGCTGTGTATGTTGCGTCGCTGTGAGTTAATGCGTGTAAGATAGATGAGAAAAGTGACTAGGCAAAAGTTTGTCTCCCGCAGGACGCCGCCGACAGTTGATTGACGAGACGCACTTAGACTTCGTCTTATTTTTACCAGCAATGCTTATTTTCCTAATGTAAAACTTATTTTAGTCTGGCTTTGTCCTTATTTTTGCGGAGTTGGAATACACTGCGCAAATGCGTTCGGACTTGTATAAATTAAAGGTACACTTTGATGTACGATTTTTTTTAAATAAATAAATGTAATAGGGTTCTCTCGCTAGTCTTTTTTTATGTATCATAAGATAGCAAACAAGTAGATGGGTCTCCTGATGGAAAATGTCAACCATTGCCTATAGACACCAAAGTTGTAAATGGTGCACTGCTATCTTGTGGTGCTAATGCCGTATGCATAAGTTAACCGGCTACCTTACCCTCCAAACCGGAACACGAAAGTGACAAGCACTGACGCTATTGTGGCAGGAATAGGTAAGGCGGTGATACTAGACACGGGCGAGGCAATGCTCTACGACCTAGTAGTCACGGTGGTAGTGACTCGCATAGCCAATCATCGGTCGTCTTTTATGACCTGCCTGGCAGAAAGGCAGTTGGCCTATTCTTCAAAGGAGCCCGAACGCACACGGACTAGTTAGACAGATATCGTACTCACATATTATGTATCGGCAATTTTTTATACTTAATTTATGTGTAATAATATTTTCTAAATTAAAGATAAATACTTTATAACAATTTATTAATGCAGTTAAAATTAAGTGAAGTTAAAAAAGTTTTCCTTGAAAATAAATTCATAACAATGTTAGGATATGGCCAAACCACCACGAATCCATACGTTGACTATCTAGGATATCAGGGGCTCGCTTCACTTAACAAAACGTCAATCGAGTCGAAGCATTTAGGGCTCTTACACATTTTTCTAGATATTATGCCGCGCCGTGCGTGTATCGTGTTTATGTGTGTAAGAAGCCTAAACGCTTTGATTAGATTGATATTTTGTCATAAAATCAATAGGTACAGAAGTCAAAGTCATGTATGTACTTTACTTTTCAAATCTACGCTCGGCGGTCGCGCTAGGGTTCTTAAGTTTGGTTTATTCATAAAAATTGGTAGTGACACTAGTATCTAAGCCCCGTTTTCACTTTGATTAGTGCGAGTGCGGGTGCTTAATGCAGGTGCTCAGTATTAAGGAAAAAATACGTGAAGACAGCCGTTGATCTGTGCGAGTAATCAGCGTCTGTTCACTTGAACTACGCTGAATACTAATCACTCGCACTGATCAACCTCCATTAAACAATCACCTGCATTAAACACTCGCACTCGCACTAATCAAAGTAAAAACGGGGATATATCGCGTGCGTGAGAAGTGTCTATGTGTGCGTTGCTCGAGCGCCCCTTGAATGTAAATTGACTTCAGTATTTCTATTTATTTTGCAGTATTGTTACGCAGTTTGGGGGGCAGCATACCATTTAAAGTTCACAGGTGAATTGTCATATCCATTTATCTAAAGCTTTTCTAATGCTGTTTCTTAAGATCATTGCCATGTCATTATCTACTCGACCTCATATGGTATAATATATTCTAACATTTGAACAATCATTATTGAACTATAGATATTACATATAAAAAAAGAAAATTCTCGCAAATATTTACAAAATTATTAAAAGTTACCTTTCTTGGTCCTCTGCCAAATAAATATACACTCGATTCTTCATAAAGGTTAATTTCGGGCGATACCTTATTAAAAGGTCAAGCTTTTTATTTCCAAACTTCCTTTTATAACATGGGAGGGATATTAAGAGCATAATTCGGTTTAAACAGGGTCCCTCATCGAGACCCTTGTCACGCGACATGAAAGCAGCTCCATATACATTCATATTATATGAGATAAGAGTGCTCCCCGTGTTACCTGCTCGGACAATATTTCAGGATTAATTATTTCATGTCGTTTCTTATTTAGTTGATATAGAAAAAAACGTTAATTACAAATTGTTTATTATTGCATAGTACAGACGAGCAAAACTAGCTAATTGATCAACAGATTTAAAGTCTAAGAGACTAGGTGATAGATTTATAGTCCGGGCAAGTAAGCCTAGTTGGAAGATTTACAGTACAGGCGAGTAAGACTAGATGATAGATTTTCAGTATAGGCGAGTAAAACTAGATGATAGATTTACAGTACAGGCGAGTAAGACTAGATGATAGATTTACAGTACAGGCGAGTAAGTCTAGATGATAGATTTACAGTACAGGCGAGTAAGACTGGGTAATAGATTTACAGTACAGGCGAGTAAGACTAGATGGTAAATTTACAGTACAGGCGAGTAAGACTAGATGATAGATTTACAGTACAGGCGAGTAAGAAAGACTAGACGATAGATTTACAGTACAGGCGAGTAAGACTAGATGGTAGATTTACAGTACAGGCGAGTAAGACTAGATGATAGATTTACAGTACAGGCCAGTAAGGCTAGATGATAGATTTACAGTACAGGCGAGTAAGACTAGATGATAGATTTACAGTACAGGCGAGTAAGACTAGATGGTAGATTTACAGTACAGCCGAGTAAGACTAGATGATAGATTTACAGTACAGCCGAGTAAGACTAGATGATAGATTTACAGTACAGGCGAGTAAGACTAGATGATAGATTTACAGTACAGGCCAGTAAGGCTAGATGATAGATTTACAGTACAGGCGAGTAAGACTAGATGATAGATTTACAGTACAGGCGAGTAAGACTAGATGGTAGATTTACAGTACAGGCCAGTAAGACTAGATGATAGATTTACGATACAGGCGAGTAAGACTAGATGATAGATTTACAGTACAGGCAAGTAAGACTAGATGATAGACCTTTCATGTTTTTGCTTCTATTGGTGATGGTTATCTCTTTCTATGAAGAGAACCATCTGCTAGTTATTCTATGAAATAAAATTCGAAAAAAAGAAATGTGAATATTATCCACTTGCTACTCGCAGAATGTCCCGCAAGATATTTTTTCTGCCAAAATAAATAAAAAAATATCTTCACGCCCGTATCGCCGAAGAGGCAGGCATAGGTACAACCATGAGTGCACCCACGATTATCCGAAGATACTTAGTCCCACAATTTGGTAGGTGGCAAGCCTATCGCCAACCTGACACTTATGCAATCCCGGGCAACATTATTTTTATCAGTAAACTGAATAAATATAATTTTGTTAATACACTTGTACTGTTTCAAAAATCACTTTAAATTTAATTAATATCGACAACCGGTTTCGCTTTTTACGGCATCTTCAGAGCCACAAGACTTTTATAAATATAGCATTAACGTATATGTCCTAATATTTTACACAAAACAATGTAGGCAAAAATCTACTGGATAAAAAAATGTTGCTAGCTCTCAGTGGTGGAAATTTACCTAAAAATAGTATATTTTTTTAACTAGAGAAGCAATATTCTACCTACAAAATTGAACAGAATTCAATTAAAATATACATAGTTTTACATGTCAATCATTTTTTTTAAATTGTCATTGGAATATAATGTCAAACAGTGGTATTGTAACACTCGTCCGGCGATCTATCGGCCGGCCGTGTTACTCCACCAATCGTACCGCCTTTTGCCCGGGGGTTTTTTTTAACTCGCTTGGCTGCTCGAGGACCCGAAGATCGACGGGATTTTTAGGATTTTCAATAATACGCTATTGTTTTATATCTTCATTTATTTTCGGGGATGTGTCTTCCCCATCGAATCAAATCGAACACCCTTTATTCTATTACATTTATCCTCTAAAACCTAGACAGTTCTACGTTTGAAAGTAGACAAAGCTGCCAGTGTATATGTAACACCGTAAAGGTATTACAGTATTATACGTGTTGTCAATTTTATTTAAACATATTTAAAATTATTATGTAAGTCAAAACTAAATTAAAAATATGCTGAATATAACTGATAATAAATACAATTATCATCAAATTAAAATTATAAAAATGAAAAGTACACAAAAAATACAAAAAATTGAAAAGAACAAAGTAGAATACAAATATCTAATAAACTAAAACCTTTAATATTTCCTTCTACTCTACGCATACACACAAAACACAACTGAGCCTAATTACAAAAAAATGTTTAACAGGGGCGAATTATTTAAGTCTAACTTGTTCAAAAGGCTATTTTTCAATTTATTTCCAGGGCTTCTAGATACTTGTTTTCTGCCTTTGCTACAGAAGTGGAGTGTTTTTATCGCTCGGCTGGACTGTGTCGCGACTATTTTGATTTTAATTATTATTTTACCTACCTCTTGTTTCATACCTACATTTATAAGCCATACATATTGTTTCTATTTCTAATATTAAGATACTTTTTTTTTGTTTCTTATTTCCATTATTGTAATTAAATTTATTGTGTCGACGACTCTGATGCCTGATAAAACTCGCGAGAGTTTATGTGGTATCTTTAATGTTATTTCTAATGTATTGTATTGTTATTGAAAATAAATTAATTAATTAATTGCCCTATTTAATGTTTGCCCTATATAAAATAAGAAATTAAATCTGGTAATTCTGTTGAAACGACCACATCTACAATTTTAACGTTACACACTCGTAATATTCTCGGCCCGTTTTGCCAAAGAAAAGCGAGTCTTCATTTAATTGACATCCCCTTTGCAGGAACAAAGACCTTTGATTATACATACAACAAGGAACTGAAGTCCTTTACCTAACGCAGAAACCTTTGATAATCCTTACAGCATAGAGTCTTTGCCTTGAGCAGAATTCTCGCAACGGAGCAATTTAAGGGTCAATATCAGAGATATTTAAAATGTTATACTGCAAAGTAATTCCGATCCGATCCGGTAGTAACTCAAAAAATGTTGACTCGTCAAAAGTGCCTGTAAAGGATAATTTGAATAAAAATATTTTGACTTTGACTTTGAATTATTAATAGGCTAGCTGACCCGCGCAGCTTCGCCAGTGTCGTCGATATAGTTTTTCATTACAACTTCTATTCCAATTTCAACCCTTTAGGGGTGGATTATCCAAAACAATTTTGCCTATGTTTGACTCCAGATCTTCAACTATATTCAAACCAAATTTCTTTGGAATAGGTTCAACAGTTTAACCGTAACAGACAGGCTGATTAGTAGGGATATGTACTTACTTCGGTAACCACGGTATCAGAAATATATGTATTGATATATTTTTTCGCTGCCCACAAGCCAACTTAAATTATTTTATAAGCTCGAAGTTCAACTTTGAAATGAAATACAAAATTTCGAGAAACTTCCACATTCATTATATTCCATAAAGTTTTGGAGTTAAAACTTTCGATTTTTTGTTAAAAGTGTTAGATTGTTGTAATGATAAGAATCATGTAATATTATTATACTCTTTAAGTGTAACTAGACACTTTATCGAAAAGGCTTTGAAATGTATAGGAGATGGCGGCGGACAAGCCCGAAACTTAGTTCATTCTGTGAAACCGCTTAATTAATCTAAACTCCCATTCCACCATTAAATCTTTGTTCAACTCTATTCAAAACTTGCTTCTGAAATTTATTAAGTTAGCTGCGCTATATCCAAGAGCATATTTGGAGTGTTTCTTTATTATATTTGTTTAGCTACGAATTTAATAAAGTTAAAAGTGTATCTTCAGAATTTGTATACAAACCACCAAGTTGTAATGAAACTTTAGTACTTACGGATTGTAATCTGGGAGAGAATGTCGGAGAGATTCAATTAATTTGTAAAAAGTTTGTGTTTATCGGATGGATAGATTTATAAACATAATAAGGGCGATTCTTGGTAAATTGATTTAAGAGTAAAGTTTAAGTTAGGAGTACTTTTAAGTGTGAATTTCACAACCTATTATATTGTTTTTATATGTTTTAGAAATTAATTTACGTTGTTAAGTGATGGCTGTGTTTTTATTTTAACTGTTACATTTGTATACCTAAACTCCACATTCCTGGGGGTAAAGTTTTATAAAAAACCACCATTTTCTTTAAAAGAATTAAGAGGGCCACTCTATTACAATATAAGTAAGAGTCGCATAGAATAAAATATTATATTTGGGAAATCCGAACCACTTATAATGCTCATTCGATTCTGAAAAAATACTTGAGATAAATAGTTTTAAAAAGAAATGTAACAGAAATATTAATATTAACAAATATTAGTGTCGGCAATTATTTAACTATCAAATATTGTTAAATAATTCTTTTGCATATCGCAGCGTTGAAAGAAATAACACAAGAGTAGGTATGTGCAGAAAAATGAGTGAAATGCAAGCGTATACAAGAGGCTAGAAAAAGTTGAAAATATGAACAAACTGCTCATGCACATTTAGTAGAACAAAAGACGTCCATTTCATTATTTATATATTCACTCAACCAAAATACTAGTTTAGTTTTTTATTATTATAATTAAACAACATAGTAAATCCTTCTAGGACAATACGACTCTGTTATAAAAACAATCTCAAGAAATTGTGTTTCCAATGGATTTTTAGTTCTTTTTATGATTTTCTCGTTCCTATTACTTTTAACCAATTTCGGAAAATTACTAAATTAATCTTCATTCGTTTATTATCCATAAAGCGATACCTATATAAATTAAGTAGGTTCTGATCAATACAAAGAGACAAGCAATATTGGCAAAAAAGGAGGCGAAATAATTTTTCAATCATAGAACACTCTAATGCTTCGCATTGAATCGTATGATCTAAACTAACGACTAAGCAAAGGGAAGTAAGGTTTTTTGTAGACCAAAAAACCTTACTTCCCTTACTTACCGCGAACGAAATCGCGAGTAACTTAAAATATATTTTTATTCGAAAGGAATATATAAGCATATCCTGGTTTGGTGAATATACATTAAAATGACGCATGTGGCATTACAACCCTGTACATGGACGGCAACGCAACACTAATATCTAAAGTGTCTATAAGCGATAGTCCTTTATACTAGCTAAGATAGCACTTGCGTCTAAACCGGAACGCAACAGTTACAAACTCTGGCGGCATTGCGAGCTGCGGCAGGTGTAGGGAAGCATTGAGGGAGCCGTAGAACAAATTCGGACGAGACATCAAAAAATTCTACTACTTTGTAGTCACGTTAGTAGCCTTTTCGTTTGACTTTTACGAACTAAAAATCCAAGACAGAAAAAAATTGGATTATTTATTTATAGCACACTAGCTGTGCCCGCGATTTCGTCTGCGTGAAAATTTTCTAAAAAAATTAACCTAAATTACTTCTTACGAGTATTACCGTGGTTTAAAAGACAATCCCTGGGCTTAACCCGCATAGTTCCCATTCCCTTGATATTTCCGGGATAAAAACTATCCTATGTCCTTTCTCGGGTCACAAACTATCTGTGTACCAAATTTTGTTCAAATCTGTTCTGTGGTTTAGGCGTAAAGATGAGACAGACAGATAGATAAAGTTACTTACGCATTTATAATATTAGTATGGATAGCTGCTCTGTGAATTGAAAAAAAAAGCTACTTGAATTTAATTTTACCTCAAAGCTTCAAAATGTTTTGTTTTCTCTGTTATAACTACGTATATTAATTGGACTGTTTCCCTTTTTCATTTATCATAAAGTAAATCAAAGTTGAGTAAGCTCAAGGTTCATTAGAACAATATTACAGTTAATGCCTTCAAGGATATACAGTTCCGTTGTTGCAGTTTTTCTGCGATTCCATTAATAAAAACTGTAACCCAGGAGTCATTGGAAACCTTTAACTTCTGCCAAAGAAAGTTTTACTCCGATTTTCGAAAATCGAGTTTTTACCAGATCTCTACGTTTTGTGGTGAGTGGTATGTATGTATGTAATACCTGTCATAACTTTTAAAGGGCTTGAACGATCAAAACATGGTTAATGACATTTAATTTGATTCCGCCAAACTTAAACGTGATTTTGATAAATTTTGAAAATATTAAAAAAATCCTCGAAACAGCATATTTTTTTAAATAACTTCCAGATTAATGTTCCAATTGATTATAAAATCTCATTAGCTCTTTTCCTTGGAAAACTGCGTCCAATTCCGAAATCAGTTTGCGGTGAAAGCAAAAATAAATATTTGCTAAAACAACATCTTAGAGCTCAAAATAATTGTGTTAATGCCGTCCGAAAAATTAAATCCAATCATCGTATTCATAATAAAATTTAAAAATACCGTCATTTTTAACAAACTTTAGATTATTGAACTCTCAAAAATTTATGCCTAAATATATTTTTTTTACTCCTTAAAATACCTCAATTAAGCGGGAAGTTTCAAGTATGGCCTGCAGTGCCATTTGTACACTTTTTAAAAATATAGAATCGATTTTCCAAAGCTGGCAATCATCGAATATTTTCCCCATCACTAGAATTGTCTCTAAATTCTTTTATCCTTACTGTGCGTCTATTAGCTGCATTGTCCCCAGAACACAAACAAGCGACTGGCTATAAGAACAAGAGTGGTACGAGATTAAGTAGTTAGCTTCCTCGGAACAGCACTAATCTATTACAGTAGATGGCTGTATAACTCGGTTAACATTTATTACTAGTGTTGCCAAACATTTCGGAGTTTCAATAAAAACGTTGTTGAATTCACAAATTATAGTTCCTTGAAATATTTAATGATTTGATAATTTTTCTATTAGATGAAATTTCTACGATTCATAAAAATTTACACTTATTTATTTAGTCTAACGGTCGGTTTCCGAAATCAAAAATAATTTCAACAAGCAATTAATGTGAGTTTAACACAGAGGCGTAGCTACCGTCGTATCTGCCGTATCAATTATACGTGGCTCCTAACGTGCGTAAGCAAAAATTATTAAAAACTAGCCAAAAGTAAAAAAAAATATATTTATTTTTTTCAAGAAAAAAGCCAATTTCTTTTTTTCAAGAAAAAAGAAAGAAAGAAAGAAAGAAAAAAAGCAACGAGAGTGTAATTTAATTTGAACAGTTTGTAAACATTTTGGAAAAAGAGACGGATAGATAATTATGATGAATATTTCTTTTAATTTTATGCTAACATTTTATTTCTTTTGTGAGAAATCTCTACCCTATTTAAGGGCCCCCAAACAAATGTTTATACGGGGCCCCGCCAAGGCACGCTACGCCACTGGTTTAACATAGTTTTTACATACAAATGGTCTGTTAAACACAGTATAATTGTTTGTTAAATTTAATTTGCGTTTCGGAAACCGGCCGTAATTACAATGGATAAAAATTTAATAATGACCTGAATAATAAATTTGTGAAAATATTTTAATGGGTTTTCACTCATTTAGACCTTTGGGTTTGGATAAAATTAACTAAAATTTGGCTTACAGTACAAATAGTCTATTTCAAGACTAACACGAAAATTATTATCACACGATGTTCCAATTCGCCCGTTCGTTAGTTGGCAAGATTAACGGTGATATTCCATTACCGCATTATATCGACCTGATGACTAATGCTAGTTTCTTGCGATAACCGGAACCAACAGCTTAACCTGTTTATCCGAGTCACGAGTATATGTATATATATATTGGTGATCTATCCACGCATTGTGTTTTCACAAAACAGTGTATAAATCTAACCGGCTACCGTACCCTCTAAACCATAACACTACAATGACAAAATTTGACGCTATTGCGTCAGGAATGTTTAAGGCGGTGGTGTAATATACCCGGGCGAGACGATGCGGAACTCTCCCACTTAGTAGTCCCGATGGTAGTAACACTTATTTCCAATCATTCGCTTTTTACGAATGACCTATTCTTCCAAGGAGGCCTGAATCAACACGAAGAAACCAAGCATCGAATATAGACGCAAAAATAGTTAATGACACATGCAGCATAAGTTTACCGGCTACCTTACATTTCAAACCGGGACGCGACAATATCAAGCATTGACGCTTTTGAGTCAGGAACATGTTAGATTATTTTTTTTTTTTTTTTTTATATCATAAGATAGCAAACAAGCAGATGGGTTTCCTGATCGAAAGAATCAACCATTGCCTACAGACACCAAAGTTGTTAATGGAGCGTTGCTATCTTGTGCCGAGGTCTAATGCCACATGCATAAGTTTACCGGCTACTTTACCCTCCAGACCGGAACACGACAGTGACTAGTACTGACGCTATTGCAGCAGGAATAGGTAAGGCGATGGTATCAGACCCGGGCGCGACAATGCAGAACTCTTCCATCTAGTAGCCACGATGGTAGTGACTTGCATAGTTAATCAGTCGCCTTTTACGACCTACCTGGCGGAACGGCAGTTGGTCCATTCTTCAAAAGAGCCCGGGCCAACACGGGGAAAAAATGTTAAAAGTACGAATTTACAAACTACCTTCCCTTACAACATGAAACACAAAAGCAGACAGTGATGTTATGTAGAAACAACAAAATAGTAAAATGGAAAACCTCACCGACTGGTTAACTAATAACCTTTTTTCAATAACAAACATATTGTGTCACAGTAACAAATATATTTTCATGTTTGTGATTTATGAATGCTAAGATATTTATATTCCCACCATATATATTTATCACGGACTTGCTTAAAGCTTATTTATATAATAGACATGACATACGCATATCAAGCGTTTACCTTTGCAGGCCACCGTTGAAATTTAGTTGAATGTTTATAATAATACAGTAACATATACAGATAATGACCGCCCCGTTGGTCGAGTGGTTAGCGAAGCTAACTACGAATCGATGGGGCCCGAGTTGGATTTCCGACAGTAACAAACATTTGTATGTTACTGATGAGCATAGATGTTTCATTTCCTGGAATGGGTGTTTACTATGTGTGTTACAGTCTTGATATGTGTTTTTATGTATTAATATCGTTGACTTAACGCACTAAACATAAGCTAATAATTTGCTCGATTTATTATTATTATTTAGGAAATCGTCTAAGACTAAACAGTTTTAGAAATCTGTTGGGTTAATAAATTAAAAAATTAAATGGTATTTCATTTTTATTCTCATAATTATTCTCATAATGACAATTTTATATTCTTATAGACTGCCTCGTAGTCTAGGTTAGACATGATAGGCTCAGAGGGCCCGGGATCGATCCCCGGGAAGGGCAAAATTGTCACTGAGGTTATTTCAAAATTTTTTTTCCATATTCAAAATCTCAGCAGCAGCTTGGAGTCTGGCTGAGTGTGTCTTACCACTACTGTGCATCGGATGAGCACGTAAAGCTATTGGTCCCGGTTCTTGCTAGAAATAATCTATAACCGTTATTAGGTCGGTAACATGCGGCGATGGGATCACCACCACGTTTTTATCTATTTTAGTTTTTAAAGTAAGAACATGTCTCAAGTGTGCAGTCTTTGGTTTGCGCTCGTGAGATTATTTATGAGCATCTAAAAGCTTTGCCGCCGTCACCCCGAATATTTCTCACGCTCATTCCTTATTTTTTAAATATACCGTATATGTGATATGCATTTAATGTACACCGAGGTTACGTTATGTTTAATGTGGTTCTTTGGATACGCTTGTGGTTTAACAATAAAATCCGCCGCAAGATCGTTCTTCGTTAAGTTTCCGGCCTCTATGTGTTCTTCAGGTTGACTTATGGCGAGTGTGCAATCTTTCCATTGTAGCCATGCACAAACATGTATATATTGGACGATTATTAAAAGCTTTATAAAATAAATCATTATAATCTGTAAGTGAAATACATGCTTTTAGAAGGACTTATGGATATTTGCAATGCCAGTTTCAGTTGATGTATTCACCCTTTCGCCAATGGTTCCACAGTGGCATAGTGTCTCGGGAATTCAACGATTTGTGGATTTCCAGAATCGATTTAGTTCGGAGGAAATTCAGCGGATGAAATTTTATCCGAACAAATACTCGGAATTCTCCTCTCGATGTACGATAGAACATGAGACACGATATAAACGGTCCGATTATATAAATAGTATGATTTGGTACATATTTATTTGTTTTTTTTTTAAATTTTTAATACATTAGAAACTGAATGTGTTTAGAATTATAGGTGCACGCAAGTTTAATGTAAATCACCACGCCTTGTTCCGCGGCCCCTTTTTTCCTGGCATCACATCCTTGCCACATGGATGGCAACGCACAGTTTACATCTTCGGTATCTATAAGCGGTGGTTTTCTTGACATCACCCACGGACAGTACCCGGACAATTTCATCATTATACGTGAGTTTTGGTCTCGCCCGCGTTGACGTTTCATTTGCCTTGTATTTACTTTCTATCAAATCCCACCACTCTCACCTGTCTCACGAACGCGATTTGCGTGTATTACACCACAGAATTTCTATAACGCTCTCTTTTCTGTCACATTGATTTTGCTTGTATGCTCTTTTTGAAATACCCAGCTCACGCTTTCGTTCAAAAGCTTTGGGATACATAAATAAGGAAATACATTTAGGCTTCAAACTGGATATCGGCGATCTGCGGCGCGGCGGCGACAGCGACGCGATTTAGCGCTCTGACAAGCTGCCCGCGCCGCCGCCATCCAGTTCATTTACATAAGAATCTGTGTTAGATAGCGCCGCGGCGCAGATCGCCGACATCCAGTTTGAGGCCTCAAGCTTAACATTTAATATAAATAAATAATATATTAAATTTACGTGTCACAGTTTTAGTTACCATACACCTCCGAAACGACTACCGATTTTGATGAAATTTTATATGTACATTCTGTAGGTCTGCAAATAGGTTATCTATTTTATATCTCAAGGCTGGTCTACCCCAAATTTTAATTTTTTAATTTTTAGGACAAATTTTTTTATTTTTATTTTTTATGATTGACATTAAAAATACATATATTGAACCCTGAATTTTCACTATTCTACCATCAACCCCTATTTTATTAGTAATATTGGTAATTCAATAATTTATAAAGCAAAACAACATTTGCTGGGTCATTATACATTATACATACATATATATTTCTTTATATCATAAGACAGCAAACAAGCAGATGGCTCTTCTCATGGAAAGAGAAACTATTGCCTTTAGACAACAAATAAGTTAATGAGGTATTGCTATCCGTATGACAGGATGACAATGTCACATGCATAAATTTACCGGCAACCTCGCTCTCCAAACCGAAACACGACAATAACAAGCAGTGACGCTATTGCGTCAGGAAAAGGCATACCGAATAATCGTACGAGACGTTGCGGAACTCTACCACCTAGTAGTCACGGTGGTAGTGACGCGTATAGCCAATCGGTCACCTTTTACGACCTGCCTGGCAGAACGGCAGTTGGTCTATTCTTGAAAACAGCTTGGATTAACAGGGGGAAACGTGTGGCATCAAAAGGTGTGCGTCATTTATTACTCATGCATATGAACGTTGTACCTTTAGACTCAAACTCTATTAAAACTACAAACAATGGTCATAATTTTTGAAAAACAATATTATCTTATATGTACATATTTATATACATATGTAATATGTACGTAATATTGAATGTGAAGAAAACCAAGGTATTGGGATTTGGAAGAGAAATAACCAGAATAGATATAACGGTTGCTCTAGATAAAGTGATTGATTTTGTATTTCTTGCATGTGATTCTCGCAGGGATGGAAGTGTGTGCAGAAAACAGAGTGAATGGAGCGTATGAAAACTACTACTAAACGGGGAACTTGATTGACCAGAGTGATAAGTGTGAGTTTTTCTTTTCGCATTCGATCGTGAGCGCGTTTGGAGTTTACTAGGAATTTGTATGTGATTTGTACAGCGCCACCTAGTGGTAAACGTGAGAAACCAGTTTACCACTAGGTGGCTCTGTACAAATTACATACAAATTCCTAGTAAACTCGAAACGCGCTCACGATCGAATGCGAAAAGAAAAACTCACACTTAGTACTCTGTTCCTGACAGACTCGATTGTTTTACAGTTGATATTCTTACACTAAAGAAAAGAATTGTCTTTTAAAAATATTAAATTCGTCAAAACGAGTTTCTCGACAGACGTGTGTGCAATATTATGCATTTTTCTTAAGACAGTTGCTAGATTTTCGAATGGCGAGAGTAGAGCACTGCCTCACGCTTCGTTTGATGCGTGCAATGTTTTAAACGTATATGTTTGAGGGTGGGTAGATGTGATTCTGTGTGTTGTATTCCACAAATATGCTCGTTCTGTTTTTATGTGCATTTGTGAAGTAGGGTTTATTTGTCCGATTGTTTATTGGAAAATGCTTTGTTCGGAGTTATTATAGCCGGCAGTTGAGAGCGTTATGTTAGGGAAACATAAATACGTGAAGCGTACGGATATCGCTGAAGCCGATATCCGTACTCTAACCGTGTGGGTTTGCTGATTTTGCTTTTTATTTTATTTAGGGATAAATTTCTGGTATTTTATGTTTTATTTAAGAAACTCATTAGTTTATGTGTTAGCATTTAGTCATCCATAAATAACGGCACACGAATTTCACGATTTTTAACCCCTCCCTCGTCTTTGTCACAGCTGGTCACATTTGTGAGACCCCCCTATATAGTGTGATGTCACATATTTTACAATTTTACATTGGAGTAATGATCTTATTCGATTATTTTTAATTTAAACAGGTAGGTAACAGGTTTTTAAATTTAGTGTTGTAATACTTATAAAATATTATATTTTGAAAAAATGTGATGTTTCAAAATTTGTAATCCCTCCCTACCCCTTGTCACATCACACAATGTCACCCTTCGTCGACCCCCCTCCCTCCCCTTAACGTGTAACTAATTTATGGATGGTCCCTTACTTATCACAAAGCAATTCGTCAGCGATCAGCGATGACTGTTAAACGTAATGAAAAAATCATCAAAAACGTCGCCAGTTGCTTGCTGGTCACTGTGCACTTTTTGCAATGTCACAGCATCAAAACTAGGCATGGAAATTATTGTTAAATAAGATTAACAGTACAGTTGTTAAACCCAGTTAGGCCTTAACAGTTATTTTTATGCGCTAATTATATAGATTTTCCAGTTTCCCCAACAAATCAACAGTCAAACGACGAATGTAAGATTTGGTATCTTATTCACTATTTTTTAGATCGCAGTATTAACAGTGTAATGTTATTCTTCATTAAGAGTATTGTTCAGTACCTGCATTATTATTTAATAGTTTTAGTGAAATTTTTAACTGGTAGTTTAGTGATATTTTTAATTAGTAGTTTTAGTGATACTTTTTAATGGTAATGAAAATAAATTTTAACAGTATTTTGTAATATAAATAACGATTGTTAATTGTTAAAAAGAATTAAGTACGAAATTTAACATGTTAATTGTTAAATGATCCATGCCTAATCAAAACTAATCAAGCGGCAACGACTACCACTAATGTACAAGGCTGCTATGTGTCTTGCAATAATTAAACAATCACGATAATTTCGCATTGCGAGGTACGTGATCACCCCGCCGGTTGGGTGTGAATAATAAAAACAAAATATACGTGAACTGGAAGTACAAGAAAGAAATAACGATTTTGGGTCATACGAATGAAATCCTTACTTCCATATCCATACTAATATTATAAATGTGAAAGTCTGTCTGTCTGTCTGTTACGCTTTCACGGCTAATCCGCTAGACCGATTTTCATGATATTTGGCATGGAAGTAATTGAAGAGACGGGGTCAAATATAGGCTAATTTTTTTTCATCAATTTTTCAAAAATCAGCCCTTAAAGGGTTGAAATAGGGGATGAAATTTGTATGAAAAGCTGTCTTGACGAAATGTTAATTTACTCGCGGGCGAAGCTGCGCGGGTCAGCTAGTACATACATCTGCGCCGACCGTCAGCGTGACACTAAAATCAACTTTAATCCTAGGCGCTAGAGGCTAGACGAGTTCATTTCAGGTTCACATCTGTCGAGACACATTTAGCGGTTAAATGTTTGCTTTGGACTTGAATGAGGAAAATAAAAACATGTTGTCTAGTCTAGTCGATTTGTTGATTATCAATGCATATTTTCCATTGTTATAATAATCGATGGATTATTATAACAATGGAAAATATGTTCCTTTGCTTATATAGGCTTCTTCCTACTAGGAACAACGTTAATTTTTAATTTGACTTTAAACTTAAGTGTTTTTTTTTGCTTTGAATTTGAAATGTCCTAGATTCATTTGAATATATCTCTCCAGTTTTTTGAACCAGGTATTCAGGAAACGAAACAATCTCGAATAAAGCCTGAACTTTTGTATGGCACGTTTGTAGAAAAGAGCTAATACTTTTGAACTATTTTATCCGTTTGCCATCAGAAGTTATTCAGTGAGGCCGCTCCAATTCCATTGTTTCCTGACAATAGATCGCGAAGACTACAATTCACAGCGTAAATAGCGGACACAAAAGTGATGTCGGCTATATTTTAAATTGAAGTTTGCTCTCTCTAAATGTTATTGTTGTATAAGAGGTTTGAATTGTAACCTCGGCTGTGCGCTAAAATGATAGTCACCCTTTCTCCGCTATGGGCATTGTAAAAACAGACCAGAATTACATAAAAATAAAGGATGTTGTTTGTTAATATAAGGAAAGAAAAATATGTAAATTGAATAATGAGTCTAACAATAAGAACAATATCAATACAGAATAACGATTCGTTTATTCTATACTAGCTTTTGCCCTCGGCTTTTCTCGCGTTAAATTCATTTTAAAGAAGTGGGGGGTTAGAAGTAGAGAAAAAGTATCCTTTGTCTCTCTTCATCCTTTCAACTATCCCCACTTAAAAAATCACGTCAATTCGTCGCTCCGTTTTGCCGTGAAAGACGGACATACAAACACACACACTTTCCCATTTATATATTAGTATGGTTTGATATTGCTTTTTCATTGTGAAATGTAAGCATCAAAATAAAGGATGTTATCGTAACGTTTAATAATTAATCTATATTATATATTATAATATTATATATTATCCATATCCATACTAATATTATAAATGCGACAGTCTGTCTGTTTGTCTGTCTGTCTGTCTGTCTGTCTGTCTGTTACGCTTTCACGGCTAAGCCGCTGGACCGATTTTCATGAAATTTGGCATGGATATAGTTGAAGATCCGGGGATTTTTTTTCAAAAATCAGTCCCTAGAGGGCTGAAATAGGGGATGAAATTTTTATTAAAAACTATTTGGTCAACTTATTAATATACTCGCGGGCGAAGCTGCGCGGGTCAGCTAGTAATATTATAAATGCGAAAGATTGGATTTTTGGATGGATTGATGGATGTTTGTTACTCAATCACGCCAAAACTATTGAACGGATTTAGATGAAATTTGGCACACAGGTAGATGATGACCTGGAATAGCACATACATAGGCTACATTTTCCGGAAAAAAAGAGTAGTTCCCGCGGGATTCATAAAAAACTGTATGTTTGTAGGGATGTATACAACTACAGAAAGTGTGAATAGATCGCGTATTGTTATAAATCTGTAGTTTTATAAATATCGTAAAAGCAATATGCTGGCAACGATACATGGCGTAAAGAAACAAACCCACCACCTCCCATGGCCCTACCTACCATTTCATGGTTTAACGGGCTGAATCGTTAGGAGGTTGCGAGACTCTGACGAGAGAGTCTGCTCTTAGGCTCTCTTCGTCACGCAACTCTTCTCTCCCTACAAGTTATTTATTCTCTCTGCCTTTGTCCCTTTGTCACTCTCCCCTAAAGGGGCAGACTACACATGAACGCGACTCATTCACCGGGCTCCGCGCTATGCGTCACTTCTAGCTCCAAGGGTCTCCTTCTTGAATGCCATCGATGCGCGTACTCCTTGTATGCTCTGAAGTTCCCCGCTGAACCTACCAGGTCCGGAAAATAAACCGGCCCCACCTCCAATCTCTCCATCTTTCCTAACATGTCGTCTCTTATGTCCGCGTACAGCGGGCACTCCCACAACACGTGGTCCCGGTACTCGTCTACGCCAGCGCCGCAGAAGCAAAGCCCCGTGTCGGACAACCCCAGATCCCTCAAACGTCCCCTAAAGCACCCATGTCCCATCATCATTTGAGCCATCTCGTGATCAGCCTCGATCCACTTAAACTTGACTCTACGCTTAACATCCGGTAAAAATTTGTACAGATCTCTACCTTGCTCCGAGGTATCCCACCTATCCTGCCACTTGGTCGAGATTTCAGTTTTTATTCTGTTCTTTCGCCTTACTCTTTCTTCGCGCCCTTCGCTGCGGTCCGCGGTCGCTGTTCCTTCCCCCACGAGTTCAACATTAAAATCCACGGGCAGCACCCCGGCCAGCGCAGGCAGAGCCGTAGTGCTCGCGGATTTGTACGCCATCGTCAGGAGAATTAACGAGGACCGCTGGGCGCTCAGCAAGGCACTGCGCACTGAGTGTATGGATGCCCGGTTATACCAGACAGACGCCGCGTACGTAAGCGTAGCGACGAATGTACCCACGTAGATAAGGCGCAGGGCTGCATACCTTATTCTCCAAGAGGTGGACGTCAAACGCGCCACCTTACCAAACGAAACAATCAAACTATTAAAGATCATGTGATTTCCAGCTACCAAAGCTAACAATATTCGATGACTAATAAAATAATACATCTTATCTTATCTAAAATAATACAGTTACATATATCGCTAGGCAAATCACACGAATTGATCTAACCCCAAAGTAAGCAATTATTTGCTTGTGTTATGGGTGTTAGTCAACGATACTAATACATAGAAATACATATATAAATGTTGTAACATACATAATAAACACTCAAACCCGGAAATACAAAAATCTATGCTCATCACACAAATGTTTGCCCCTGTTGGGAAACGAACCCGAGCCCCATCGATTCGTAGTTAGGTTCGCTAACCACTCGACCGACGGAGCGGACAAATACAGTTAATGAAAGAAAAAAAAACTTCATGTTTTACACCAGTATCAGAAAGATAACTCCACAAATACGTTTTGACGATAAATCTACGCAAGTTTTTTTGCAAATTAACTACATATTATAATGAAATATTTGTATGTGGTTTTGAGATGAATGAAAGCGTAGTTATAAACAGATATTGTTTACAAAATATCACTATACATACTAAACATTGTCGATCAACATTGTTGACGGATTATCTGTAACGTTATGGGCGCCGAACAGTAGAACGAATTCCAAAATAGATTCAGTGTGCGTAACACTAGTGCCTGATAATGATAATGTCCATAATACATATAAAATACTCCTGGAAAAACCTTAAAAACAACAAAGAAAAATATCGACACGCGGGATTTGAACCTGCGACCATCTCCCTAAAGCCGGGACGCTCTTCCACTGAGCTAGTGTCGACAGGCTGGAGGCGGCGAAATTCTTCTTTGCTATATGATCGATTACGTCGATTGTACTGATCGCTAGCTATACATACGTATAACTAGTTAAATGAGTTCATCGTTACAGATGAAATTCACATTTATAATTTTGATCAGTACTTTCGTATTTCTAATTATTTTTGTGTTATAGCACTCACCCCGTGCTTGGGAAACTGGAAAAACCTTAAAAACAACAAAGAAAAATATCGACACGCGGGATTTGAACCAGCGACCATATCCCTAAAGCCGGGACGCTCTTCCACTGAGCTAGTGTCGACAGGCTCGAGGCGGTGAAATTTTTCTTTGCTATGTGATCGATTACATCGATTGTACTGATCGCTAGCTATACATACGTATAACTAGTTAAATGAGTTCAAAATCGGTTTAGCTGTTTTTAATATACGAGTACATGTTAATATAAATTACTATTATGTAATGTATTTCCAAATAAAATACGTCTTGATTATTATTCAATGCATAAGTTGGCCTGTTAAGATTAGTAAATTTTGAAATATATACTTTATTATTTAAATCTGACGTTAAATTTTTGTGTCTATTTTTTTCAAATTACTTAAATTATTTCAGAAGGTGGATTGCATATCTTTCAATGTTATTAGAATTAATTAGGTGTACATATTACGAATAATTTTGTTAGACATGAAAAAGTTTAAGAAAAGTATTGTTAGTAAATTTATGTAAATAATACTAGTAATAGCGAGCATACAGCATATTAAACTTGAATAATGACAAGATACAGAAAACTTTCATAACTGCACGGAGACAATAGAAACTTCCGTCGCCATTTTGCGTCCATATTACTTAGACTTCTTTAGACTCGAAGATAAGTAAAGGCTTTTTTATATAATTTCTGCTACTTGAGGCGTTTAAAAAAGTTTTGAAAAAAGAATTACTGTTGTTATACTTCTACTGAACATTATATAGGTGTGTGAATCATGTTCCAGTACGTTGAAACGCAAAATTTGAAAAATGACACGATGGAAGTTGTTAGGCTTATGGCACACAACCCGCTGCATCCTACAGCCCGTTGCATTATAAAATTTTTGGTGAATCCCATGGGAACTATATATTTTTCCGGGATAAAAAATATCCTATGACCTATTCTAAGTCATCATCTGCCTGTTTGCCCATCCAAATCGATCCCGCTGGTTTTGCGTAATTGAGTATCAACATCGAAATATACAATCTTCCACATTTTTAAAATGTATTTCTTGTCCTTTTTTAACTTCCCGCTACGTATGTAGATAAGGTAACGTATGTAGAAGTTACTGATTTTCGAAAATCGAGTTTACACCAGATCTCCACGTTTTGAGGCCCTAAGAACCATTTCCGACTATTTTCACGTAACGTCAGTATGTCTGTATGTATATGTGTATTTGTGTGTGTGTGTGTGTGTGTGTGTGTATGTGTGCAAACATCTCATAACTGTTGAATGGCTGGACCAATCGAAACGTGGTTGATGGCATTCGATTGGATTTCACTCAACTTAGACTTCCTAAAAATTTGAACCAAGTCGGCCCAGGGGATTTTGAGAAATTGTGAAAAAATACCAAAAAAAATGTTGGCGAAACAGTATTTTTTAATACAACTTCCAGATTTATGTACCGATTGAGTGCAAAAACTAATCAGCTCTATTCCTCAAAAAACAACGTCTTTTTTTTATATTATAAGATAGCAAACAAGCAGATGGGTCTCCTGATGGAAAGAGTCAACCATCGCCTATAGACACCAAAGATGTTAATGGTGCGTTGCTATCTTGTGGCGAGGTCTAATGCCACATGCATAAGTTTACCGGCTACCTTACCCTCCAAACCGGAACACGACAGCGACAAGCGCTGACGCTATTGCGGCAGGAATAGGTAAGGCGGTGGTACCAGACACGTATCGTCATATAATCGTTCACCTTTTACGAACCACCTGGCAGTTGGCAGATAGTTTGTTCTTCAAAGAGGGCTCGGAACCATAGGGGAAAAAATTCTATGATATTAAAAAAATGTTTACATATTGCAGTATTCAGCAATTACGAAACTAAAATACGAAGTTCCTGACTTATAATAATAACAGAACGGAGGGAATAAAATTCCATAGGTCGATCCGAATGAACGAGATTTTATTACAGTCGTGATCGAGCGACGAACATTGCGGGAAATATAGAATTTCCATTAAACGGATCAATGTACGTTTGGTTCCTGTACAGTCAATTACATAATATTGTTAGCCGCGTTGACTTTTACGTTAAATGTCCCTGATATTACTGAAATTATTATTTTGAGTTAAACATCCCTGATGATACTGTAACTTACTAACCTGGTTTAGTATATATTTGCGACTAACAATTTACTTTTTCTCTATGAACTAAAACATAAATTTTATTGAAATAATTCAATTAATCCATGGATGACTCCATTCCTGATCTGCAACTTGAACGTATATACTAGTCAACAAGTTCAAAAACATGAAAAATAGAGATAAAGGTCCTAAAAATATGAACGATGGCTCATTCGATTCGTAATCACCTCTAGAAAAATGTTTTTGAAGGATTTTGGTGCAGATTTTAAATTGCGATTGTTATTAACAAAATAAGATGAAAAAAAAATGATTTCGTATTTTGTTAATAACTCGAAAAATATTAACATTTAAGCAATTTTGAAATAAAATTTATTCGATTACATTTATTTTTTGTCAAAACTTTTTGTCAACAATTTTTAGATTTTTAATTTTTCAATAGTTATTAAAAAATCATAATTAACAAATTAAAAAACTTTAATGAAAATTTACCGCAGGATAAAGTACATTTATCAAAAGGGCTCCACGAACTTTAAAATTTATAGGCCAGTTATTTATACCTTTCATCCCATTGTATTGGAGATTGGGAAAAAATTGGTTAGTTAATAATTGAATAACTTTTTGAAAAATGGTGATTAAACTTTTTTTCTTCATGGCTCGATTCTTTTAAGTGTTATAAAGATACTACAATTTTTTCAAATTTTTAAAATCACATTTTATGTTATAAAAAAATATATTTTTATTGCTGAACTCTCTTTAGCGGCGGCGCGCGCATGCCGTAACTGCCGCGCGGAGCCCTATTTTCAACGTCTAATTAAAATTATAAATAATGGAGATAGAATTCCGGGAGTTAGGACTTTTTTTGTTGGAAATTTCCTCCTCTTTAACAAGATTTTCAAAATTGCTTAAATGTTAATATTTTTCGAGTTATTAACAAAAAACGAAATATAATTTTTTTTTCATCTTATTTTGTTAATAACAATTGCAATTTTTAACCTGCACGAAAATACTTCAAAACATTTTTCTAGAGGTGATTACGAATCGAATGAGCCATCGCTCATATTTTCAGGACCTTTATCTCTATTTTTCACGTTTTTAACTTGTTGACTAGTGTAGTATGCCGAATCGGATTTAAATTACTTAGTTTTAAAGTATTGACGTGGCTATCATCTAGTCGCTCGACCTTAAATTAATTAGAAAAAAACGAAATTAACTACATTTTTAACGAATCTTTGTTCCCAAGATGATTTTTTTAAATAAAATCTTAAAAAATATTTTTAAGGGTACCTCTATCCGTAATGTGGGGATGTTTATTTTTTTAAGATTTGCGAAAACATTTTTTGCTTAATGTGAAATATTTAGCTATAAAGTGCTAATTTTTGTTAGAGGCCCACTTCTGCCAGTCTTACGAGCAATAGCCGACCAACTTTGTCCCTAGCGGTTCGACTCAACATTCTTGATCCGAGCCGCAAGGGACTGGAATATGCTTCCTGAGTCTGTGTTCCCCGACGGGTACAACCTGAGGATCTTCAAGAGAAGAGTGAACAGGTTCCTTCTAGGGAAGCGCGTTCCATATTAGGCCGCATCTTAGCTTACCATCAGGCGAGATCGTGGTCAAGCGCTTCCCTATCGACAGTAAAAAAACCATAAAAAGTACCTATTTGGAGAAGTTATTATTTGTGTTGAATGGGTTAAATGTTCATAGTATGAAACAATTAAAATGCCACTTCTTATTATTGTGATGGGCAATAACAGAACCCTAAATTGCGTATGGCTTGAGGTGTATTGGCTGGCTTATGTTTTATTTATTGAAAGCACATCCATGCTATGAGTCTATATATCGTGGGAAGATCGTATAATTGCCCACATCATGAAATGTTTAAGAATTTCTTGAAGTGGTGCCATTTCAGAAATCGTTCACTGTCCATTGGCCACATCATGTTTCTTAATCAGATCAATGATAAGAAAGCATTTGTCGATATGGTTAACTAAACGCGCGACTACTTCATGAAATGGTTAAACTTTATTAAAAACTAGCTGTTGCCCACGACTTCTCCGCGCGGACTACGTTTATTCCGCACAGCTCCTCCCCCGTAGGTGATAGCGTGATAATATGTAGCATATATGTTGACCCGACCTATTAGTAATATTCATGCAAAATTTGAAGTAAATCCATGCAGTACTTTTTGAGTTTACCCCGGACATACATACAGACAAACAAACAAACAAAAATTAAAAACTTTATTTTGGCTTCGATATCGATTGTAAAGCACGCCCCAAGTATTCTTTAAAAAAAATATTCAGTGTACAGTTTTGACTTTCCTACGATTATAATATATGTATAGATATTTTTAAATAGTTACATTATCTACCGATAGAGGCGTTGGAAGAGCCTTTGTTAATGTGTCAACAAGGCGGCTCCCCTTACCGTGCGTTATTTTATTTAGTAATTACCTGAAAACTATGTTAAAAAACACTTAATGTTTCCAAGCGTTAAGTACTAGTTTTTGTAAATGTACGCATACTCAAAAACAATAAACAAATTACTAATATATTTTGGATTCTTATGAAATATCTTACATCCAAGTTTCGCGACATGGCCAATCATGGACCAAAAAATCGTGAAAAGTTAACGATTTAACGGTCTAATCTATATTAATTGCTCACATAATAAAATACCACGATTTCATGATATTCTTGACCATTTCAACTGTTGCAAGTTGCAACTGTTTACCTATTACCCGATTAAATATTATTAAGTATCTTGGAGTGGCATTGGATAGTACGTTCAAGTCTTTGACCCCAGGTCTTCATTTATCTCTTTGCCAAATTTCATTAAAATCTGTTCAGCGGTCTAACCATGAAAGCGCAATCAACAGACAAACAAGCAGACAAACTTTCGCATTTATAGTTTAAGTATGGATTGCCAATTTTGTTGGTCTATAATAAACAATATTTTTGTGTTTAAGGCGAGACACACAAATGGAAAAAAAAACTGGTTTGCTTAATCACATATTTATGTATTGATTGGTAAATAACGGCTTTACAAATATTACACGATACACCTGAAAATATTATCTAAGAAATTTACTAACTATGATAGAAACATGATAGAATGTAATTTAGTCGATCATATAAAATTCCGAAAACAGGCTTCCGAAAAGAGGAAAACATCTCTAAAACAAGTAATTTGTTCATAATATTTCTAATTTTTCACATGATTTTTATATGGTGATATTTAATTTTAAATACAAAAAAGAATGTAGCAAATTTTGGTTTTCAGCTGAAGTCCTATATTTATTTATCCGAAAACTAAACCGTTTCGCGGAGGTTACAAAACAGACTGCGCCGCCCATTTTCTATAGAATTGGCGCGCGACAAAAGAACTCGCCTTAAAATCGAAATATACCGTCTCGTCATATCTTTAAACTGGTAGGCTGGGATGCAATACGCTTAGTCCATTATGTGTCAGGTGGCCAACTTATCTCTAAATCGGACACACAATATCTAATCTCTGGCATGTTTTCTTTTGGCAATTGGCTATGAGAAAAATTGAAGAACTTTACCCAGAGTTTGAACTCTGGACCTCATCATGCTAACATATCAATAAACCATACTATGCCAACGCTAATACATAAGACTACTGAGGCGACATTTTTAAATAAATCTACTAATTACTAATATGTAATTATATGATATGTAACTTAAAAATGTTGAAAAAGTATTATATTTTTTACAGTTATTTGTTTTAATACATATTATTCTATACTAATATTATAAAATTGTAGTTTGTTTGTTTGGTTGAACGCGGTAATCTCGAAAACTACAGAACCGATTTGTATAATTCTTTTTGAGTTGGATAGCCTGTTTATCGAGGAAGGTTATAGGCTGTATTAACATCTTGCTACGACCAGCAGGAGCGGAGTAAACAAAGTCCGCGCGGACCTTGTCATTATTTGGTAGCTTAATAAAAATATATTTTATGGATATTGATACATCAATTTTTAAAATATTTGCTTGATTTAAGGAGAAGGTGCTCAATTTTAGTACTAAAATGAGGCACTTTAAGCTACGATATTTTTCTTATTTTAATAAAAATCATTATTTTATTATATTTTTTGATAATGTCATTGACCTACCTATATACCTCTTTCGGATCGGATAGAGTTTTTTTACACCCTGTATGTGTGTATGTATATATATTAGGGTGGAGTGAAAAAAAAATTTTTTTTTTCTTCTTTGCCTGGGGGTCAAATTTGTAGCTTATAAAAAACAAAAATTTTTGAAAAAAAAATAAAATTTTTTACTCAACATCTTGAGGCAGCCCACTCATTTTTAAAATTAATTACGAGTAAAAATATTTGGTTGCAAAAAAAAATTTTTAAAAGCGTTCTAAAAACTTCAAAATATCCTCTTTTATGCCAATTAAAAATCACAAGTTAAAAAAAATTTTTGTGACTATTGTTTTAATATTTAAAAAAAATCCAAAAAAGTAACATTCCTCGTTAGGGCACTAGAATAAAATTTGAGTTGGAAATGATCATAATTGCCAATTCTTGGAAGTTTTAAGACATTAAAAGACAAAAATTACTATTTAAGTTTTATTTAATTTTAGTAATTAATTTTAAAAATGAGTGGGCTGCCTCAAGATGTTGAGTAAAAAATTTTATTTTTTTTTCAAAAATTTTTGTTTTTTATAAGCTACAAATTTGACCCCCAGGCTAAGAAGAAAAACAAAATTTTATTTTTTCACTCCACCCTAATATATATATATTAGTGATGGGCCGAATGTGGTTTGAACCGAATTCGAACTTCGGCCGAACATTCGGTGCAAATAAGAAATTCGGCCGAATTTCGGCCGAACTTCGGTTTAATTTTGGGGCGCTTTCTTAAAAGCACGTCGTGACTTTTACGAATTTGCTTAAAATTTAGTTTACTATTTACTACTAGCTATTATATTGTCCGCGGCTTCGCTCGCGTAAAGTAAGAGAAAAATGTAACCTATGTCACTCCATCCCTTCAACTATCTCCACATAAAAAATTACGTCAATTCGTCGCTCTGTTTTGCCGTGAAAGACGGACAAACAAACAGATACACTTTCCCATTTATAATTTTGGTATGGATATATAGGATATCGTTAATGGGTTTCGCAACGCACTTGAATTAGTGACGTAACAGGAAAATTTTGATACATTGAGTTACATTGTTTCAATTTAGGCATGGATTTTTATTTTTAACTTTCTGCTACGTAGGTATATAGATAAGGAAGTTACTGATTTTGCCCCGTTTTTTGAAAATCGAGTTTCACCAGGTCTCCACGTTTTGAGGTCCTAGAAATCTTTTCCGACTATTTTCACAATGAGGTCAGCATGCCTGTATATATGTGTATGTGTATATGTAAACATCTCATAACTTTGTATATAAATAACATACATAAATAAATAACTTTGTACATAAATAACATACATAAATAAATAACTTTGTATAATCTAAGTACATAAATGTATAGATTAGGTACAGAATCTAATCAGCTCTATTCCTACAAAACCTGCGTTCAATGCATTAACTGCATCAAAATCGGTTTTTCCGCTCAAGAGCTATCGTTGACGAAAAACTTCAGAAAATTGTTTTTTGATATAACTTGGTAATTTGTAACTAATTGTTTTTGACCTTCCACAATAGTTAAGTGCTTAAAAAACTACGTCAAATTTAGTTTCAAGAAACGAAATGGAATCGAATTTTCAAAAGTTACAACTTTTTTAATATTAATATTTTGTTGTTTACAGAAAACTTCTTAATATTTTTAAAATAACTTTCCGGCTAATACACTGCTTGATTTAAAAATCTAACAAGCATTTCTTTCTAAAAATCTGCGTCAAATATTGTAAATTATATCAAAACCGGTTTATCCGTTTGGGAATTATCGTTGACGAAAATTTAGGAAAAAGTGTTTTATTTATATAAAATATATTTATATAAAATAAGAGACTTTTTGACCAAAACTTGTTTGAAGGTCAAACCTTCTACAATATTGTCGTACTCTAAACAATTACGTCAAATGTAGTTTCAAGAATCAAAATCGAATCAAGTTTTCAAAAGTTATAACTTTTGAATAATAAAATTTTGCTGATTACACACAACTTACTTAATATTTTTAAAATAACTCTTAGGCTTATACATCGATTCACTTAAAAAATCTAATCAACTTTTCTCTTTATAAATAGCGTCAAATACCGTCAATTGGATGAAAATCGTTTTATTAGGATTTATTATAACGAAAATTTTTGATAACAAATTTTGATATTACTTCAACATATTTTAGCCTATATAGCTCAAAAACATTTAAGAGCTCAAAAATTTCGTTGCATGCCATTTAAAGGATGAAAATCGATCATCGTTTTCAAAATATACAGCTTTTTAAAAATGAAATTGCTGTCATTTATAACAAAAGTCAGAATTTTGAACCTTGAATAAAAATGCTTAGGTATGGTTTTTGTTCCTTTGAGCTTAAAATACCTCAATTTAGCGGGAAGTTTCAAGGATAGCCTGCAGGGTCAACTGACTTACCTATTTTTTTACCTTTTCTTCGACATTTTTTAACCTACCGATTTTGGAGCTAGTAAAACCACTTAAAGGTAAAAATTACGTTGAAAGCGATTAAAAAGATCTAAATCATCATGTTTTAGAATATATGCATCTTCATCTATATCAAACTTTTGATTTTTATCTTCCCGCTAAGTATGGAACATTTTCTGACTATTTTCGCGATGACGTCAGTGTGTCTGTATGTAGGCATGTGTGAGAGAGAGAGAGTGTGTGGTTGTATGTATGTGTGTATGTAAACATTTTATAACTTTTGAACGGCTTGACCGATCGAAACGCAGTTAATGGCATTGAATTAGATTCTGCTCAACTTAGACTTCCCAACAATTTTAACCAATTCGGACTAGAATATTTTGAAAAATTTTGAAAAAATCGCAAAAAAAATTGACGAAACCTATTTTTTTAATATAACTTCAAGATTAATGTATAGATTGACTATAACATTTTATCAGCTCTTTTTTTTAAAAACGCAGTTTTTAAAAAAAAGAGCTGATAAAATCTAATTCATAAATTTTATCATGATCGGTTAATCCGTTCGGAAGTTATTGTTGACGAAAAAATTTGGAAAAGTGTTTTTTCGACATAAATTCGAAATTTTTTCAAATACAGTTTCAAAAATCAAAATTAAATCAACTTTTCAAAAGTTACGGCTGTTCAAACATTAATATTTTGTTGTTTACAGCAAACTTAGCATTTTTAAAATGACTTTCAGACTAATATACCGATTGACTTAAAAGTCTAATCAGCTTTGCTTTCTATAAATTGTGTCAAATAAGCAAATTGCATCAAAATTGGTCGATTTATCTGGTATTTAGTAATATCGAAAATTAAAAAAAAAAAAAATTTATATTGCTTCGACATTTCTGAGTTTGTAGATTATGTAGCTATGGAAACATTTTATAGGTCAAAAATTGCGTTAAATGCCATTCGAAAGACAAAAATCAATCATCGTTTTTAAAATATATAGCATTTCAAAAATTTTGAAATTACTGTCATTTACAACTTCTATGTACTAACGAATATTTGTAACAAATTTAAGATTTTTTAAATCTGAAAAAATCTGTGATATGCTAAGATATAGATAAAGATCTAGCGGGAAGTTTCAGGAATGAGCTGCCGGGTCACTCGTTTTACATTTTTTTTGAACTCTTCGAACTCAAAAATCTATGCTGAAGTTTTTTCATTTTTGTTTTTATGTTTGTTTATTTAGCGGGATGTTTCAGGGATGGCCTGCTAGGTCAACTGTTTTACAGATTTTTTTCGAAAGTATAGTATAGCCTATGTGACTCGGGAATGACTTTAATATCTTTCTAATGGTGAAAGATTTTTTCAAATCGGTTTAGTAGTTTTTGAGTTTAGATGATACAATATATAAAAATATAGAATACAAATCTTTCCTCTTTATAGCTCATTAGCGTAGATTTCAAGCAAAATAGTGCTAGAAGATACTTTTTTCTAGTGCCGAATGTTCGGCATTTAAACCGAATTTCGGCCGAATGTCGAAGTTCGGTTCAAGCTGCCGAAATTCGGTTAAACCGAATGTAAAACGAATTTCGGCCCATCCCTAATATATATATATATACATACACATCTAATGGTCTCTTATGTGTGTGATCTCTGATGAAACATCATTGTAATCGGCTGCGTCCGCCCCCAAACCCTCTCTCACAGACTTCACATGAACGGAAGCTATTTATGACGTGAAATAACCCGACGATGGGCTCGTTCACGCGTAACACTGCTTTTTACGGAATTATATTATTACAGAATCATATTATTTTCTGATATGAACGGTCGTTGCTCGTTGTTGTGAAAGTAATAGACATCCGAATTTTAATCGGGTAGACAGATTTGAGTAACCGCGAAATATCGGGAAAATAATCTGAATAAAATCGGCCAAGTGCGAATAGAACTACGAAAGGTTCCGTAGCAGCGAAAACACACACACACACACACACATATATATATATATATATATATATATATATATATATATATATATAGCATAGTATGTATTATATATAATACATGCTATGCTTTATTTTATATATTAACACTATGCTTTTAAGTAATTTCCTTAACGCTCCATTCAATCTGTTCCTTGCACTTAATCTTCTTTCAACATCAGCGTTGTACCTTTAATCTTATTACAGTACATCTAAGATTTACAAACATACTTAAAGTACATCTAAGATTTACAAACAATATACTTAAAGTACATCTAAGATTTACAAACAATATTTACAATTAATTTAAAATAGCATAGCATGTAAATTAATTCTGCATTTTTATCATGTGTAAGTTTTGTGTTTTGATATTTTGACTGTAAATTTCAATAATATTTCAGTTGTTCGACGGCCTCCAGGGTGACATGAACAGGATTAAGTTTAAAGATGGTGTCATTCTTACAAGCAAAGAATGTGTGTTTAAAAGTAGTGGAGTAATTATTTTGGAGATATGTATGAGTCTGTTCAGGATAATGCTTCCGTCTCTGACTCAGTAAGTGATACAGAGACGGCGGCGGCGTTCCAGGACATTACTATGCAAGAGGTCGTATGGGCGATAAGAAGTATGAAAAATTTAAAGGCTGCGGTAATAGATATGGTAACGGCTGAAATGATCAAATACCCACCGTATTCTTCTGTCTAGGACTGTTTGGGTCCACTGCAATACATCTTAGAAGACCGGTAGAGTGCCCGAAGGCTGACGGTGCGAGGATATTATGTCCTTGTATATAGGCAAGGGTTCACGTATAGACTGCAATAGCTTTCAGTTTGATCAGCTTACCATCAATTTGTATGAAAAAATCATTGAAAAGAAAATGCGAGGGAAGTTCGAAGGATTGTTGTGGGAGGCATAAAGTTGTTTTAAATCTGGAAGAGAATGAACGCATCAAGTTTTCTCATTCTGCAACATCGTAGAAAATCATCTGACTCTCGACCAGAAGGTTTTTTGCGGTTTTATGGATTTGGAGGAAGCATTTGTTTATTAATTTATTGAGTACTGCCAACAAAACATACACTAAATACACACAAAACGACAAATTACAATTTTTGTGATCTAAGTATTGCTCAGGTATAGGCAATACTCTTAATTATATCTTAACACTATTTTTACTGCATATATTTTAAAAGATAATAAACAGACGTTTCAGAATGACAGAAGGTCTTGACTTTAATAACATACTAAAAAAACCGACTTCAAAAACTAAAAAGTAAAAAATAATAAATATTTAATATTAATTAAATACTACCTATTATTTATATGTGCTATTTACTAATAGGTTTGAAGTCGATGCCAAGCCAATTTAATACTTACACCGGCAAACACGCGCGGGCAGACGTCGTTGACGAAAGTCTTGAATAAGTACATAAAATTTTTGAAAGAAAGAAAGAAAATAGTTATTTGCAAGAATATGGCTGTTACAAGTTGTTAAAAATGAATTAAGCTACTAACATTTTCTACTTAAATCCTTACCTCTTAATAAATTCCGCAAACAACTATTTGATTTACTACTAGACAAATCTTATTATAATGTAAATGAATTTCTTGCTGATAAAATTAAATATTAATCTAATAATAAATCTTTTATTGTATATAATTATAAAAAAACGTTATAATCAATAAATATAAACTAACATGAATTAGAAATTACTCTTTTTAAATTACAAGTATGTTGATTTATAAAATTACATATTAAAAAATTTAGTTTATAAGGTAGAACATGTTGATAAATATACATTAAATTGTACAACTTAACTAAATTGTTACAAATTATGTATTATCTTCTGTCTTTAAACTTTGAAAAATGTCAATATTTTAATTAAACAAAAAATGAATTTTGTAATTTATAGAAATAAGTTGTGATGTCAATTAATGTGTGTAATTGTATCATGTAACTATAATTTAAAAAAAAAACAAGCCCGCTGAGTTTCTTCCGCCGGATCTTCTCAGTGTGTGGCCGCGTTCCGATCCGGTAGTAATTGTAAAAATCGACTCACAACATTTTTAGTTTAATGATAAATAATTATAATTTTAAAATATTTGCACACCATATCATGGTAGAATATGTTGGTAACTTAATCAAATTTTAATAACTTGTAACTCCCATATTCTGGCAAATAAATAATTTCTTTCTTTCTTTCTACTATTATATGGTGTCAATTTGAAATTAAAAATTTTGATGCCTTTTAGCTTAATTGATAATTCTACATTAATTCTAATTATATGACCATTTAGTTTAGGAATTCTGTTGAATACATTTTCGTAATTCTTTTTTTCAGTATTCTTCGTATTGATTGAAGCTGCTTGTAATATTAAGACTTAATTGCTCTTTATTAGGTTTATTTACGTATCTTAATCTTTAAAATAGGAATTTCATTGTATTAATTTGCTCGTATTCATTAAGTAATTAAAACATTATTATTTGCTTAAGGCTTGGCACCGCCTTCAAACATATTAGTAAATAGCACATATAAATAATAGGTATTATTAAATTAATATTAAATATTTATTATTTTATACTTTTTAGTTTTTGAAGTTGGTTTTTTTAACATAGTTATTTTTATTTAATACTTTTTAGTGTATTGTTGTATTGTCACTTATTTTGGGTAGACCTACAACAGGTGCTGCGCGACTTAACAAATATAGGGGAGCACAAGAGGGGATTTTGGTATTTGCTCGACCGCGGCAGATTACCATAGGAGGGAATACCTCGCATACTGTTAAGTCTCTCCACCAAATATAAGCAGGCATGTATATATAAGCAGCAGAAAAAAAAACAAAATATAACTTCGGCTTGTGGAAATTGTCAGATTATATTTTTTTTCGTAATTCTTACATAATTTCCTCTATAATAAAAGAAAATTCAGACGCGCTCGAGAATGCCAAGACAACGTTTTCTTTGCAAATTTGTAACCCTCTCACTTCCTTATGCTACACTGGAATCGTCAGATTTTCTAAATTTTAGCGGCAATTAACCCACCATACCTTAATCTAACGCGCTTCAGTGTTTCCATGTCACTGATTTTTTTAAATATTTTTTTATATGTAGATTTTTCCCCACCATTGAAATGAAAAACATTATATAACTTTTTATTTTTCCTATAATTTAGTTTACAAAATCCAATAGGTCCCTACGACGCTTGAGTAACTACCTATTTAGCATCTTGGTCTCCCCTACTGAAATAAAAGTAGTCGTCTCCGTAAAAATGCTCTTCATAACACAATGTCACGTTCTTGTGAGACTATTAAAGATCGTGAAAAACGTTTGTTGGCCACGAAAGCATAATATTTGAAATCACGTTTACTTCAAGAAAATTTTGAACAATATAATTCTAGACTCGGTAAGATCCAAGAGCGTCTAGCGAATAAGTCTTTTGAGCAGAGAGCTAATAGACTTGATCTCATTAATAAGCCTCTATAGAACGAGTCTACCGAGCAGAAGGCTCATAGATTAGAGGTGATACGAAAGCTGCTCAGCAACGTGAGAACCGGCTAGCGGCAGCACGTAAGACGTCACAAGGACTTCGTTCAATGACTGAGCGTAATTTTATAACCACCATAAGTCAATACGCTAAAGTGGCATGTAAAATCTGTAAGAAATTATTATATATAAAACAACAGACGTCATTAGTCACAGCACATTTTTAATTTCCTTCCGGAGCAGCTACCGTTGTTCGACTACCATAAAAAAAAGAAAAGTTTCTTCACAGGCCTACTGGAACAACGTGGAAGTTATATCTTTACCTCCTGAAATGATCGACTTGACAGACGTAGAACGAAGACTTTTGTCAAGAGTATTTCCTTTTATTTTATAACTAGTTACCAACCGCACCAAAATGCTCGTCAACACAAATCCAACGAGCCCAAACTCGATAGATTTATGTCATTTAATTACTGAGCTCCTATGGCTACCTTCTGGCTTCACCATCGGAACCTTGGAGGATCCTAGTTACCACCAATCACCTAAGTTCTCGTCAACACAAATCAAACGAGCCCAAACTCGATAGAGTTGTGTCACTTAATAACTCAGCTCATATGGCCACCTTCCGGCTTCATCATCGGACCCTGGAGGATCCTTGTTACCACCAAGCACCTAAGTGCTCGTCAACACGAATCAGACGAGCCCAAACTCGATAGAATCTTGTTATTAACCGATTTTTAACCATTTAATTACTGAGTTCCTGTAGTCACCTTCCGATTCCATCATCAGATCAAGTCTATACCATAATAAGTTTTCATTGTCATCCAATTTACATATGTGTACAAAATTTCAGCTCAATCGGTAACTGGGAAGTGGATCAAATTTACTTGCGAGATTTGAATTCAGACATCGGGATAGGTAAAATAACTAAAAAAATGCTTATAAAATAAAAACTATTGGGCCTACCTGAATCAGTTTTTTATGGGACCAATTCGAAACCATTTCGCATCAAACAAAAAAAGAATCGCGTAATTCGGTTCAGAAACATCGGAGAAATCGGTGTACATACATAATAAAAGAAAATATACCGGCCGAATTGTGAACCCTCTCCTTTTTTGAAGTCGGTTAATAAAATAGTAAAAAAACTATAGTGATACTGAAAATTAAAGCTTAAAATTGAAAAGAGTTTTTCTTTTTATTATTTTTTATTTGATAGAGTTGTGCGAAAAAAGCTTTGGGACATTTTACCCAGTCATTAGATATTCGGGCCTCTGCTGCGTGCTTTGGAATCAGAAAGTACATTGGGATAGCAAAGCATGTGTCCGGGTGGACGGCAACATCGATGTCAATGTTAAGCGTCAAGCAGGGTTATGTGTTATCGGTTCGCCTGTTGATCCTATATCTGGATAAATGTCTCTTCGATAAGATTAAGGTCGTTGAATGTGGAAATGCGCATTAGTGATCTAATGGTAAACCGCCATCTTTATGCAGATGTCTCTGTACTTTTGGACTCAACTATATCTGAGCTGCAAACATTGGTCATGTGGCACCACTGGTCCGTACCGTGGAAGGGTCGAAGTGATGGAACCAGCGGGCCAGCTGCTTGTCAGGTGACGTCATTACTGTGGAGGTTGATGACGTCACACAAAGACAAGGAAGGGAAAAGGAAGATCTTCCCAGCCAGGCAAGGTGTACTGCCTGGGGACCGAAGTCCATTTGAGCAACGTTGAAACTTGTATATAGTGTTACAAGATAAATAATTGTGATATCGCGATTCAGGATTTTATTTTGAATTTCATTTTTTCCATTTGTTATTGATTTTTGTCCATTTTTTATTATTTTTTCTTGTAGCGTTTGTGATTGATTTGAGCCGCTACAGTCACATTATGGAGGATGATTGTAAGAAAATGAGCTTACAATTGAATCCGAAGAAGTTCTAATATTTGAAAGAGAAGCAACCAGAACGGATGTAAGAGTTGTAGTCAATGATGGTGGTCCTGGAACAAGTGGATGAGTTTGTATATCTTGGATGTTATGTTAGCAGGGATTTTAAGGAACACCACTGATGTCGAAAGAACACAACAGCGGGAAACAGAGTGAATGGAGTGTTAGAAAGATTACTTAAAAGCACAGTTTTAAGTTCGAGGTACCCGTCTTGCCCTGCGTATTAATGTGCTTATCCCAACGCTACGATGAGTATGCTACAGAAAATATGTGACGTAATACTCGCGGACCGAGTTCGTAGTTTTGAAGCAAGAGAGAGGCTAGGTTTGAAAGAAAATGTCAGTGTAAAGATGAGAAAGGGCATGATCTGTTGGTTCGGATATGTAGAAGAATGGTAGATGGTATCTTCACGCCCGTATCACCGAAGAGATAGGCAGATAGATCACGATTAGCCGAAGATAAACCAGCGCTGTTTTTGTCAGAAAGCTGAAAAAACACATTTTTGAATTGCCCGCCCCGGTAATCGAATCCAGGTCCTCATGAAGAAGAAGAAGAAGAAAGAAGAAAATATTTATTTGCAAGAATATGGGTGTTACAAGTTGTTAAAAATAAATTAAGTTACCGACATATTCTACCAATATATGGTGTGCAAATATTTTAAAAAAAATATGTTGTCAACTCCAACACTGGATCACTAGCCCTCTAAGAATTTCACCATGGAAGGTTAACAAACCAGACATAAAATGCGAATGTGGCAGGATAATAGGTACCGGGTAGACCAAGACCGACATACCATGATCAGATTGATTGGCTACTGTACGAAGGTGGTGTCAAGAGTCTTCGCAACCGGCGTGTATGTATGAAGAGTCATTACTCTCGCTCGTCAGTGCTGACGAAGTGAGACATGTCTACAAGGATTGTGATGGACGGCACTTGGTTTTGTCTATCGACCCCCTAAAGGATCTGATGTGAATGTATGTATGTATATTTCAATAATATTATACTATGTGAAAATATAAGAGTATATTGAATGAAATATTTTTAAAATTGCTAAATTCACATTCCATAGTTTCCCATTAGTGTTCCACTTGAACATTAATGGGTTCATATTTCGATATTTTTACCAACAAAATATTGCTTCATAATAAAATATTTAAGGCGATTACAGCTGCGAACGACCTTGAGTTTCTAACAGGAGGAACGCAAATATTATTTAGCGCGTGGCATGGTCCAAAGTCAAAGAGTATTTACAGTGGATTTTGTTCACCTATATGAACTTTTATCATCATGAATCGACTGAATGTTGTCAAACTCAAAACCAATAACCAGTAATCGCTCATTTATCGATTACATATACATTCATTTTAGAAAAACGATAAATATCTAAAGAAAAAAAAATACCGAAAATCGACAAAAAATTATATAACAATTTACGCAATAATAACAGTTACGTATCCTATTTCTTTGAAAGTGTTGTAATATACAATACATCCCGTGTAGCATTTTTTTTAATACATACAATCAACAATTAATATTTAACAAAACCTTTCAAAATTTGATTTTCTAAAATGTAAACTCTTGAATAATATTTTAAAACTAACTAGCTTCTTAGTTTTTGTTTCAAAATCTCGTAATATAAAAGAAGATATATAAATTGATTTAATGTTTATAGAGGAAACTACTAAATAAGTTGTTTTATTTAGACTATTTGTGTGTATAAAATATTTAATATATTTAATTTATTTATTTTTTGTTGCGAAGTCCTTACTACCTCCAAATACCAGTTTTTATTTTTTTTTCTTTAGAGTTCTGCTTTTTATTCGCTTGCTTGAATTATCTTCGTTGTTTATATGTTTTATTTTTTTATTTTTTACATGTATACAAAATATTGACAAAATACTTATGTATCTATAGCTATAATAAAAAATTCAAGCGTAAACGTAGGTAAGTACATGAATAGTCTCAAAATATTATTCAGCGTCTACTCGCAAACAAAACTATTTATAAAGTACTAGCTTTCAGCCCCTTTAATACCCTCTTTTACCTCTTTAAGAGATAAAACTCACAGCATCCTTACATGCACGTTTATTTAACTGAATTAAAGAACATGGCTAATAAATTTGAAGAGATTTTGATTAAACATATTTTTTTTACAAACTTTACCACTTTTTTCATCGCTTGAAGAGATGACATTTGAAAACCTTAAACTCGTATTCATTTAATTGTAATAAAAATCATAAATACTAAGTTTTAAATAATTTCTACAATATTCTACAATAAACAATCTATTTTTTATACAAACATCAATGCTTTTTTTACCCTTTAAGGAATTAAATTTAAAAAAATCCCCAAATGTATGATTCTTAAATTGTGTTGAAGAACGTATATGCCGAATTTCAAGTTATTTTGACCATAAACGTTTGATTTTTCATATAAATTGTAACACACACTTTTACTCCTTTAATGGATGAAACTTCTAACATTACATGCATGTTTCCTCAATTTCGATTGAAGAGCATAAGTACTAAAAAATCCGAAAGTTCGTACATCTTAATTATATTAAAAATCATAAATACTAAATTAAAATAATTTAGATTTTATAGTAATGCAATAAATAAACAATTCATTTTTGATACAAACTTTAAAGCCTCTTTTTACCTCTCTATTGGCTAGAATTCAAAAAAATATTAAATTTGTATTTTTTTTTTTTCAGTTAAAGGATAATTTAATTACAGCATATCATTCATTTCAACTCAAAAATGACAGAGTTTCATACAAACTTTCACCCCCTATTTCACCATCTTAGGGATTGAATTTAAAAAAAATCCTTTCTTATTTCTTGTCTATATCATAAGAACAACATCTGTAACAAAACAGCCTTCTCGGTCCAAGCTCATTATCTACTATAAAAAAAACATCCAAGCGTAAACGAAATGTTCAATTTCCAAACGGCACAACCTTACTATTGTGCCAAACGTTCTATCTGTACTATTACTCTTTGACTCGAATATGGAGAGCGGAGCTCGCTAACATGCGACACAGCCTCCCCGTATGAACGCTACCGGGAGACTGACTTTCGACGCGAGCGCTGTCCGCGAATTAAATAATAAGGTTTTTATTGATTTAATAGCACACTATAATGATTTTGTAAAATGTTGAACTTAAATTTTATAAAACAATAAATTGTCTGTAATAAAAAGAAAAAATCATCAAAATCGTTACAGTAGTTTGGAAGTTATAGGCAATTTTTTGCGTAAAATTAAGAAAGATATTCGATTTTTTTCTGTCAAAAATAACAATAAAATTTAAAAAATCGAACTTAAAATTTAAACTTAATTATATTATACGCATAATGCATATTTTTTTTAAATTATTGAACCAACCAGTTAGCAGTAGTAGGCTTTCAAAGAGGTGTCTATTTCGTAGTTTGGCATTACCTATCGCCTTAAATACGGTGAAAAATATTTAAACTCAAAAGCATTTTACCTATTTATTCGTAAGCAACCTCCAGTGAGGAATGGCGTGTGTATTTTTGCCAATTTCAATTCCAATTTGAAGGCAACGCACAGTATTTCGCCTAGAACATGCTAGGTGGACAAAATTCATGTTATCATTTCCAGGAAATCTTAATTGCAAAACGTAAACAACACCCCTAATCTCCAGATTCCAAGAATCGGTTGTTTGTCAAATGCTTAACTGATAAGGAATAGTGGTTAGAAGTCAGGTATTGAGTTTAATGAAATCGTTACAGTCAATCAGTTGCAGTTTAGTGACACTTTCGTACACATCCATAGTGGCTTATAGTTAATATTTTGAGTGTTTGTGATGGATATCAACACGGAGGGTAAGTCCTATTATTTAAAAAACCTTTTTTAAAATCTGAATCTGTTCAAATGAATTTTAGGTATAATTTTAACATAGCTTATATATTTTAACGTATTTTTTTTATGAAAGAATAGTTTTAAAGAGTTAATTTTGCAGACATTCACCTTTATCCGGGCTAGTTCTTTGATATATCATAGGAAATACTTTATTCTTCATAAAAATACACAAATTGTTTAGCACACTTCAGTACAACATATTCTTTTCTTTTTTTTTTCAGAACGCTTATACTCTATTTCTAGGGTAGAATTTTTTGAAGAGTGGTTGAAACCCACAAAAAATGAAAAGAACTCGGGTATATATGAGTACCTTTCTTCAAAATTTCACTTTGGTAACATTACTGAATGTAGCCAAAAAGAAATAAAGTTGAAGATATCCAACTTTTCCAATAAAATTGGTGTCAAATGGTTGGCTTCAGGAAAATCGAAGGAGCGTTTTTTAATTAAAAATAAGACCTGGCTGGATGAAGAAGATATACAGTTTACTGTGAGTTCTTTTGAGCCACAACCATCAACTTCGAGTGAGGCTGTGATTTCAGCAGGAAGGCCTCGCAAAGAATTCGAAGAATCGTCGTTTAAAACCAAAAAACGTCGAGTCGTGGATCTCGTAGAATCGCGAAGTGTCAGTGAATTGGTGACAGCTGCCGAAATTGCTGCGCGTTCAGCAGGACAACGGAAAATTGCCAGCGTAATTAGAGACATTAGTGAAAGCTCAGTTATTAATGTTAAGTCTAAGGATACCAGTAATGTTAATCCTAGGCAGTTAAGTAGTGACGAAGCGTTAGCTTACTATATAGATTCTAAGTCAACAACACATGCGTACAAACAAACAAGAAAGTGCTCTATGAAGGCAGGACATAATGTGTTTCCATCATATTATAGTTTGACAAAATCTAAACAGGCCTGTTATCCTGCACAGGAGCACATTGCTGTAACAGAAACACGTGCTGAAATAAATTTGCAAGCATTATTAAACAAAACAGTGGAACGTTTAGTATTAGCACAGCATGAAGTTATCAGCAGTGTCCTCGCAACAAGTTCGTCTTTTACACTTGTAAGTAAATGGGGATGTGATGGAAGTTCTGTGCACAGCACATACAAACAGAGATTTGAGAACACTGAAGATACGGACGAATTTCTTTTCGTATTTTCTTTAGTTCCCCTTAGATTATATGATGGGGCCAAAATTGTTTGGCAAAATCCTCGGTCTTCATCAACATTGTATTGTCGCCCAATCAAATTAATATTTGCTAAAGAAACGAATGACTTCACGTTAACGGAGACAAATAGATTGTTGGAAGAAGTTAACGCTCTTCTTCCAACACGTATCGACTTTGGTGATTCTCAAATCTCTGTGAAACACGAACTTTTGCTGACAATGACAGACGGAAAGGTATGCAACGCTTTAACGGAAACTCGTTCAACTCAAAAGTGTTTCATCTGTGGCGCCACCCCCAAGACGATGAATGATGAACCCGCGAACTTCAACAGCAACCAAGATCATTTTGGCTTTGGTTTATCTACACTTCATGCTTGGATTCGTTGCTTCGAATGCCTTTTACATATCAGCTACAAGTTGAATATTAAGAAATGGCAGGCTAGAAGCAACGAAGACAAAGCAGATATCAAGGTTCGTTCCGACGAAATTAAGTTAAAATTTAAGAACGAGATGGGACTTATTGTAGATAAACCAAAGCCAGGATTTGGTTCTTCAAACGATGGAAACACGGCTCGTCGGTTTTTTAAGAATGCTGAGATGAGTGCTCAGATCACGGGATTGGATGTTGAAATCATCAAACAGTTCGATGTAATATTGAGGACTTTGTCTTCTGGATTCGAGATAAACTTAGTTGAATTTAATAAATTTTGTCTTGAAACCAGAAGACATTATCTAAGTCTCTATTCGTGGTACTGTATGCCTGCTACTGTACATAAAATATTAATTCATAGTACAGAGGTCATCAAAGCTGCATTGCTTCCAATTGGGCAGCTTTCCGAAGAGGCTCAGGAAGCACGTAATAAAGATTGCCGCAGATTTAGGGAGTACAACACCCGCAAGTGCTCGCGTGTTGCCACGAACAGAGACTTGCTGTCAATGTTGGTTATAACATCTGATCCCTTGATCAATAGCCTTCGAGAGATTCCCCAAAAAAAGCCGGAAAAAATATGTTCAGAGGTTTTAAAGTTAATTTTAAGCCCTAGTATAGTAGAATCAAGACTGGAAACGTCATCATATTATCGCACAGTTCCACAAAATGATGACGATTACACAGTAAACGATTCATCAGAAGACTCTGATGATGATTATTAGGTTACGTTATGAAATATTATCTTTGCTGCTTAGTTTTAGTTTTCATGCATATATTTTCTTTTATTGTAAATAAACCTATGATTGTTTTGTTACTATTTGTAATTTTATGTATTTAGATTTATATTGTACATACCTCTTGATACTTATTCGATCTGAACTGCATGCAATTTACAGCATTCATAGTACTCGCTAAGTTAATTGTTGCTCATATATTATTTTTGAAAATATTTTTTTGCTATCATAATTTTTTTCGTTTTTTATTACAAAAACATGACTACCCATATTTGAAATAAGTAAGAGCATCGTTATATAACATAAAATAATATTGTCCACCTAGCATGTTCCACGCGATACACTGTGCAACGTAGAAATAGTGAACTGTACTTCGTTAGTCCGTACAACGGTCTTTGGGGTCTTTTATTGGTAGTAAAGGGGTTGTCGGAAAATCGAGCTGAGAGGAAAACTGCGTACTCGAGAATGTTAATTGGCTGTTACAATCGTGCATGTTTAATCTGATACAAATGGAATACGCAGTATATAAATTCTTGAAAAATGTAAATTGTAAACCTACAATTGGTTTCTTTTAGGTAGTTACTACCATGTAGGTGGTCGGATTAAACACAATATTTAGGATAGATTAAATCAATATTTTATGTCTTATTAGTTTCATTACTGATCTTAATATATAGTTTTCGCAGAAAATTACAAAAAACGAGTTGCTTTAAAATGATTTTGTTTATTAAAATTAGCAAACATACTGGTAGTAAACCTGTCAACAAATTGTGCAAAAATTTACATTACCGGATAAGCTTAAATAATCAGAAAATCTAAAAAATAAAGAATCCCTGACCTTTCAGCGGGATAAGAAATTTTAATAGGGAATAGACAAGAGAAGAAATTATGGTATATCATTTGTAAAATTTCCGCGAAACCTAACATGGAACTGCTGTGATGCAACAGAAATGAAAGATAGTGTAAGGAATGGGGCAAACTTATCCGAGGTCTGAAATTAGAAAAGACCACAGCGGCACAATAGTCCACCCACTTTCACGTCAGAAGCAAAAGCAGTAACACACAAATTATGTACTCAACGCACGCCTCACTTCGCAAATGAAGCATCTTCAGGAGAGTCGAATAGTACTTTACTATATGAAGGGTGAAGCATTAATGGCGAGTAACGTAATTTAATTGTATTATAGAAAAAACACCCATCAATAATGATTGCTCGTTTTTTCCATCTCATGAGTAGGAGTGGATCGAAATGTTTAACTCTGCTGAGTATACCGAGGTTTTTGAGGTTATTAAAGCTTACATTCCAAGTGGCCAAAATAACGACGTAAAAATTGGAAACTCGAGGATTTTAATAATGGTTGAGGCTTTACGAAAGTATCTTCATAACAAGGTGTTTTGGGTTGGATGCGAAATCTTTTGCAGTTAAATAGAACAAAAATTATTCAACCCCACGCCGAAAATCTCTTTGATACTCAACTTCAGACTCAAGCTTGTTGCGGCACTTGTCGAAATATTCCCGGGAAAGCTTACTACGGCCTATCTATCCATCCATTGCCATTACTATCATGTGCAAAGCGATGAATCTTGTGATGTTGATAATTCGTAGAAAACGGGACCTGACCACAGAAACTTCATTATCGATACGTTTAAGGTCAGAGCATGAACTTACGATAAAGACCTTAATGCTTCTGTATCATTATTACACAATTTTCACGCAGCATTTAGCATTACAAGGAGATTTAATTGTACTTCGTGCCATACCCATTTGCAGCCTTGGCTCTGTAGAAACTGATTACTAAAGCTTGCCTTCTTGGCCTCAACTGCGTTTTTGGAGAAGCTACCAGTAAATATGAACTCGAAGCCACTAACGCCAATCAAATAGGGCGACTTTTGGTTTAATTTCCTCGTAACAAAAGCACGTCGCTATTATACCGTCAATATTTATGGGTCCTGTCGTGGGCCGATGAACATTTTAGTGTAGTTTTTTGCGCATTATGCTTACCAATGCAGCTTTTAAGAAACCGACACACTGATTAAACGAATACGAGTATAATTAATCCCCCAGTCCCGTCCCAGGCTTTGCCTTTAATGGTAAAAATTCCAATTTCACACCATAGTTTAATTAATCAGCGTTGTTAAATTGAAGTTGACAATGCCGTACAAAATCCCCGCCGCGCCAGCCGGCTGATGTCGGCTAAACCTCCCGTATTACGGTCGCGTCCCGGTAATCCCGTAATGGAACTCCTGGACAGGCCAATAGCGATTACCTTTTATATAACCGTTTCGTCTTTGTCCATACATGCCACTTTTACAGGCTATATATTTTAAAGTGCGGACACCGTGATAATTAAATAGTATAAAAAGATTAAAAAAGTACATATTTTATTATATATAAAAAATAGAGTCGTTTTAGTTCCACCATTTACAACTCAAGAACGGTTGGACCAGTTTTTTTTTAGATCTGGGTTTATGGATTTGTCTTCTTACTTAATAGATATATACTTAGGATAATAGATACGTACTTATTTCCTAATGAAAACTGAACTTAATAATTTTACATTCACATTACGTACATTTAGAATACTGTAAATCTGCTCATTCATTGACTATCAGGCCAGCCAGGCCAGGATTTTCGCCGTGTTGGTTCCGGCCTCCTTTGAAGAATAGGCCAACTGCCGTTCTGCCAGGCAGGTCGTAAAAGGCGACCGATTGGCTAACGAGTCACTACCATCGTGGCTACCAGGTGGTAGAGTTCTGCATTGTCTCGCCCGGGTCTGGTACCACCGCCTTGCCTATTCCTGCCGCAATAGCGTCAGTGATTGTCGCTGTCGTGTTCCGGTTTGGAGGGTAAGGTAGCCGGTAAACTTATGCATGTGGCATTAGACCTCGCCACAAGATAGCAACGCACCATTAACATCTTTGGTGTCTATAGGCGATGGTTGACTCTTTCCATCAGGAGACCCATCTGCTTGTTTGCTATCTTATAATATATAAAAAAAAAAAATCAGGCGTAACGAAGTTCACCGGGTCAACTAGTTTGTATATATATTTTTTAAAGTGTTGCGTCTGATTAGAATCTGTTAGACTGACTAACTGACAACTCAACAGCTATGACAAAAGCAAATATAATTGTGATAGTTAAACAAGTCCAGCACCGTGTACGTGATAAAAGGGAGACCACAGATTATATGATACTTATTAAAAAGTACATAACATAATTTATGTCTGACGTCTCAACTGTTCATATGTCGCGGCTAAAGACGTGTGCACTGTACAGCTGCAAGGCACGTCTACATGGCAACACTTGTTCTATCGTTGTGTAAACGTCACTTTTGCTCCACTTTCGTGGCGTCAGAATATGCAGTACTCTTTCTACGTCATATCTTTAGTCTCTTATTTTTATATTTATACATGAAGGAAAAACTCCTTTTTAAGACGATTGCACGAATGGAGTATGAAATTTAACATAGTTAAAGTTTACATTGCAGAGGACCGCAGAAACCTAATATTTAAAAATAAAACGCATTAAAAATACATTAAATTAATAAATATATACAGTACATATTATACTAAATTCATTTGACATACATGATAATATACACACATGCATAAAGTTAGTTCTCCAACTTAACAGATTTTATTGTTCAGTCTATGGTCGAATTTCGGTTACAGGCGATCGCTAGTATAAAATAAATAAATATAAATATTCACGGGACAAATTATATTTACTGAGCCAAAGTAAGCGAACCATTTACTTGTGTTATAATCAACGATACTAATACATAAGAATACATATATAAATACTAGAATATATTTAATAAATATCCAAACCCAGAAATACACACATTTATGCTCATCACACAAATGCATGTCCCCGTCGGGAATTGTACCTGAGCCCCGTCGATTGCGTAGTCAAGGTCGCTAACCACTGGACCAATGGGGCGGTATAACGACATACGTCTAAATATGATGCATTTTTTAAATTATACTCTTTATTCACGCTCTTTTTTCGATAATCAAATCTCCGCTTAAGGATATCAATGTAGTATATTTCATTAACAACATTCATCCATTAAACAGATAGGCGAAGGTAGATACTAGTTCGGATACTCCACTATTATTAGATAACTTTATCTAAAAAATAAATTATCACGTAATATATTAAAAATATTAAAATTTTAGACACTACAATTTTTATAAGCAGTATGAGTTAACGATGTAAGTCAATATAATAAAAAGCGCAGACTAAGTCGTGAGTTTCAGCTAGTTTCTGTATAATTTCTTTCATATTTTCTACAACCCCACCATTTTGAAATGTAACATCCTTTGATATCGCTTATCCTGCAGTATATCGGATCTCGTTCCATGTATTAAATTGAAGTAAGATGTCGCTTTCTCCGATTTTCTTTAAAGCTTTCTTATTTATTTAATGGAATATTTTGTTAAAGAGATTTGTATCTCGTGATTTCACTAAAATAGATCTTACAAAATGTCTCAAGATTTTCTTTTAACTTGATTGTATTTCCATGAACATGATTTGTTTGTTTCAATTAGTATAAATCTGTTACGGAATACGGATTATAATCTTGTTTTGTTGAAATAACTTATTATTTTAATTTATAATTTCACCATGTTAATCCGATCTAATTTCGAATAATAGCTTTATTTATTTATTTTATATTTCATTGTACGCAACTTAAAAGACTTCACAGAGAAAAAATATAATTAAAAACGTACAAAAGGTAGACTTATCTCTAGGGTAAGAAGATTTCTTCCAGCCTGCCCAGCTTATGAAGCGATTAAAAAGACATAGCAGACAATGTGCACAATCAACCTGGTTGGTTTTAATACACATGAGATAGGCAGAAAAATAAATTGAGAATGACTTATGAAACTATGAACAAAAACAAAAAATTATTATGTTGCTTATAAATAACTATTTTTAAGAGAATAACAGATAGTGATGTCTTAGCTACCTCCTAAGAACTAACTTCATGAACCTACAATAATATTTGATGCAATAAATTATGATTGATTGATTGATTAGCGCTTTAAAAAATATGATGCATATAAATAAATAAATTTTTAAGAGAATAAATAACAGATAGTGATGACGTAGCGTTTTCGAAAAAAAAATTATGATACATGTAAATAACTAATTTTTGATAATGAGCTGGTTGGATTCGCCAAACAGGCGTTTGGCGAATCCAACCAGCTCATTTGGTCGAGTTTCGCAGGAGATTTGTTCGGATGTGTGTAGTAATTTTAGTGGCTTGCACAGTTCACACCCATGAATATCCAAAACCGTGACTGGCAAGCCCCAGCCGCAGGCTACGGAGTTCCAAATAATCCGAAATGTTCGTTGCCTAATGCCTATAATCCGACTAAAAATAATAGATGAAAATCTAATAAATCACGTGTGCACATTATGCATTTTTGTTTAGTAAGGTTTTATTTGTTTAAATGGCAAAAATGTTTTGTTTTGCGGCGGCCATTTTGTATGTTTTATGTGATGAGCATTGTATAATGTTTTGTTGACGCCATATATTTATTATTAGTTTCCTTAGAAGATTTTTCATTTTAACATTTGAAAGTTTGTAAATTTAACAGTTTATTACTGAGTTTCTATAATAATTGTAGTGATTTGCTTGTACTAGTGCATTTGTTGATTTTTTTAAAATGTTATTTGATTGTGAAGTTTGTATTAAAAATGTGTGTTTATTAAAAATTAAAAATAACACGTTCACACAATTGTCATTCAGTGAAAAGATTCAAATTGTGTCTAAAGGTAGGTACGTACCCAAGTTACAATTAAACCAGCTAAAGGAAATGTAACATATTGTTTAGTAATTCTAGTACAACAATTTGTATTCCGCGGCAAAGGCCGGTAAATCTCATATTGATATGAGTTACAACAGTCAGTTACGATACGATTATTATCAACACTCACTTGGATAAAATATTTGAGGTGGCCGAAATCTTGCGTCGGGATTATTTACATCGGGAAATAGTAATCTCAAGTATTGAATGTGAAAATTCAAACTGACTAGGTGAGTAGTTATTTTAGTTTATTATTTTACTTATTAGAATTTCTTCCGCCGCAACGATCAATCGCTGTTTTGTCTGCGTTGCCGTATAAAGATATACATGAAAGTAGTACATCTAAGACTTGTTCTGTTGGCATGGTTTCCGACGAGATCCGTCGCGTATTTTTTTTGTGACCGAAAAAGAGAGAACATTTTTGTGACCGAGTACTCCACCGCATACCCAGTGTTATAATCCTGTGCACGCCGCTGCTACAACTGTATTTAAACATAATGTTGAAATAAATATGTGAATGCCAACTTATAATTCCGGTACATAAATTCGCCCATAATCAACCCTTTGTAGATGACAGAAATAAATATCTCTTCAAAGATCCCTATCTGGTGTGATATTTATCTTATTAAGTCAGTAGGTATATAGTTTCTGACATGATTGCCAATGGGGAATAATCGATACTGCTAAAGTAATGCTTTAATAGTAATAATTATACTCAATACTACACCGTGCTCGGCGCAGTTTCCATTTTTAAATATTATAACTCTGAATTTACAATTGAAAAATCCCATCATCATGAGGCCACCTTCCTATTTCATGTTCATCTTTTCAAAGCAACTTGTCCGAGAGCCAAAAACGACACATTTACTGTAAGTGATCGATAATTGAATCAAAACGTCCGATACGCCCTAAAAACCTTCCCGTTTGAATAGGCTTTCAGTTAAAAGCCGCACTCCATCCGTTTGTGAGCTATGATGCCATAGACGGACACACTAATACACATGCATGTGTATGTATTAAAAAATATCACCTCGTTTTTATGTCGGATATCAAACTTGGAATGCAATTTTTACTTAGAACGGTTACACACTGCATTCGATCCGAATCCGAGAAATAATATCCAAACTAGTCATAGAGCCATCTGTACTATAATAGTTACGTAGTACGTACACTCGAGTTACGTCGTCCGGTTACTTTTCGTTATGAATGTTTTTCGAATTCGGAGTGGAATATTGATGGACCCAAGCAGATATAGTGTAATGGGTCCCGAGGGATTTTAGAAATAAAAAAGATATTTACTTTTGTAAAAAACGTAATTGTTATAATTCCAGTATAGATTCACGATAATAATTTCCCTTTTTCTTAAAAGAAGAAAAATTTCGGAGTCTCTCAGTAAACGTGAGTGGGGGAAAAGTACCAGCGGCGCGACGGCGACGGTCTTGAACTTAGCTGGGGCTCGTAGAGTTGGTGGTTCCCGTACTCGGCGAGTCTGGCTGCAGCACAACGACGTCAAACCGAAGTCACATCCGCCTTTTGGCGCCTGGTGGCGTTTTTTCATCATTCTACTCCGCAAGTAGAATGATGAAAAAACGCCACCAGCTTCTGGAAGGCACAGGGAACAATATCACCCTGTGGTTCCCCGAAGCATCCAGTCTGACCACGTGGCCGGCGAAATGAGTCGGATTCACATGGAGGGTGAATTCACAACAACTAACCTACGACCATGGAACATAGAACAAGCGGAATTGGCAAGTACAAAATTACAACTTTAACTCCTTACACGCTTTAACATTATTCGCACTAGTAGTTTCCAGAATCAACAAAAATTAAAAAGAGTTATTTATTATATAGTACAGAAATATTACAAATATCTAAATTAATATTTTCTAACCTTGATCTAGGTCGTTCTGAAAATTTCCATCTCTAGTAAATAACTAAAAAGAGTTATTTCAGACCCTAGTCATTAAAATCCTACTTTATTGTTAAGAAATGTGGATCTAAAGTTTAAACAGAATTAAATTGGTATGATTATTAAAATTAATTGTACGTTATCGAACAACCCCGGTCAACCGACGAGCGCCGCCGTAGATCTATCTGACTATTACAGTTGACCTTATGGGTCGTTACTGCGTCACTGGACTTTAGGGGCGTGCAGAGTGCTCAGCTAGATTTTAAGTTAAAATGGGGCCTATAAACGTCCGCGCTAAGGACTGTCTCTTGTGAGACCAGACCTCGGCTTAGTGCGACGTTCGGACTAGTGGTGGAGGGAGAAGTCTTGGCATTGCGCCCCGCGTTAGGCGCGGGGCGATAAAGAAGTCTACGTCGTCGAGACCGGCGACGACGGTGTAGTGTAGTGTGTGAGTATATGTTAGGATCGTCGTCGGGATAGGAAAGTACATGGCGGGGCCTCCTAAGCCTGGGTATCATATTCGCGGCGGCTGCGGTTTCGTAGTCCGCCGCGGCTGCGATTAACGGCTTAGAAAGACATGTGGACGGCGCGTGTCCGCTTATATACCCATCGGCGGGGGAGGAGAACTCCGACGCCGGTGCATCACTACTAGTGTTGACCCATTAGGACCACGAATGTAACTGATAATCGTAACCGTTACAATAGTAAGAAGTTTAGAAAATGCTGAGAATGTGCCAGTAGAATAGCGTTGGCAAAAGTTGATGTCGATTAAATGGACACATAATATATTATGAAACCAACTTCGTATAAATCATAGTGCTTTAATTTGGATTGGTTAATTTTCAACCGACTTTTCAAAAGGAGGACGTTATTAGTTCGGCTGTATGTTTTTTATGTTTGTTACCTCAGACCACGGGTCATTTTTGAAGCTATATTAATTGTTTTTTTTTTTTTGAGAGGGTTATACTCCCCGTGTAGTACCCATTTTAATTTGGTGAAAACCTGGGTTCGGAGGTACAGGAAATAGGAAATTGTTTGCAGCAGTTTTACTGAATTAAAAAAATATCTTTATATGGTTCAAATTTTCACGGGTTCGGATCGGAAATAGTGCGAAAAACAATATCCGAGTTCGATTAAAATTTTCTAGAATTATATTTTCTCGATTCGGGTCGAATGCAGTGAATAACCGCTATTGTATCGCAACGTTGTGTAAAAATAACAATGTTATAAATGAAACGCTATCCTGCTATAACTTGACAGTAAGATATTTTCATTTTTCCCGCTTGAATTCAAAAATTATATTTAAAATTAGTTACGATAAAACAGGACATTTTCTGCAGTGTCTTGAAATTTTTGGTAGAAATTGGAAAAGTTTTATCAGTGATCTCTCGGTGGCATTTATCAAGATCGCCCGTCAATGACGATAAAGGGGACCGGAGTTTTATGATACGACGGAGACAGACGGACGTTTTGTATCTTGGCAGTGTATACGTTTTTGGGAATTATTTCCTTAAAATGTGGAAGTATTATTATGAGTAAGAAAGTTTGGACAAAATTCTTAGTCGTTTACTCGGTGTTGGTTTAGACTTTAAATCCTTTGAAGTTTGATTTGGTTGGTTTGGTTACTCGTTGAGAAATATCGATACACGAAACTCAGCGGACTTTTCTTATTTAAAATATGACATTACATTACAAACAAAACAATACATTGCCGAATCTTCATCGTGTGTGGCCGCGTTCTGATACCGCGGTAATTCTAAAAATGTTAACTCGTTAAAAGTACCCGTAAAGTTTATTTGAATAAAGCATTTTTTGAGTTTGAGCTTGAAACAATTTCTATCGTATCGTATCACGTTATATCGTAATGAATATAAAAGCAATTAATTTGTCTTTTGTAGTCGACGTAACCTTTTTATATTGTTTTACATTGAATCTTTAATAGCCTCGGAAAGCTTATTACAAAAGAGTATACCTAGTCGCAAAAAGTAATATATTTTGGGTAGATGACATTGTTTTTTCTGTTTCTGTTTAGCAAGTGAACATTTATTTTATTTCAAACGGTATATAAAAAATAAAACTACGTGTAAAAATAATCTATTTTTGTGGATTTTTTACCGCAGATGATCTTCACATAACAAGTTGTCACATATAACGTACCTTCTACCCATCTATATATATATAACATTCAATTGCTGTTCGTTAGTCTCGCTAAAACTCGAGAACGGCTGAACCGACTTGGCTAATTTTGGTTTTGAATTAATTGATGAAGTCCAGGGAAAATGTGAGACAACAAAGAAAAAAATAAGAGTGGTTAAAAAGGCAAAACAATGTTTGCCGGGTCAGCTAGTAATAAATAATATTTTAAATGAACGTAGTTCTCCTTCCTAGGTTGTGTTTAAATGTTACTGTGAATAGTATGCGACTCTAGTAGTGTCGATATCAATTCGCCGTTTAATTTGTCAACTACATATGCCGCCAAATTGAGTAGTATATTTGCTAACTTAGCAACGCGGGCGGTCTCCAACGTATTTTTATGTACTTATCCTGAAGACAGTGCAGAGTTTACCAAACAGTCCAGTTCTATTTAACCTCCGATGCAAAAATTAGAGGTTTGTGTGTGTATGTGTTTCTGGTCTGTCTTTGGTGTCATTGCGGTGTTTTTTTTAAATTAAACATCCTGACTTTTGAGATGGTTCTTTGGACTCAATGAAATCTGTTTAGCCGTTTTAAGATCATCAGCTACACTCTCATGATGAGGAAATATCTTAACTAATTTGGAAGTAGCGATGGTTAGGGATCTATCTCATAAAATATTTTAGCAGAGAAATTTAAATTTTGATTATATGTTTAGTTTATTAGAACCTTATCTATCTATCTAGCCGACAAATATTTTTTTTTTGTGTTTTATGTTTTGTGTGGTTATATCCTTCCTTTTCACCGACATTCCAAAGGGAGGAGATTCACAATTCTTCATTATTTAGGCTCCAAAAAAGCGACAAATCATTTTTAGGAAACGGAGTAAGATTTTATAATAAAATTCCTACGGAAATAATTAATCTCCCGGATAGGAAATTCTACAAACTAATAAAGTCGAAGCTCATTCAAAGTGTAACTACAAAATAAGTGACTACATCGATGACAAAGATGTTTGGCAATAATTACGTTTTTTTTTTGAGAAAAAACTTCAACTTCAACTAAGGTAAATTTTAATGTTTTTTTTTTTGACATATTCTTATTGTATAATTTTTGCTATTACTTTTGACATGTTATTTAAATTTACCATTAATTTATCTTTGAAATGTATATGACATTCAATAAGTGATACAAATGTATCCTATTTTGAATAAAAATTATTGATTGATTGAAAATGACGCAGTGGGAAGACGACATTATTCAAATCTATATGGTAGAGTTCCGCAACGCTTCGTCCTTTTTGGTAGTAAGTATCCTTACCCATTTTAACACAATGGTTTCCGTGCCTATTACTGCCATATCCCATTTTGGAACTTAGCCTTCAAAGGAGTCGGTGAATTTATGCATATGATGCATTTTAAACCGTCATGCAGATTTAGCAATTATTATCATATTTGGTGTCTGTACTATATATAATACTACGATGATTGTCTCTTGGCATCAGAAGAATCGTCTGCTTGCTTGCTATACTATTATGTAAAGTATTGAATGTATATGTATTAAAAGCAACACCATCTTGAAGTACCGACGATAAAATGGAACTACGACCCGTTAACATGTTAAACTACCGTAATCTGGGTTATAACTATTTGATTTTTAACTATACTGAGAATAAATACATACATATCTCTACTCCAAGTCCATGAGGTAGGCAGAAAGAACCGAGTGCCATATGAAACTCACCTTGCTTCCTCTTCATTTATGACTTTTTTCGCACAACTAACATTAATTACTCCAAGCAAATGCTTATTGCAAAAAAATTTTTGCTCAAAATTTGTCGATTCAGTTCGGAAATTCACTACAGTTTTAATCGAATTTGTGCGGTACATATGGTTTTAGTTTTTGTGGCTACGATAACAATTTTAGAACGCAAACAACAGCCAAACAAAAATTGCATCAATTCGGAAAGTTTGTAGAGCACTAACAAACACGTTGCCAAAGCGAATTGAAACAACTAGGTAACAAGTAGGAACAAGCGCGCCTGTTTGTTTTGCATGCGGCGGCAAATGTAATTGGGTCTCGATGTCACCTACTAGTCGAGTCGACAGCACACCAGGGGAACTTTCACTAAACTGCTGTGTACCTCGTGCAATGCAATTATTGACTGATTGTGTCGGGACCAGCTTATGGCCACTAGTTTTCTCTGGACTAAAAGGCCAAAGAAAAGGAGAAATCAAAAAGGACATTTTCAAATGAAAAAGAAAGGAAAGGAAGAGCTTCTTATAAATCCCAATATTCTTAGTTTTATTCCAATGCTATTTTTACATTTTTATAAAAATTCCAAATTCCAATATTTTTAGTTTTATTCCAATGCTATTTTTACATTTTTATAAAAGTTCCAAATTCCAATACTTTTTAGTTTGATTAAAATGCTATTTTAACGTTTTTATAATTATATATATTTTATACGTTTTTATATCTGACATCAGAAAATAAAGGTTTGTTTCTATATAGATATAACCCGATGTATTTGACTATCCCACTAACTCTATAAATAAAAAATTTCAATGTTTGTTACTTATTGTTCATGCTAAAATCGCATGACAGAATTAGATGAAATTTAGTATAAGTACGTTTATTTTATTCTCAATTTACTTTTGATTACGAAGAAGTAACTTTACAAGTCCGCTGAGTAAAAAAAAATAGAGAGAAAGGTTATTTGTTATACTGTAATATTGATACGGTGCGCTAGGTGATTTAGATATAAACATTCATAACGAGGTGTAATAAACATATAATTGACATAAATTGTTAGTAATAATTTTGTTGTTCAATTCAAAAAAATCATTTTGTTGTAAAATTGTTTGTACATTTTTCGTAATGCATGCTATTTTATAATTTGGATTGCTTAATGCTTATGAAAATTAATGCCAAGTATCTTGTCAAAAGAAGAAATAGAATTTTGTTTTCTGCGCATGGGGGCTTATTAACATCCGTACGACAAAGACAGACAAGTCGTCATGATTAGCTTTGGATCATTGCACGTTATTTGTTTATTGATATAAATATAATTTTAATTAATAATAAAATAATAGTCTGCTATTTAATATCAAGCTTGGTAGCGAATTAAAGAAAGGAAAAATTATAAAATTTCTAGCTTAAATTACTTTCTTTACAACATTTGAGACCCGAATCTTGTGTGGTTATTTGAGTGCATCTCATAATATTATCAATAATTCATATGAAATCTAGGAACATTGGTTATAGGCAAAGCTGGTCATAACTTACGAGTATGCTATTACGAATAGTTTTTAATGGGATTGCATTGGGTGGGACTCTAATCTCCCTTGTTTATCCAATGCATGTTATTACAAAGAACTTAAATCGTAATTTTCTCCATAAACACACTACTCCACGAATTTAAACAACTAATAACTAATGTAATTTAATAAATCTCTTATGCTTTTCGTAACTATGCAATGTTTTTGACGATTATCCGCATTCCCAATTCAGTCATGCCTGGGCATGAGAAAGTTAGATGAGTTTCCTGTTTGCCGTCGTTAAGTAATTGCCACTACCCCTTATTTGGCTGGACACTATTTGTAACATGGTATTTATTTAAGTTCTTAAGTGTGCTGGAATCTAGTTTGGCTGGCTCAATTTCATTTGGATATAAAATACTGCCTCAACCAAATAATGAATTCTTACTGAAAGAGGTGGCACAGTTTCGTCTGTGTTTATCCAACGACTTTTTTTAATACTCGTATCATAAGATAGCAAACAAGCAGATAGGTCTCCTAATGGTAAAAGTCAACCATCGCCTATAGACATCAAAGATGTTAATGGTGCGTTGCTATCTTGTGGCGAGGTCTAGTTAATACACATGTATAAGTTTACCGGCTACCTTACTCTATAAGCTGGAACACGACAGTGACAAGTACTGATGTTATTACGGCAGGAATAGGTTGGGCGGTGGTACCAGAACCGGGCGAGACAATGCAGAACTCTATCACCTATTAAACTTTAACTTTTCCTGCCGCAATAGTCTTCTTCTTTCCTGTCAGTGCTTGTCACAGACGTGTATGATGTTTGTGTCATGCTATGTAATGTAGCCGATATACTTCTGCATTCTGACCTCGCAGATAGCGTATAACGTACCATTAACTTTTGGTGTCTTGTTCCGTCATCCTATTTACTACCCTATACTATAAAAATATCAAATTTCATAGTGATAAACATGTATGTACATGGCGTCTACCAGATTATGATATTCGTGAATATTTACAGCTCAAAGAGTCAGATCAATATGATTAGCGGCGGGCTCTTCCTCTTGATAATAATTAGAATAATTTTACGTAAAACTAATCATTTATACTATACGTGCCTAATTATATTTTATATTACCTTAATTTCATTACTAATTTTAAATTATTTTTTCCCTCATCCTCCTAAATTACCTTAATTTCCTCTTTAAATGTGCGATGAATTTACTAACTCATTTATGTTTAGAAATTTGGTCACATAAAAATCACCGCAGTCCGCACCATTCACATGTCATGTGAACTTTGACCGCCCCGTTTGTCGAGTGGCTAGCGAACTTAACGACGAATCGATGGTGCTCAGGTTCGATTCGCGACAGGGACAAACATTGGTGTGATAAACATAGATATTTGTGTTTCTGGGTTTGGGTGTTTATTATGTATATAACATTATTTATATTTGTATTCCTATATACCTATTAGTTTCGTTGACTTGTTGACTGTTGTATTACTTTAGGGTTAGATCAATTCGTGTAATGTGTTTTTTATAGAATAAGATAGCAAACAAGCAGATGGGTCTCCTGATGGAAAGAGTCAACCATCGCCTATAGACACCAAAAGTGTTAATGGTGCGTTGCTATCTTGTGGCGAGGTCTTATGCCACATGCATGTTTACCGGCTACCTTACCCTATAAACCGGAACACGACAGTGACAAGCACTGACGCTATTACGGCAGGAATAGGTAAGGCGGTGGTACCAGACCCGGGCGAGACAATGCAGAACTCTACCACCTAGTAGCTAGGATGTTAGTGACTCTTATAGCCAATCAGTCGCCTTTTACGATCCCTGGCAGAACGGCAGTTGGCCTATTCTTCAAAGGAGCCCGGGACCAACACAGGGATTGCTATCATCAATTAAATCCTCGATGCTGTGGTAGCGAAAAATGTACAATTAAAACAATACTTGCTCCGTCAATCCATTTAGTTGTGCACGACATAAAACAAGTAACCTACCTTATCTTAATCACATATATTTTACTAATCGGGAGTTTTAAAAAGTAAAAAAAACATCATTATTCGTAAAAAGCCTTTGAGTAGCTCTCAAAAGTTTTTTTTTGGCTAGCTCTAAAATACCTATATTTCATTGCAAAATATGACATCTCATAATTAGAAGAAATACATGATTTCAACGATGCATTAACTAACGTTAAGTAAGAACAAAAAAAAAGGTGGCTTAAAACGCCTACGCTACATGATTAAGTTAATTTACCGTGTGAATACCAGGAAACCATGGGCGTATAAAAGATTGCGCTCAATTTCGCAGCGGCTGCGTCACACCCTCGTCAAGCCGTCACTCTGCCGCCCTTGCTTATGGCTAGAATATTATTATTTGAATGTAATTTTTTAAAAATATTTATTTAATTTATTTAAATATATAAGTTTATTACCCTTAAACTCTGTTATTTGTTAACATTGCTAGATAAACAGAGAAGTGAATTTCACTATTTTGTTTGTACATTACTAATTATTTTACTAAAATATCACAATGTCTCTTCAATTTTTATGAAACACTTTCATTCGTACTGCATTTGTTTAATTGTTAACAAAAATATTTATATGACCATCCATTCCATTCCATCAACACTCTTGTGTTATATTATAATATGTTGGCCACCAAATATACACGAACCGACCCGAAAAAAAAATTCGAGTGTAAGGAGTGTAAATACTCACGTGTTAAACTTATAGTCAAAACTTTTGATTGAAGTAAGAAAGAACGAAACAGAGATTTAGGATGCCAGTTGTCAGATTATATAATACACGTCACGTAGGAAATTTGAAAACGATATTTCATTCAATGGAATCCATTCAGGCCGTACTCCACGCGCCGGTAAAAGTTATATCGTCGCTAAAGCGACTGCCGGCTAACTAGATGTCTAGATTCCCAATTTCATGACATTATTAATTTCGTAACTAATTGTCACATCTCCTTCATTGAATTAAATTTACTTCCAATTTTGGTGAAAATTAATGTTATTACGTCTATACTTTCGGTAGGTACTGCCTTTTAAATAATGATGCTTGCACTTTTTTTCCTATTTTGACTACATAAAATTTGTAAAAAGAAACTTCAGTCTGAGATCAACTAAGCTATATCTTACTTAAAAACCTGTAAACTGGTTGACCCTGCAGGCCATTGCTGCAACTTCCCGTTAACCTAAGGTATTTTAACTTCAAAGAAACAAAAAATTAACCTAAGCATAGATTTTTGAGCTCAAAGAGTTTAAAAATCTAAAGTTTGTAAAAATATCCGTATTTTAATTATTAAAAAGGTGTATATTTCCAAAATGATGATGGGTTTAGATCTTTCAAATGGCATTCAACGCAATTTTTAGCTTTAAATTTTTTTCTGTTAATAAAATAATAAAATTAAAATAAAAAAAATCTGGAAATTATTGTAAAAAATATTGTATTGCCAAAGTTGTTATAAAGGGTTTTTTAAATTTCTTAAAATCTCGTGGGCTGAATCGGTTGAGATTTTCGGGAAGTCTGGCAGAATTCAATCAAATGCCAAAAACTTCGTTTTGATCGGTCAAGCTTCAAAAATTATAACATGTTTACATACACACAGACATACTTACGTCATCGTGAAAATAGTCGGGAAGGGTTCCTAGTAGAGATGAGACGGGTACCCGGTGTGGATCCGCCACTGCACTTTTTCAGGATCCGGCCGGGTACCGGATAATGGCGCCAGATACCCGATACATTGCCGGGTAATTAGGTCTAGGATAAAATTTTAAAAAGATATAATAGTAAGGATGGACATTTATTTCAATTAAGCATGAATAAGTAGAAGAATTAATATTCATAATTCAAAAGAGGAAATTATGGTGAAGAAATGCAAGCTGTTCAGCACGATCTGGGTTAAGTCTGTTGCGCTTTTTCTCATAGATGTTACCAACGTCCGAAAAGAGGCGTTCACTATTTAAACGGAACTGGAGGGAGTGGCTAAATATCTAATCGCGAGACTTTATAACAGGGTAGTGACCCGTATGTGGTACCACCATGTAGTAGTGGTGGGCCGATAACCACTTATTGGGATTTTATATCCCTACAAGCCCTTGCTGAGTTGAGATTGTGATCTAATTTAGCCGCTGTTGAGTTTTTGAAGGAGTTTTGGTTAGTATCTGATTTTTCGACCGCCTCTTCGAAACAGGCCCAAAACAAATTATGTGTTTCAGCATTCAATCATGACCTTTCTCCTGCTGATCCTGTCTCGTTGTCTAATTCCTCATCGTCTATGGATATTTGTAGAATAGAGCTTCCCTTTTTCCCCTTTTTTCACTAAAGTAAAATAACTGTTTATTTACGTTTTTGACAACTTTACTCTTAGAATGATAGTTAATTTTTTGAGGATATATTGTGCAAAATCTAAGTTATCATTCCAAGCGCGTAAACAGTGGGAAAATGACACCCTGTGGGTCCTTGCTCCTACCTTATTTTGTCGGGTACCCGGCATAAGCTTGCACCGGGTACTCGGTTGCCGGGTAGCCGGCAAAAGTAGGATCCGGTGCAACACTAGTTCCTAAGACCTCAAAACTCGAGACCTGGTGAAAACATTCATGTTCTGCAATATTTAAGAACTTTTTTTATAATTTCAAAATAAATTACTAGTAATTATTTACAATACTACACAATATATGATTACATACATTATGTATTACTTCTCCATATGTAAGAGAGAACCATCGTTTATTTTAATATAATAAATTTTTAATTGAAACAATATTTTACAATAGAAATTTTCGAAACATTCTAAATAATTTACGTTATTTCTGTATCTCCTTAAATAATTGCTTATTAAATAATATCCTCCTCAACCTTTCAAGAATTTGAAGCCAAAATTAAATATTACGCACCTTACTTTGCTAATTAATCCGAGAATCATAAAATGAAGACGTCTCATTTATTAATCTCCATAATTAGGCCATGCCCGAAAAAATCTGTTTAAAACGTTTCTTTAAACGGAGGCATCGAGCCGGCAACGCTTTTGTCTTTATTACGTCCAAGTTCTTTGAAACAACTGTCTTCAAAAGACTATGTTGTACAGTTTTTATTATGTCAGATTAGAATGCATTAGTTGTCATTTTTTATAGTATAATTGCAACCAAGCAGGATTTTTGAACGTTCATCAAAGTAACGGTCGCCAAACTTAAACATAAAAATCTCGTGTCACAGTATTTGTAGTCGCACTCTTTCGAAACTGTTCAACCGATTTATTTTTCTGTATTCATATTTGGTAGCTGTCAGAATATGTCGCTAAATATATATATTGCATACCATGTATCCCTATAAGTAGGTATCCCTTTCCAAATTTTTTGACCTACTTATTTTATTTTTTTTTTAAATTTATTTGGCATCAAACAATACATTTGACCCCAAATTTTCACCCCCCGACCCCAAATTTTCACCCCCCTACTCCAATCTTCTTTAACCGCACCAATATATTACCTAAAAATAATTTATTTGCCAGAACAAAGTTTGCTGAGTAATCTATATTATACATATAATAAAATCGTAGGAAAATCAAAACTGTACATTGAAATTTTTTTTAAAAGATTACTTGGAGCGTGATCTGCAATCGATATCGAAGCCAAAAATATAGTTTTTAGAATTTTTGTCTGTTTGTCTGTATGTATGTCCGGGGTAAACTCAAAAAGTACTGCATGGATTTACTTCAAAATTTGCATGAATATTACTAACATGTCGGGTCAACATATAGGCTACATATTATCACCTACGAGGGAGGAGCAGTGCAAAGTAAACGAAGTACGCGCAGAAGAAGTCGCTCGCAACAGCTAGTATTTTTATATATTATATATAAAAATATTGCATGTCTCAACGCAAAGCCTACTCTCGCCTTACCAAAATCAAGCAACTTATTAAAATGTCTCTTAATATTCATATTGCACTTATAGTATAATAAAGGCACTATGTCAAAAAAACCTTAGTTTTTGATATTTTTATTCGACAATTATTTAGTTTAGTGTAAAAAAAAACTGAAAAAAAAAACAACTATGTTCGTATGTCTATTTGTACTGATATAACATGATTAGGTACGCCCTCAGAATTTAGTATATCGAGTTTTTTTGTTATCGTCAGAATGACAGCGTGCAGTTTCCTGTTGCAAATGACTGTGGAATTCGGTGTTATATAATTATCTATTACATATAAGAAAATCGTAGGAAAGTCAAAGCTGTACATTGAATATTTTTTTTTAAAATACTTGGGGCGTGATCTACAATCGATATCGAAGCCAAAAATATAGTTCTTAGAATTTTTGTCTGTTTATCTGTATGTATGTCCGGGGTAAACTCAAAAAGTACTGCATGGATTTACTTCATGAATTGGAATTTTGCATGAATATTACTAATAGGTCGGGTCAACATATAGGCTACATATTATCACGCTATTATCTACAGGGGAGGAGCAGTGCGGAGTGAACGAAGTCCGCGCGGACGAAGTCGCAGGCAACAGCTAGTAATTAATAAAGAACTACAAATCGACTAGTTTGATACATCTATGTATACAGGGTTACTTTTAAACATAGACCAAAATATCAGAGACTATGCTTTTAAAGGTCCCCCAAAATTATCAAACGCCGCACTGTTCAGAATCGATACTTTCGAATTATGTAAAAAAAATATTAAAAATTTCATTATTATCCGATACAAAAACGCATGGATATAATTTCAATTACGCAAATTCGGGCTAAAATATTTTTGTCCTTTCAACGAATCTAAAAGTGATTGCGAAAAATGTACTTATAAGCGACATATTACATTTTTTTTATAAGATAGCAAACAAGCAGATGGGTCTCCTGATGGTAAGAGTCAACCATCGCCTATAGACGCCAAAGGTGTTAATGGTGCGTTGCTATCTTGTGGCGAGGTCTTATGCCACATGCATAAGTTTACCGGCTACCTTACCCTCCAAAAAGTTGTACCAAAAATTGTGTGCACAGTGTGTAAGTTTATTAACAACTTTAACGGCTAAAGAATCTTGTTACATGTATTTCGCATTTCCAATAAAGTTCTTTGCAGTTGCAAAAATCTGAGGGTGACTGAAACTTTTTAAAAATGCAGATTAGCTACAGGAAAGTTGTAGATACAAGTTACAACTTGTTCAATTTCATTTAATTTTCATCACATAAGGTCATTTTATTTATGTCTTACTAATAAATGTTTTTCTTTTACAGGTACGTACAATTTCCACAATTTTCTCATAAATTTTGTAAGTTATTTTTTATTAATAAAAAATGTGCGGTGTATTGTTAATTGAATTGTATGCTAAAGGTGATCCATCAACAAATAAAATAAATGATGGAATACATATAAATTAAAATATGCCGTAGGCTGTAAGCGAGTAAAACAATTTGAGCTGAACGTACCGAGGATCGTATTTATACTGGTTTTTGCTTTGATTTTAATGTTAGAGCATTAACAGCAAAATACGAGTATTTAAAACTAGATCCACATGTTCCGAGAGTTTTTTTTTTGTTTTATTGCCGATATTAAACATTTACGAAAATACCTTAAATTAAATTAAATTAAATTAAATTTCTTTATTTGCCTGAAATAGGGTAACAAGATCTCTTAACTTATATTAGTGAACAAGCCAATTTCGCTATAGATAGCATGCAAATTTGTTATTTTAATATATTAATTTATACTTAAAATTAAATATTTATTTTCCTATTAAATAACACCGTCTCATACATAATAATCTATATTTATACATAAAAGTCTTTCTATACCAATTGTCTTTTCAAGCCATTACATTTTTTTACTTCAGTTAATTAAATAGATGCACTTAAGCCCGGTCACTTACAATTTAAAAGATATACAATCATTTTAAAGTATCAAAATCCTAAATTAAATAAAAAATAAACGATTCCAAGTATGTCAATTTAAAATGTCAAGTAAAATCAATTCCTAGTCAATTATATAATATTAAAATAAATTAAAATGTCAGAATATAAAATAATTTTCATCAATAATAATTATATCAGTCAATATGTCAAATAATCAAAAATTAAAATAAAATTAAAATTAAAAAATGGCAGTATATGGAAATAACTATCACACAAGTTTAAATTAATATCAAGTTCCCTAAATATAGATTATTAATATTAATAGTTATCTAAAATCAAAAAATTCATTTAAAGAATAGAAATTTTTTTCTAATAGCCATTTTTTTAATCTGCTATGTTGTATTTTGCCTGGTAGTTCCCGTATTTCTTTGGGTATCTTATTGTATACCTTAATGGTATTTACATAGCAATTTTTTTGGAATATTTGAGATTTGCAATGAGGCATCATTAATCTCGTGGGATCTCTGTACCCTAATTTAGATTTTTCTTTGGCAATTTCAAATAAATCTAAATGTTTATTAACAAAACTAACAGCTTCTAAAATATACATACATGTTAAAGTTAATATTTTATTTTTTTTAAATAGTGGTCTACAGCTATCTAGGGGGGTTACATTGAAAATGGCCCTTATGCATTTTTTTTGTGTTAAAAACACCCTCTCCCAGTTAGGTGAGTTTATCCATAAAATTAGACCATATCGTAATATTGATGCCACATATGCGTGATAAGCAGATATGGCAGCATTCTTCCCAATATTTCGTCTTATCCTACGTAACACATATACATATTTATTTAATTTCTGACATAAGTTGTACGTATGGGCCTTCCAATTACAGTGATGATCAATATAAATACCCAAGAACTTGATTTCTTCTGTTTCCTCAATATCGTGACCATTATATTTAAGTTTTATTATTTGAGGAATAGTATTAAAATGTCTGAATTGTATGAATTTAGTCTTAACTATATTTGCGCGAAAATTGTTTGCGGCGAGCCACTCAAATACTAAATTAATTGACATATTGATTTCAGATTGGAGTTGATCATTTCTGTTGCTGGTTACAATAAGTGAGATATCATCAGCAAAGAGAATACATTTATGTTGCAGATTATTTGGTAGATCATTTATTCCAAGTAAAAATAATAATGGACCTAATACACTACCTTGTGGCACTCCGTTTTGATTACGTACGCACGCAGAATTGTATGTTATAAATTCTTGTTCATCGGTGAGCTGAGATATCTCAACATATTGTTTACGATTGGTAAGATAACTTCTTATCCAATCAAGTGCGACACCTCTAATACCGTATTTCTCGCATTTATTCAGCAGTATATCATGATTGACACAGTCAAAAGCTTTCGACATATCAAAAAATATAACTGCCACCTTATTTTTTTTATTAATATTTTCTGTGATTGATTTTATTAGAGAAAAAGCTGCTAAAGTAGTTGATTTGTTTTTCTGAAACCCGAATTGTTCTTTACCAAGAATGTTATATTTCTGAATAAATTTTATTAACCTATTATACATAACTTTTTCAAAAATTTTTGAGATTATCGGTATCAAAGTAATTGGCCTATAGTTGTTCATATCATCACGACTGCCTTTTTTAAATAGTGGTCTTACCACAGAAGTTTTAAGTTTTTCTGGAAATACTCCTTGTATGAACGATTGATTTACTAACCATGTTAGTATAGGAGAGAGTATATCAGATACACTTTTAATAACTTGTGTAGATATGGAGTCGTATCCTACTGATTGAGTATTATTCAGAGATTTTATAATTTGTTTTATCTCTAATTCCGTGGTCGGAGTCAGGTATATGGTGTTAAAATTTTTTATTATTTTTGTAGTTACTGAAATATTCGTATTTGTTTGCATTTGTGTACCTATATTAACGAAATAATTATTAAATTCATTTGCTATTTGATATGGTTCTCTTATTACATTACCATCTTTTTTAATCTTATTAATATGATAATGATCATCCGTAGGTTTTGTTTCATCTTTAATGACATTCCATAGTGCACGACACTTATTTTTGGCAGTCTGTATATATTTTTGGCAGCTATTTTGTTTTGAGAAAGTTATACAATTTTTTAATATCTTAGAATATTTAATATATTGGATTTTGTTTTCAACAGACCTATTTTTGTAATATTTGTACCGCAATTTTCTTTTATATTTACAAGATAATTTAATCCCTTTAGTAATCCATTTTAAAGGACGCTTATTTTTTGTTACTTTTATTTTTTGTATTGGAAAACAGAGATTATAAAATAGACAAAATGTATTATGAAACTCATTAAAACTCTCATTTAGGTCTTTTTTATTCATAACTTCGTACCAAGATAATTTGTGTAAAACATTTTTGAATTTTTCTATATTTTCAGAACTAAATTCACGTTTGTAGATATACAAATGTTCTTTTTTATTAGAAGGATCTTGAGTTTTAAATTGTATGAACTGGGATGTGTTATGATCTGACAAATATAAACATTTTAAGAAGCAGTGTGTTTCTTTTATATTGCTTGCTATATTGTCGATGCAAGAATTTTGTCTTGTAGGTTCCTTTATATGTAATTCTAAATTGTAATTTTGTAGTATATCTATAAATTCATAAGTAATATTATTATTAGTCATAGTATCAATATTAAAGTCTCCTGTTAAAATTAATCGTTTATTTGTATTATTATTCATTAGTTTATGTAAAAGTATTTGCAGTTTATTAAAAAATATATTTATATTAGAGTCAGGTGTTCGATATAAGCAAACTATGTAACAATTAAACTGTGGTATATCAATTCCACAACATTCGAAAGATTTTTCTACAGACAAGCTATTACAAATATCTAAATTAATAGTTTCTATATTTTTATCTATTAATATACATACCCCACCACGACATTTTGATTCCCTGCAGTAAGTTGAGACAACTCTATAATCATACAATTGGATATTCTCTTCATTACCTCTTTTTACAAAAGTTTCCGAAAAACATAAAACATTAACATGTTGATTTGATGCATTTAAGTTTTCAAGATGCACCGTTAAGATATCTAATTTGTTCAGAAGTCCTGCAATGTTTTGATGCATAATAAGAAAATTATTGTGCGAATTTTCATTCTCGAAAAAAATTGTTTGTGGTGTTTGCATCTTTTTGATCCAAAAGCTTCTTTTCAACTTTTGCAAAATAATAAGGAATAGTCCCTTTCTTTGGAGATACTTTATAATTAACTTCCAGCTTTTTAACAACTTTAACACTTTTGCTTCTATATTTTTGTGACCAGTCTTTACAAACTAAGAATCTATCCTTATAATATTTGGAGTCAAGAGCCTTTTTAAAACTACTACTGTATTGACGATATATTGACTCGTCTCACTTTTAAAATAAGAAAACATCGTCTCCGTTTTATAAGTAGACTAACTGTGCTCGCCATTTCGTCCGCGTGTAATAATTTCTAAAATAAAAGTCCTGGGGTTTATCCGCAGTGTTCCCGTTCCGGTGGGATTTCCGGGATAAAAACTACCCTATGTCGTTTCTCGTGTCTCAAACTATGTTTGTACCAAATTTCATCCAAATCGATTCAGTGGCTTAGACGTGAAGAAGAAAGAGACACAGAAATACTTTCGCATTTATAATATACTAGCTGTGTCCGCGACTTCGTTCGCGTGGAAAAAATTCTAAAATAAAAACCCGCATAGTTCCCGTTCTCGTGAGATTTCCGGGATAGGAACTATCCTATATCCTTTCTTGGGAGGTCCAAGAAAACTATATTTGTAGCAAATTTTATCCAAATCGGTTCAGCGGTTTAGCCGTGAAAGCGTAACAGACAGACAGACAGACAGACAGTTACTTTCGTATTTATAATATTAGTAAGGATTGTATAAGTATGGATGAATACTTTGTTACCCTTGTCCATCATAAACAGAACGTGTTAAGAACTCAAAAACTTAAAAAATGCTTTGATAAAATTAACCTTCAAGGTGGTCTCAGGAACGATTTTTTTTATTAATACCAAGCTTAATTTTTGTGAACAGATTCAGTGGCTGAGACGTGAAGAAGAAACAGATACAGAGATAGTTTCGCATTTATAATATGTACAAGTATGGATGAATACTTTGTTACCCTTGTCCATCATTCATTACATGACCTTACTGAGTCGACTGGCAATATACAGTTTTTATAGGCTTTCTTAGTATCACGAACGCAACGTAACCTTTACATTCGACAAAAACGAATAATGCCCATATTAACCTTTTTGTTCAAATAAAGACTTGCCTCTCATGGCAAGAAAGGTTCATTTAATTTGTGCCCCATTTGGCGGCGGCCGACGTGACATTGGAAACGATTTTATTAATATGACTGTCTTTGTCTCCTTACTTCAGACTCTTTATTTAGGGTAACTTCGTAAGAAAAAATAATATATGTTTTGTTAACAGTGAAATTATATTTGTTAAATATTGCATTGGTGTGCGTTTTATACTGTAGATTTTCCGCACTTGAATGAACAATCTGCATGTATTTTAGTAATGTAAATGTTTATTTTTTAAAGAGTACTTTAAAAAGGAAATTCCAATATATTGGCTATTAAGATTGCGCCGAGAATAGCATTATCACTAGCAATATCATATTATTCTATGCGTATATTTGTATACACGTGTATAACGCTGTGCCAGATGCTACCACTAAAGAAATAAAAACTGCGTAATTTTTTTGTATAGAAGAGGGGGAAATTAGACAAGAGGCTCACTTGATTGTAAGTTGATGGCAACCGATTTTGACATAATTTGGCATGAAATTAATTGAAGATCCTGGGTTAAAAATAAGTACATGGATTATGGCACAGATATACAGTGTGTAAAGAAAACCCTGTCGGATAATTAAAAGTGTTATTTAGTACCGTAATACGGTTACATATGTGTAATTATTTTATGGATATTATTTATTAGTTTTCCCAGTAAAAAAATAATAATCTTAAATGGTATTTTCATGCATTAAATATGACAACACCTACAAATAAGTAAATTCTATTATCAAAGAATGCCTCGCAAGCCGGATGCTACCGAAGGACAAGCGGCTCGTGTGAGGTGCGTTTAAAATTCCTTTGTAAAAACCGAAAAACAAATAGCGCGCCTTCGAGTGGTGTTTGTGCGAAAGCCGCAAAAGCGAAACAATGAAACAAACAGCGACAAGGTGTTGTCATTTTTAAAATATTTGCTTAAAATTCTAGGGAAATATAAGTAAAAATACGAATATTAAAAAACGATATCTTTTTTATTTTCTGAAATTAAGTAACTTTAATATTTTTTTCAGTAATATAGTGATTTTTATTGTAAGTACACATTTCATAATGCCTTTAATGGACCTATATGCCTCTTTCGGATCGGACGGGGTTTTCTTTACACACCGTATATATTATATTTCTATTGGTATTTAGGTAGTGTCGACAACTCAATATAGGTACATTTTTGATATTTGTAGAGATGAAATAATGACAAAAATAAAATGAATGAAATATTACGAAACTTTATAAAAATTAGAATAGTTTTCTCTCGAGAATCTGCTAAACTAAAAAGTTGGCTGCATTTCCCTCGACGCGGCGCAGTGCATATGCGGTCTGCACTGCGGCACTATTACGTGATGCTGATACCCCGGTACATACCAAGTACCAATAAACGGACATTTTATTTAATTTGTGGTAAAATAAAATGATTTGAATACAATTACAAAGCTTTATTATAAATCAATTAATAAATACGAGTACATCTTCACGGGACAAATTACACTTACTGATCTAACCCCAAATTATTTGCTTGTGTTATGAGTGTTAGTCAATGATACTAATACATAGAAATACATATATAAATACTAGAACATATAAATTTAATAAACACCCGGAAATACAACATATATGCTCATCACATAAATGATTGTCCCCGTCGGGGATCGAACCCGAGCCGCGTCGATTGCGTAGTCAGGGTCACTAACAACTCGACCAATAGGGCGGTCGCGGTATTATTGACTGCAATTATCTGACATTACCTTAATAATAATACAACGGCAAATTCGGCGCCCAGTTTCGTAATCAGTTGAGTGTCGTAAATCTATTATCTACATATTCAATCGTAAAGCAGAAATCGTGGTCCGTAACGTAAGCCAAATTTAAAATCCACAGAAAAGCACTTCAAACTTTAAAAAAATATTTTCACTCAAATTAACAAATTGGTTTGAAAACAACAGGGCTGCCAGATGCCTCTCAGATTACCCCAAATCGGTACCTTTCCATCAAGAGAATTTTTGCAATATCAATGTGGGGAACATTGATGTTGCAAAAAAATCTCTTGGTGTCCGAAAAAATTCTCATTGGTTTCAATAATCACGGACTAAATCATGTGGTCTGTGGTTCAATATTATGTTTTTTTTTATAACGTAAGATAGCAAACTAGCAGATGAGTTTCCTGATGGAGAGTCAACCATCGCCTACAAATACCAAAGTTGCTAATGATGCGTTGTTATTTTGTGGCGAGGTCTAATGCCACATTTAAATTGCCCGACCCCGAATCGCGTCAGTTCAATACCGAACGGACCACTAGACCACAGAACACGATTCAATATTATGATTTTATGTTTATTTATGAATTTCAATAAGATCGATATAGAATATAGAAATGAAAAAATAACATTTATTTATTATTAGCTGACCCGCGCAGCTTCGCCCGCGAGTATATTAATAAGTTGTCGTCGTCCAAATAGCTTTTAATAAAAATTTCATCCTCTATTTCAGCGCTCCAGGGACTGATTTTTGAAAAAAAAATTAGCCTAAGTTGACCCCGGATCATGAACTATATCCATGCCAAATTTCATGAAAATCGGTCTCGCGGTTTAGCCATGAAAGCGTAACAGACAGACAGACAGACTTTCGCGTTTATAATATTAGTATGGATAATCTAATTGATTTTATTATTCAGTAACTTTCAATTAGCTGTAATTGATCATTTCACCTATTATTTTTGGACACGATAGTTAATGGTTATAACTTTACCAGTATAAGTAAACAATAAAAATAAAATGAAAATATTCTTTTACTAATAGTAAAACTGAACGAAATTGGTGTAGTAATATTCAAAAAGTATGGTCACTGCACGTTTTACTAACGAGTCTAATCGCGAGTTCGGTAAATCGCTTTTTGTAAACATTGAACTTCGATGCGCCGCCGTGCCAATAAAAATTTAAAAGTACGGACTCGCACTTTTAACATTTTTATTGGATAATTAGGTCAAAATTTATTTATCTATTTTTATTACATGTTTAGTATCGGAATTGAGGACTTGGCATCCTCCGTCAGTATATACAATCTTTTTCCAGTCAACCCGTATACATATAATACTAGATGCATCGTGCAGCCAGCGGGCTTTATAAGTTTTTGATGAATCCCGCGCGACCAACTCATTTTTCCGGGAAGAAAAGTAGCCTATGTGCTATTCATCATATAAAAAAAAAAAAAAAAAGTATCTTCACGCCCATATCCCCGAAGGGGTAGGCAGAGGTACAACAAGTGCACCCACGATTAGCCGAAGATACTTGGTCCCACAATGTGATAGGTGGCAAGCCTATCGCCAACCGGGCACTTTCCAATCCCGGGCAACTTTGTGTTTCTCAGAAAACTGAAAAACACTTTTTTTATGTGCCTGACCTGGGAATCGAACCCGGGACCTCATGTGGTCGACGCCAACGCTGGACCACTAGACCACAGAGGCGATCATCATCATCATATACCTATAATTATGTTGGTTGTGTACCAAATTATATAGATATAATTTGGTACACAACCAAATTTCATCTAAATCCGTTGTGTAGTTTTTGCTTGATTGAGTAACAAATATCCATCCGTCCCTCCATTCAAATATCCATCTATCCAAACATCCAAACATTCGCATTTATACTATTATAATGTATATAATAAATTACTTTAATTTTCAAGTAAAATATAAACTGAAAAATAGCAAATTTATCTTAATTTGGTTATAATTGCAACTTTTTTACCAAAGTTATTTTAAGGGAAAAGGGCCCACCTCCAGTTCCCACTGTAACTTTTGTAAACCAAAATCAACAGCGGCAACCGTCTGTATAACCACTAAGTTGCGAGCTCAGAGTGCCCTGTGGTAATTCTAAGCTGTTTTGGAACCTCGGAAATTAATCATAAGTATATAAGAGACGTAGGAATATACTCCCGCTTTTACCATTTACCAAAGTTTTATGACAATACCCAACAGATGGCACTTGCATATTTCGCATTTACTATAGTTTCAAATTACTAGAAATAAAGACGATTTTTGTCTTATCATGTAGCCTCGCTTTTTGCTAAAATCTATGCTTTTTTTGTTTTCTTATTTTTAGGTTCTCATATACTGTTATTTTTAGGTTAGATTTTTATATATTTTTAGGTTAGGTTCACTTTTTACACAAATTTCCTTTCAGTATAATTCATACATATTATTTTTTATGAATAATATGTGACGGCCATTTGTTTTTTTTTGTACAAACACACAATCAAACTGACTGATCTAAAATGGTAACTATAAATTTTAGGAACTTGTTAATTTGTCAATTCTGTCAGAATTGATTCTATTAGATTATATGCAGAGGTGTAGAGCTACTGACTCTATGCTTTACCTTAAAAACTCTCACTCAATCTAGACATGTTTTATATAGTTGTGCAATGTTTAATTTAGGTGTTGATTTTTAATTTTAACGTAACTTTTAATTTAATACATATTATTAAATGTATTTTATTGTATATTCTGATGTTTGACATGTTACTTATAATTTTTGCCAATATAATTTGACTTTTTCATATGTTAACATAATATATGAAATTTTATATTTTAACTTTCCGCTTACTCGTTACCTGACAAGAATAGTATGGAAATACCACCACTTATATCCCCTGATAATACAATAGTTAGCAACACACAGAAAAATATAGTCAGATTTGCGTAATATGACGATCGTTAAAATACAGTCAGATTTGCGTAATATGACGATCGTTAAAATACAGTCAGATTTGCGTAATATGACGATCATTAAAATATATAGTAAGATTTGCGTAATATGACGATCATTAAAATATAGTCAGATTTGCGTAATATGGCGGTCGTTATAAAGTTTAATTTTGGGAAAAAAATCCAATATGAGCTCACATGCGTTAAAGTGAAATTTTTGATTGAAGTAAGAGGGAACGAAAGAGAGAGAGGGATAATAAATTAATGAAGTCGAGGAAAAAGGCTTTTTGTATTATAGAAGTAAAAAGTTGCAGTAATCTGCAGTGGAATCATTATAATTATATAATACATAATATTTTTAACTGTGTAATAAATAAATACATCCTATCTAATTCTCACGTCGGCTTAATCCTACCTGTTTTTGTTTATTGTGATGTTTACTTTTCATCGTTTTTCAAATTACAACGATTCTAAAGAAGTTTCACTTCAAAAAACATTCTCATTCAATAAAGTCGATGGCGCGAAACAAATAAATAAATAATGAAAACTCCCAAAATAAATAAATGTCACTTAAGCAAAAAGATTCGCAATTTATGCACGAAAAGTACCAGGAAAACATAGATCAATGGCACCAGTCATTCGCAATTTCGCGAGAGGCGTCCCCATCTGGCATCGGCCGCTCGGCACTCGCCGAAGGGGCGAGGGTAAAGTGTGTCGTAATGACCGCGAGATTGAATTTCCGCATCCACACTACGAGTACATATCGAGTTAATGTAGATACTCCGCCACCTCCCTTCCATACCCTACTTTACACATTTATGAATAAAAGCTTTTTGTTTTATTTACGTTCTGAAGACATTTACTTTTTCTAAAGAATTTCGAAATGGCGAAGATTTTTAACACAACAGATCTTTATTTTATAGAATGCTTAGCGTTTTCAAAATATGAAATGAAGTATCATTTTCGAAGTGGGTACTTCAGGTGTCCCATTTAAATTTAGTTGTCTTTATGATTGAATTACGAAGCGTGGTCAGTTAACAATTTTACTGTATTTTTTGAAGTGAAACTTCTTTAGAATCGTTGTGATTTTAAACCTGATGCAACGGAAAAAACGACAGGTAAGGGACACAAATACAAAAATGTGTAGAATGAAGCCGGTAAAGAATGAGACAGAAATATACATACTATTTTATATTATCGGTCTCTATTAGTTTCACTTCTATCGTGTGTGAATCGCACACACACCTTTTTTTTTCATTTCGGTTATAATTATTGAGACTCTTATTAGCACGTAGCATTGTCATTTTTTGTGTTAACACAACATTATATTAAATTTATTTAAGGCATATACACAAATATTTAAAAAAACGTATTAGTATATATCAGCTGGAATAATATGTATATTCCAATAGCCCAGTTGGAATATACATAATTTCAGCCGACTTTTAGTCTAAGAAACCAAGCGCATCGCCAGTTTTTTGTAAGTAGTGTGATCCCTTACGAAAATGCTCTTAATTTGGCCTCGATATAACCTATGTATTTTAGCCAGGAAAATTATTTAAAAAAAGGTTTTTTTTTCGAAATATATTTTATGTAAAGTTTGTGTGTTACCTAGCTAGAGGCCATGCTCCATAAAATCAGTTCTAGGAAAAAACCACGTGAGATTGTTAGTTTAGCAATAAATTGCAATTATACACCAGAATTTCGGTTTCCCTTTTTTCAATAATTCAACATAATATCATAACCAACAAATTATTGATTTTTAAAGTCGTTTATAATGTGGGTTTTATGTAAAATTTATCTACTTTCTTCGCAAATTTTAGTAACAATTTCCAAGCTCCGAAAAAAGTGCCTACTTACCTATTCTATCATTCTCAATTAATGGCGGAGTAAGAAATTCAGGTGTTTCGGTTCAACGAGTATTTCGAGAAATCGATTGACAAGAAAAAATGGTCCGTAATAATCTTCGTTTTTGGAAGAGCAAAAGTCAAACCTCAAATTAGACTTCGTACTGGTTGACGTTCTGGGAACTGGTTCTTCACAATGAGATGTATATAGACTTTTTCAATTGCGCTTTTTTTAAATTTAAATACCAGTGAATTGTATAGGTTAATAGATCATAAGGTTTACGAGAACAGAATATGGGGGGAGGGCAAATTTGGTCTGTTTTCTTAAATAACTTTAACTATAAAAAAAAAAACAGTAGCAGTCGTGGGACTGCCGATAGAAGTGAAAACGGAACTATTAAGTTGAGAGTAATTAAAACTATATGCAAAACATAGCTATAGATATACTATTATCATTAGCATGTCGGTGACGCGAACCGAGGATTTTACCCTCTACCAAAACGCTCAACGCGCCTAAAGAAGTTTTCACTTCAATAACTAAAACTATTTATCAAGAAATTTAACCTAATCGCTTCTGCAGTTTCGTAACTCTGTGAAACAGATTGTCATATGGCATGCATTTGAAAATCATTAATTTCTTATGTTTCATAAAACGAGCTTCAGTTAAAACAAAGCAAATTTATTATTTGAATAATGATCAAAAGTAAATGTGAGTTATAAGGAGGAAATAGGGAAAAAATATTTGAAAAATATCTTGGAGCACTCTTTACGTCTTGTCCTTTTGTATAACAAGAACACAATGTCCCGCAGTTTCTTTTGTTATAATTTCATTGCCCTAAATGGTTAGCGTAATTAAGGGCGGTAATTAAAAAACTCGAGGAAATTGTGAGTCCGACAACTTTTTGAACAGTTTAAGAAAGTTCTTATACAAAATTATTGCATTAGAAAGTTTTTGGCCTAGTGGTTAACCAGACTATGTGCTCTATTCGGTTCTCGTGTAAGGCACTGATTGATGTTTTTTAAGGACATGGAAACGGCATTGATGTAGCGGTTAATATTTTTCATGTTAACGATCGAACTCCGCCTATTGATTAACCAGTTAATCAAGTGAGCTTCGTTACTCTTTAAAATTATAACGATTACCGGTTTATAAAGAAATTATAAATCAACTCGTGCACGAGTCTAATTAATCGGTTAAGAGGCAGTTTACACTTTAGACCAACTTTTGACGAGAAATCAAAATTTTCCAACTCCTAATTTTTCATGTTATAAGGTACTTTTATTTAATTAAATGGCACCATTAAATAGTTTAATCTTTCAAATATTGCTTCAATGAAACAGATTCAATTTAATCATCAATTGTATTTCTTATAATAAATGTTTTCCGAAATCAAGTTTCGACAATTACGCAAGGAAGCTATTTTTCCAAAAGGTATTGCTACTGCTAGAATCAACAAACTTAAGCAAAAAAATACTAAATTACCAGAAACATCTAACAATTGTGTTCAGCCACAAGAATTATCGTTAAGTAGGGCACGTGTCACCAAGGTCAAGTGCAACTCAGAACAAAACTGTCTAAAAATATAAATCAAAATTCATTCAATACAATTTTTATACCTAAAACATGAATTCAACCTTAAATCTATTCCAGTTTAAAGAATGAATTTCTCTCTGATATCGAGTAGCCGGCGGAAAGCTGCTAACTTATGGACTCTTTGTTGTAACGAAATAAATAGAAACTAGACCTTATTGTTAGCGCGTTAAGATATAGATATTACGCACGCACTATAATTAATAACCAAATGACCAATCACAAGCTGAAGTCACGTAATATTCGCTTCATCACTTTTACGCCAGTAAAAAATTAAATGGTAAGATAGAGACTAAGCGAATAAAAGCTATCGATATGTCATATCGCTCGTGATGTGAAGTTTGCGTTTTGTTCGTTATTCAATATTCGTATATCGATCTCGTGTTGTGTTGTTGCATTGCGCTTTGGATAAACCATAACTATTAACTTGATAAAGTTTTTGTGAAATCGGTTATGTATATTTAGATATCGATATGGTATGATAATAAACACGTATCCGATATAAGTTACGTTTTGATATATCGAAACCATGCTTACAGATAACCTACAATCACTTTTTAATATTTTTGTTACGGAACCCTTTTCCTTGAACATTAATAAAAATGACGATTGTAGGTTACCTGATTTAGTAATGTTTCAGCTTTATCTTCATCACGATTACTTGGTTGGTAATTTATAATATTTAAATATTCCTTTTCAATCTTCCTCTTGATTTTTTCCACATGATATCAACGATGCAGATATAAAAACAGCAAATAACAAAATCAGTAATACAGCCTTGAGCTGCACTACAGCTGTATATGCAGATTTTTTAACACCATTGGCTGCATAACAGTCTACAATTACGCCATAAATATTAGCTGTAGAACGGTGATTGCATCTCCCATTTTACAGAAATAAGCGTTGAGTGATACTGTAATAACACTTAAAGCTGTAATAAATTCCCGTGCTAAACATAATACAGCTAACGTACAGCTTTAAGTGTTAAAATAAGCCTAATGAGTTACAAAATACTTAAAGTTGTACAGTAGTGTATTAATATTCAGATATAACGCCTAAAGCTTACGCGAAACTCTAAGAAAGGCCTTGTACAGCATTAGGCTGTATAAAAACTCATAAAGGTCTTTTATACCGATAAAAGCATCTTTTTACACCATTGTACGGCTGCAATAGAACTTTAAGTAATATATGAGCTGCTTTATGGGTATTAAACATGCTTGATTGCTGCTTGGGCTTACCCGCGAAATAGGAACATGAAAGTGACAAGCAATGACACTATTGCGGCTAAAATAAGTAAGGCAGTGGTACCAAAAACTCCGTAATATTTATACGGTTCACAAATCCTTTATTAGTAAAGGCAGTAAGAAATGTAAACGAACAAAGAAGAGAGAGCTCATCTTCTTCCTTTCTGTGAAGTTCGGTTGCTAAGAGACGTCAATTTCTGTACCAATCTCGGCTAAAATTGCATTTGAGATTTCACCGATAGCGGCAATGTAAAACAGCTTGTAACTTTTTAAAGTCTGTTAATTTAATTTTGAAAAGAAACGGGCTGAGCAACGAAAACGCTAACGCATCGATGTGCTTTGTTTTCGTGGTTATAAATCTTATACGTTTATATTGTTTTTTCAATTTTATTTACTTATCTTTTTTCATGAAATATTTTACTGCATCCAGATAAATTAAAAGTAAAATAAACCATGATTTTAAAATTTTTATAAAGCTGTGGCTGGCTGGCTTTGATGAACCTCGAAGGTTAAAATCAAGCTTCGACTCGAACTTTGTAAACTCGAATCTTTGTCTTTTAAGACTCAGGTGACTCGAGCCACGCGGTATTGTCTCTGTGCAGAAGGGTAGTATTGTTTTACTAATTAATACTAACATGCCATGACATTTCTCTAAGTGTATATGTGCCTAAATAATATTTTAGTGTAAGTATACGAAGCCGTCGCGTCAGAAACATTAATTATGTTTACGCTTAACGTTAGTGAGACAAGGCAGAGCCGAGATTTCATTAAGTAATACGTGTCACCCGTCGCTTGGAAACGCGGAATGTGCCGTCACTCATTCTAATGCTAAGGCCCCGTTCTGATTAACGCTTATCGTCGTTTGTAACTTTGGGTTATAGAAGCAGTTTTATTAAAAGTATACGAGTGAAATTTTATTCTGGAAACACGGATAGTAACGCCAAAACTATTTAGTGTCTAAAGACGAAGGTTGTATCCTTCCATCAGGAGAAATGTCTTTTTTGCTATCCCAAGATATAAAAAAGCTATTTGTTTCGACGTCTATACGTAAAGGATATCTATACATATAATAAAATCGTAGGAAAGTCAAAACTGTACATTGAATATTTTTTTAAAAGAATACTTGGGGCATGATCTACAATCGATATCGAAGCCAAAAATATAGTTTTTAGAATTTTTGTCTGTTTGTCTGTTTATCTGTTTGTCTGTATGTATGTCCGGGGTAAACTCAAAAAGTACTGCATGGATTTACTTCAAATTTTGCATGAATATTACTGACAGGTCGGGTCAACATATAGGTTAAATATTATCACGCTATCACCTAAGGGGAAGGAGCAGTGCGGAGTAAACGAAGTCCGCGCGGACGAAGTCGCTGGCTACTGCTAGTTTATATAAAAAGGTTGATGCTAACATTGCACTTTTATAGATTACTTATATTAATGAAAGGGTTAAAATAAAACTCAAATCATGAAACACATGTTTTCGTTATCTCTACGATTCTACGAGTCGAATTGGTCCAGAGATTGCTTTGAAATACATGCTTTATTTAAGCATTTAAATTTTGATACCACATTTATTGCTCTTTACTTAAAATCTGCTAATTATAATCGTCAGCATCGTGACGCTAAAAGGTCATGAAGTGTCACATAGGGTGATTCACTGTAACGGCAGAATTCCAATTCAACGAAACTTTTTGTTCTTGTATTGTTCTTATATAATATTTAATAATTTAGCCCGGGGCTTCGCTTGCGTGAAGTAAGAGACGAAAAGGCCTATGTCACTGTCCATTTCTTCGAGTATGTCCACTTAAAAAAATCATGTCAATGCGTTGCTCCGTTTTTCTGTGAAAGACGGACAAACAAACACATACACTTTCCCTATCATACTAATATTATGAAGGCTAAACCGCTAAACTGATTTTGATGAAATTTGGCATGGAAATAGTTGATGATCCGTGTTCAAACATATGTTACACTTTTCAAAAATCAACCCCTAAAGGGCTAGAATAGGAGATAAAAATTTATATAAAAAACTATCGAGGACATGTTAATGTACTCGCGGGCGAAGCTGCGCAGGTCAGTTCGTTACATAATATAAAAAGTCATTTTCAGGATGCCAGCGTATTTACCTCGTGAAACTCGAACACTGCGAACTGTGTGCTGGCCGTTTCGAAGCCAACTTTATGTGTGATGTGGCGCTACATCATGTGGTCTGCCCCTTGATTCACGTATTTTTATTAATTTATTGTACACTTACATAAGTAAAATTGTACAAAACGCGGACTTAATGCTAGTTGCATTCACTCCCAGTCAACCTTTGGGCTAACAGAAATAGTAGTGTGTAGGTACAAATAAAATATAGATATATAAAATTTATATAAGAATACGTCTATATAGATATAATAAAATCGTAGGAAAGTCATGTATGTCCGGGGTAAACTAAAAAAGTACTGCATGGATTTACTTCAAATTTTGAATGAATATTATTAATAGGTCGGGTCAACATATAGGCTACATATAATCACGCTATCACCTACGGGGGAGGAGCTGTGCGGAGTAAACGAAATCCGCGCGGACGAAGTCGCGGACAACAGCTAAGATTTAAATAATTATTTAAGTAATAATACATAAATTCACCTCAATATTAAATCTCAATCGCATCTAAGCGCTCAGTTCGCTCACCCACATGCACATGATACAAAGTCGCGTCGTGCTACGACACGGCTTAATGTACAAGAAAGTGTGTAAGTGTCCTAAATGCCCCTGCACCCTAGCGACAAGCTGTAGCCAAAATTAGAGGTAATGTCGTGTTACTGCACTTGCTGTTTTACTGTTACGGTAGTGGTGTGATGTACGATAACCTTATTTAATTAGGACTCTGGCCTTTGATTTAAGTATGTTTATAGCCTATCAAAAAACAATTGCCTCTCCATAAGTAAAGTGATGGGACAGCTGCAACGCAATAAGCAATTTTAAACGAAACTGCAAGGCCTCTGGTATTGCAGATGTCCATTGGCGGCGGTGATCACTCAACATTAGGTGCACCTATTGCTCGTTTGTCCCCTCTTCCATAAAAAAATGAAACACTTTATAAATATAGTATATCGAGTGTACGCACGTGGCCTTATTTCGCAAGTAGTAGTTGGTAAATCTTACAGAATGTCTGCGTCGTCGCCTGCCCTTTATTACGGAGAAACGCTACACGCTCCTTGAATTTTTCTTATTTTGTTGTACACAACTTCATTTTGATTGCTGTTATTACATTCTCTCTAGATTTTTTTGTATTATTTATTTTAACCTTACAATATTACAGACGTTTTTATGTTTCCTAGCTGCGCACCGCACAATGTTTCATGCATCCTAAAAGAACAAAACCTGTCAAATGTCATCTTATCGAGTTCTGCTATTTTTGCACCAAGTAATATACAATTTGCAATGGTTAACCGGTTGCACTCCGCAGCATCTGTATTTTTAAAACTTTTGGTGACTCTTACAGGAACAATATATTTTTCCGGGAAAAATTTAAGGGACAGATCACTTGAGCAATACCACCTTTTCAAAAGCCGTTTTCTTTGTTGAGTTAAGCTCGAAAAGCCCCGAGCAACTTCAGGCTTATTCTAATCACTAATCAGTCAATAATTTTGACAGGTAATTAATTTTTTTTTATATCATAAGATAGCAAACAAGCAGATGGGTCTCCTGGGTGTGTTGCTATCTTGTGGCGAGGTCTAATGCCACATGCATAAAAAAATTAATTGCTGAACAGACAATTTTCTGTACATTCGTGTATGCTACAAACGTTAATGTTAAGTTGTATTTGACAAACAACGACTGTCAAGTATTATTAGTAATACCAACTCCTCATGATTTTGTTGTCTAATTCTCACCTTAACTAGTATTTAAATAATATAACTTGTAATTACACCACCCACTATTTAAATAATATAACTTGTAATTATTTACAATTTGTCAAAGATATTAATAAGTGTGCAAAACATCTCGGATGATCTATTCTATATTTATTAAAAATATAATCTTTATATCTATACGTATAATAAAATCGTAGGAAAGTCAATGTATGTCCGGGGTAATCTCAAAAAGTACTTACTGCATGGATTTACTTCAAATTTTATATGAAAATTACTGACAGGTCGAGTCAACATATAGGCTACATATTATCACGCTATCACCTACGGGGGAGGAGCTGTGCGGAGTAAACGAAGTCCGCGCGATCGAAGTCGCGGGCATCAGCTATTGCTGTAATAAGCAAAACCGGTTGGGTGTACAAGTGAGTTTATTTGTAACTAGCTGCCCGTGCTGTTTCGCCCGCGAGTATATTAACATGTCGTCGAAATAGTTTTTAATACAAATTTCATCCCCTAACTCTGCCCTTCAGCGGCTGATTTTATAAAAAAATAGCCTATGTTTGACCCCGGATCTTCAACTATATCTATGCCAAATTTCATAAAAATCGGTCCAGCGATTTAGCCGTGAAAGCGTAACAGACAGACAGACAGACTCGCAATTTTAATATTAGTATGGACTAGTATACTAGTACCTATTTCAAAATGCAGTTTCGACGATGGAAAGTATTCAATTTCTCACCTATACAAAATACAGCCATTATATGTATTATTTATTTGGTAGTTGTATGACGGTATTAAGCGAAACATTAAAAGGTAGTTTCTTTTCAGTAAATTTCGCAGAAATAACGATAAAAAACAGTCACTTCATCAGTGTGAGGGGCAGGCAGGGGCGGCGCGAGTTAATCCGCGAGACAAAGGTGTTGCCAGCGCCAGATTTATCTCGATCACGATGAATGACGAACGTCGTTTCATCGCGGGGAGTCGCGATGTGCAATTTTTTAATTGTACTGAATTCTTTCACTGTGAATTCATTATTGATTGATATCCGCGCTTTGCTCATAGTTTAATTACATAATAGTAAAGCTAAACGAAAAGAGGGCACCCTGTTCCCGGTGTAGGTTCGCTCCCCCTTAAGAACATAAACTTACTATCTGGCTGGCAGTTCACAGAAGACGAGCGAATGGTCACTACCATCGTGACTACGGATAGTGCCGCAATGTCTCGACCGGGTACCACCGCCTTACCAATTCCTGCCACAAAAGCGTCAACGCTTGTCATTGTCGTATTCCGGTTTGGAGGGTTAAGTAGCCGGTAGATTTATGCATGTGGCACTGCTATTCTTCCACACGGTAAGCAACGCATCATTAACATCTTTGGTGTCTATTAGCGATCATTTCTCTTTTCACCAGTAGAGGCATCTGCTAATTTGCTTACACGTGTAATTTATTTATTAGTAGAATAAATGGGAACATTTAATTAAATACTCAAATCTAAACGTACAAGTATATGCTCTTACAAAGGCTTGTCTCCATCCAAAATCTTGTATAGTCAGGGTCGCTAACCTCGTAACCACGAGGCATTTATTTAGTCAGTTCTGCTTGTACGAGTATGCTTAATGGCGCAGTTCATTCAGACCACCTGTCATTCTACCAGGAAATTTGTAGAAGGTTAATCGATTGCCCAAATGTGTCTGTACAATCATCACTACTAGGTGGTAGAGTTCCGCAAAGTCTAATCCGGGTTTGAAATCACTACTTAACCTTTTCCTTCTGTAATTACTTCAGATTTGTGACAGACATGGTTATTGTGTTCCCATTTGGAGGGTGAATTAGTGGTATTACCGTCTCGCAACACAGAGCAAACGCAACATTTATCCATTGGTGTTTTTTTTTATATCATAAGATAGCAAACAAACAGATGGGTCTCCCGGTGGAAAGAGCCAACCATCATCTATAGACACCAAAGATGTTAATGATGCGTTGCTATCTTGTGGCGAGGACTTATGCCACATGCTTAAGTAACCAGCTACCTTACTCTCCAAACCAGAACACGACAGTGACAATCACTGATGCCACGATGTTAGTGACTCGTATAGCCAATCGGCCGCCTTTTACGACCTGCCTGGCAGAACGCCAGTTGGCCTATTCTTTAAAGGAGCCCGGGACCAACACGGGGAAAAAGGCGGTAGCTATTTTTCTCTATCAGGAGAACCATCTCGTTTGCTATCCTGTGATATAAGACATGTATTGTATGTCTCATATGTATTATGTACATAATATCATATATAATAATTAAATCGAATGACGTTCGGCATACATCTAGGAAACTAGTTATTTTACATCTTATATTCTGATTAACTCATACCTTTATCTTTGAAATAATTACTTTTCCCGTGGGATTCATAACAACTTATATTTAACAAAACATATAAATTAATTTGTGTGATAAAAATACCCACTTTTTTGTAGTCGCGTAAAAGTTATGTTAGTATTTTTATATAGTTGCAGAAAACACGATTTATTCTCTAAAATTGTCATATTACGAAATAACCCAACGCCGAGAAGGGTAAAGCGAATCAATTTAGGAATTTCAGGGATACAAATTCGATTCCTGCTGCAGGCGTTGGTGCGATCCTTTACGGAAATCTCGGTAATACGGTATACACCGAAGCCCGATCAAATTCAATCTCCTATAGCGAGAAATATATTTATTAGATTTGTTTTCCTGACGCTATATGGGGAAATTGGGGCTGAGTGGTTATCAGAAGGTGACGGCACTAGAAGTATTTGTGGTAATGCAAATGGTAATACACCCTACATTTTCTTATCACATCACTAACGACACATACGTTTTGCAATAACTATGTTAAGATATAACTGCATACGATCAATGCTTTTTCTAAAATGAGGAATAAACCCTTTTCAAAATACAGTCCCCATTTATAAGGCCTGTTAGGTAAGTCGATCTAAACCTTGAAGGGGGTAATAAAGTATCTGATTCTTATTCCAAATAAATAAAAAATAGGCAGTATTTACGTGACTGCCTATTTATTTATCTATGCGCGTTACTTGCGCGAACGTGTTGGTGCGTATGAATTATGAATTTATTAGATAATCAGGTTAAAATTTAAGGGTATGTTTTTTTATTCATTTGGGATGAAAATCATATACCCTATTACCCCCTTTTTAGGTTTAGGTCGACTTACCTAACAGGCCGTAAATTTTTATTACATAAAAACAGATGTTCAATAGTATATATTTATTATATATTTATAAAAATTGCATTCGTTTGGCGGGGATGTCACATGTATTAAATTACCCGGCCACACTACCCTCCAAACCGGTAAATGACCATATTGTGGCAAGAATAACGTCAGTGCTTAATATGCGATAATGACACAATATTTATTTTTAGTACATAAGCACTGTGTGCTTTTATGCTTGGTGCTGGCGTAGGATGTGGGTGGAAAGTGTGGTGGATATGGGTGGATATGCCGCTGGGGTCTTCTTTTTATCCGGACCATCGGTGAGTTTTATCCACTTATTCCGATATCTTTCTTACGGTGCCATCGCGAAAGACACATAGAATGGTTCGTGGATGATAGCTAATTTAATTAATTTCACCTTTTCGTCCTGAATATTGTTCTTATTTGTGTGAGGTTAACTGGAACTATATAGCATTAGGTTCACCATTGTTCACAGATGTTTGTGTACATATATGTTTGTGCATAAATGTTTAATCGACTATTTAATCGAAGCCATGTTTAGAATATTTGCATCGCCGTATTCGCATTTGCATCGACAAACCACCGCCGTATTACCATCTCATCAGCAGTCACCTCATTCACGCCTCCCGCTAATCCTGTTATTGTTTAGGTTCTGATTAGGTTACGTTAATTTGCCCCAACCCATCCTAAGTAAACTAACCACAAGGAAAATATTCGGAGCCCCGGAGAGCTACATTTGATTACGACTCTGTTGGCGATAAACATATTTACATTCTCGAATGTTTGGAATTGGATTGGGTAAGTTTTGTTCGGTACTTGTTCGAAGTTGAGTTAGATATATGCTGGGATATTTCTGCTGCAAATCAGTGCACTCGGTAACATGCTATGACAAGTGAAATCGACGTAGCTTGTATATATTCCAAAGAAGTCGATAATACACATGTTCCTGTTTTACAATGTTTTTTGTAAACTCGCAGTTTTGTTTGTAAGTTCGAATTAAATATCGTATTCGATTTAAAGAAATTTCCCAATGAAAATTCGAAATTTTATTCATAGTCGTACTTTAGAATTTATTGAATGATATGGACATGCTCAAAATATGTTCAATTGGTTCATTACTTCTTTATTTTTATACTTAAATTTAATAATCAAACACTGAAATGGGACAATTTTTATTGTGGGTTAAGTACTGCTAGTATTTTGATAAGATTACAATATGAGTCTTTTAACCCATTGAACAAGATGATTCTCTTGACACGACAAGATATCTATCGCATTTTAACACCAGAGAAATGATTACTACTCGTAATAAGATAGCTAAGAAAATGATGCTTCTCTTAATAAAACGATTATTATCCATATGGTAAGAATATAAAACACACTTAGGAGTTAATTTAAATCTAAATACGATAGTGAAAAGCACTGACGCTATTGTAGCAGAAAAGGTAGACGATAGTACCGACCAAATCCAGTGATACGTTGCACAACTATAATACCACCTAATCAGGATGTTAAAGAAACCTTTAGCTTACGTTCGCCTTTTACAATCTGCCTGGCAGGAAATTAGGTTACTATTCTTCAAAAAGAAACGCAGACTATTGCGGTTAAAATACTTTCTCATAACTCATAATAACCCTCACTAAATTTACTTTTGTTTTCTGATGTGATTAAATATTCTCATCCATCTACAAACCTTCATTAGCAATCGTTGTTTGTGTTCAAATATAGCCAATCCCTAATTCGACTTCATTGATTAATATTCAACCTCGGATTGTCTGTAGCTGGAAATAGTTTGAAAATGTCACCACCGGCCAAACCCCTGTTATTCAAATTAGGCCAAAATGACCAACAACGTAAAGAGCCCGCGCGAGTGCGTTTCGGACATGGATAGAAAAGGGAAACCCCTTAGGATTTGAGGATAATATGGAGATTTTAATGGATGAGAAACGTAACTGCGGTACGCCGAAATGGTTATCGGAAAAGGGATCATGGAATTTGTAGAATTTGATTTAGAAAGTTTCATTTTCAATTATGAGTAAGTGTACCATGTTCTCTCGGGGTTGGCAGAGTAAACCGAACGTCTACAGACTTTCCAGTACACCACAATTCACATGTGATATAATTAATGCTTATTTTTAGCGATAACCTGATCCCATATCTTACGACGACCGACGAGGTCATTTGGGGTTGTTAACACCACCAGACTCCGAGCTGCTAGTGAAATTTGAATTTTTGAGAAATACTTGACACTTGTCAACCCTACCGGGTATCAAACCCAGGACTTCATAATCTGTGTCGAATAGGCTAACCCCTAGACTCCTTGACGTACAAGAAATATAATACAGCGATCAGAACAATCGACGTAATCGATCATATAGCAAAGAAGAATTTCGCCACGTCAAACCTGTCGACACTAGCTCAGTGGAAGAGCGTCCCGGCTTTAGGGAAACGGTCGTAATTTCAATCCCTGCGTGTCGATATTTTTCTTTGTTGTTCTGAAAATTTTTCCAATATAATACAAAAATTAATTCTTATATCCACGTGTCAAATTTCTCTCAATAATGATGTCAATTTATGTAATTAAATGAAAAATATTTATTTGCAAGAATATGACCTAAAAGTCAACCATCGCCTATAGACACCAAAGGTGTTATCGCCATTAACACCTTTGGTGTCTATAGGTGATGGTTGACTAACATGTATGTTTGTCTATGCTCATGACGTAGCGCCGACTGTCACCCATAGAATTTGAAGTCAGTATTATACGAGCTACCAAAAGTACGCACTGTGTTTCATTTTGAACTAACGTATATTACATTGGCGACGAGGATGAGATTTTTCCATCAGGAGACCCATCTGCTTGTTTCTATCTTATGATATTATTACGATTAGTCTAGAAACGTGAAAAGTTGGAACGCTGGAGAGATCTAGAAATAAAAGAAAGATATAGCTACTCCTGTTGATAAACAAATAGTTGACCGTTTCCCGAATAGGTATGCCACAATGGACTTTGTGATATAGAGCATAAGGATGAAAATAGCGTGTACTAGAACTTGTTTATCATAAGTTGTTTATGGTTATTGTTTACGCAATAAATTTAGATTTTTCTGGATCCAGGTAGAATTGTACCCTGGGTATAAATACATATAAATTGGGTATAAATACACACATAGAGGGCAGTTTTATACAGTGACCGAAAGCGATAGTACAAGCGACCAGTGCGAAGCGAAGTGACCAGTTTAAGTGAATACGAGAATTGTTTTCTTTAAACGTAGTCGTTTAAGTTTAGTGCTAGTGCAGCGAGGTGACCAGCGTGTATAGTGTACTTACGTATTACATTTTGTTGTTTGTGCACTCGTATTGTAAATACATGGTTTTAATATAAGTGGCGTTTTCTTGCAAAGTACGAACCCGAAGCACGTAACAATATAAAAAAAGTCATAAAAAATATGGGTTTCACTAGTTGTTTAAAATTACATATTCTACCATAAGGTGGTGTGCAAATATTATATTTAAATAAATATTATGTTTAAAAATATACATTTTGTGAGTTTATATAATATATACATTTTGTGAGTTGATTTCTGAGAATCACTACCGGATCGGAACGCGGCCACACACTGAGAAGATCCGGTGGAAGAAACTCAGCGGGCTAGTCTTTTTTTTCTATTTTATGTATTGTAATATTTACCAAGAATTATTCACATCACAAAAGTTATTTTTACAACCTACAAAATTTCAGTATCTGTTCAATCAAAACGTTTACAATTATTTACAAATATATTTTACCATTTACATATTATTAAATTTTTAAATGGAATAAAAATTGAAATATTAATTGCTCCATATTTTTTTTATTTCGTAAGATAGCACACAAGCAGATGAGTCTCCTGATGGAAAGAGCCAACCATAGCCAATAGACATCAAAGTTGTTAATGACGAAAAAATAAATTCTTATAAAACCTGTGAAATATTTGTAAAGAAATATTAAAAAATGTTAGTTCTAATCCGTTCTTTGAACGCAACACAACAGCCGATAGAAAGGCAGGTGATTACTGTTACTTCTGAAATTCTGTGCCTACGTGGGTAAAGAAATTGTTTATTACCAGATCAATCAACTTTTACTTGCTTTCCGATACAGATGTATTGATACATCCACAGAATCCGTGCTGCTACTGAGATTTTTATAGAAAAAAATGTGTAAACGGTTGATCCTACGAGCCGTATCTGAAACTTCCCACTAAATTAAGATAGATTTTTCAGTTAAAACATCTATTTTTTAAAAATGGCTGTATATTAATTTTTTAAAAGCTGTATATTTTGAAAATGATGATGGCATTCAACTCAATTTTTGAGAACAATAATATTGCTTTAGTTAAATACGAAAAATTTCGACACAATGTTAAAAAACATTTTTTTTTAATTTTCATCATTAATAAATCTCAAAAATTGACCGATTTTCATTAAATTAACGGTATTTGAAGCAGTTTTTAAAGGAGATAGCTGATAAGGTTTTTAAGTCAATCGATATATTAGCCTGAATGAAAGTTATTTAAAAAAATTTAGTCAGTTTGCTCAGTCTCAGTCAGTGTCAACGTAATATTAGTATTTACAAAGCTGTAACTTTTGAGAATTAGATTCGATTTTGATTTTTGAAACGGCATTTGACGTAGTTTTTTTAGTACTAAAATATTGTAGAATATCAAAAAATAATTGGTTGAAAAATTTCGAAGTTATGTCGAAAAAACACTTTTTTCAAAAATGTTCGTCAACGATTACTCCCAAACGTATAAATCGATTTTGATGGAATTTATGTATTAGACGTAGTTTTTTGAGGAATAAATCTCATTAGTTTTTTTACTTAATCGGTTCATATTATAATAATCTGGATATTAAATTTATTTTTGAAAACTCGATTTTTGAAAATCGGGGTAAAATCAGTAACTTATCTACATACGTAGTGGGAAGTTAAAAAATTAAGAAAAATATTAGAATTTGATTGCACTACCATACACACGAGTTACTGGCATACATTTATTTACTGACTAATGTTATAAAATAGAAAGAAAGGTCACATTCTGTTAGAGGGGCTCAAATCGATCTGTAAATATGTTTTGCCAAAACCGTATCTTCACAAAAACCATATCAAATTGCGGCTCAGTTTGTGCTAACACTTAGCGGTAAGCTTGCAAATTAAACAAAGTGGACCCGACTTAACAGGAGTATAAGTTAAGTGTTTGAGAGGGTTAATATCGAGTTACACTTAGCTGAGCATCAAACCACTACAAAGCTCTCAAAATACACGAAAGCCGGGAAATTTAGGCGAAACTAAGAGACATACGATCTGTTTGAAATTTTTGGTACATTAATCTGTTTTTAAATAAACGATTCTATTTGATAGGTTTTCATCGAATTTGTCTTTGGATAAGTTGTTTTTTTCTTAAATGAAATAACCATAGCTATTGTTTTTTACACACACAAGTACGTTGCATGTTCCGTTTTGCCGAACAGATTTTTCTTTTAGAATCTTTTTCCCATCGAGCAGTTCGTTTGTGGAATGCAATTCTTGAGGATATTAGGAAAGTAGCTTTAAAAATATAATTTAAGAGACAGTTAAAATTATATTTCGATCCGCAGAAGATTTAAGTTAATATAAATATAATGAGTGATAACTTGTTCTTTTCTCATAGTCGTATGTAGTATTCTCATAGTAGTAATGATTTTAATCATATGTATTTATAAATATATGTATGAATATAATGTATTTATGTATATGTATATATGTATGTGTATATGTATGTGGAATGTATATATGTGTCACTTGATGTATAATGTGTTGTATATGTAGTTCTTTAAATTTTTAATTTAGTTTGGTATTTTGTTCTCTTTTGATTTGTCTTTACATGTTAAGATTATTCTGTTCTTACGTAAATTAAGATGCACCACCTCCATAAGTCATGTTACTGTTTTGCACGAGGTTGGCTAGGATAGAATGCCTTTAGGCGTTAAGTTTGACCTGTGTACGTTTTTGTTTTGCATCAAGTATCTTTACACTAACATTACGTTGTAGACGCGAGAGCAGAACTTGTGTGAAGAAAACTTGTGAGTCTACTTCTCACAACGTCTTTTCTTAACACAAGTTATTTGATGATCCAGGTAGACTTGTTTCAGTTCTCTACAGTCTTTTTACTCTCCTTAGCTGATCTATCATTATCAGTTCATGACCTCTCTGGCCACCTGCATCCTATTGTATATTTGTTTTGCCAATCTGCTTTTAAGTTATCTATATCAGCAAAAATATTTTTAATTAGTAAACGGATCAAAGACGCGTACATACATATAACTTACTTGTACTTAATGCTCGACGTTGCATTGACCTCGGTCACGAGCGAGTTTCCTCCTTAACCGATTCGCTCTGGATGACACGGCAGCTACTGTATATAACATTACCGTGCGGCAGCCGTGTCATTATTGTTTTTAACGTATGGCGTATGACAAGGGAGTCGTGTCATTTTTAAATCGATTATATCTCCTTTAATCTGCATTTCAAAAGGTTTATAATTTTCCACCTTAATGAACCACCCTGAACAAAACCTTTATAATTTTCCACCTTAATCAAGCCTGTAGATTTTGTTTCAGAATATTCTAAGAAATAGAAAAAAAAATAGGGCCTGTCAACTTTTTTTAAGCTGTATTAATATTAACAAATGAAACAAACACCAAAAATAAAATAAAAAATAAACTAATCTTTAATTTATTTATGTTAGTGTATTCATGCCTGTATCCCCAAAGAGGTAGGCAGAGGTACAAAAAGTGCACCCACGATTAGCCGAGGACACTAAGTCCCACTTAACACACAGTTGATATTAACTCAAATTATTTGTTTTGTAGGTAATAAACACCTTTAATTCTAATTCAAACATGAATCCTTAATGACGCGGGCGGTAGAGTCCTGCGACGACTCGCTTGATCGGTGGATACGGGTACCACCGTCTTAGGCTAAGGACTCACGAAGCGGTTTTTCACCCGGGCCCGCAACGCGCCCGCCGTGGTTGCGGGCCCGCAGACTTTTTAGAATACAGATATTTATGTAAAAAATTAAACCACATTTCACGATGCGTTTTACACCCGCGGCGTGTGCGATTGTTTGCGGGTCCCGCTGCATCTGCGGTCATTTTGTACCGGCGGGCGCGGGTCGCGGTCCCGCAGCCTGCAGCAAAATCCGATGCCGTGCCGTGCATTGACTTGTTATTAGTTTACTCGTTGCGTAGTGATGCGTTTGTGCACGTTTGTCAACAAAATGAATATTGATATTGAAGTCGATCTACTAATTACTTTGATTCAAGAAAGGCCAGTTGTATAAGAGCTTAGAAGAGTATAAGTACAAGAACTTGACGCTTCTATAAACTAAGTATAACGCAACAGCTCGTTTCTGGTGTGTGTCCATGGCGGTATGGAATGGAACTCAACTGATCGTTTAACCGCCCGAATTGCAATAATCAACCGTCAAGTTTGCGAGCAATAATCGCAACCGCGACGGCTGCGTAACCGCACAAAACTCTGATCTCGTGAGTTTTGAAAATAAAACTCAATTTCGCCACCGCGGCGGGCGCGAGTGAAAACCGCTTCGTGAGTCCTTATCTAATTACACGAATCCTTGCCTTACCTAATTACACGAATTGATCTAACCACAAAATAAGCAAATTATTTGCTTGTGTTATGGGTGCTAATAGAAATAAATATATGAATACCGTAACATACATAATAAACACCCAAATCCAGAAATACAAACATTTATGTTCATCACACAAATGTTTGTCCCCATAGAGAATCGAACCCGAGCCCTCTCGATTCGTAGTTAGGTTCGCTAACCACTCGACCAACGGGGCGGCCGAATAAAAAAATAAAATACTTTAAATTTCAATGTTTTGCCTATTTCTTTACATTAACTCTTATTAATTCTCATAAATGTTTTTACATTGAAGTAGGTACGATAGTGTTACAACGTTTGTAAAAACGCTAATAAAACTATAAACATTAGACATGTTTGATGTTCCCCGGCCAGTATACATGTTGGATGTCTCACACCGGTGTCGGAAACAACGGTGCTGCCAACGAGTGACATTAATGTAACAACGATTTGCATCAATGTTAAAAAATTACAAAAACGCCCATCGCTAGTCGTGACGGTCTGCATGCCGAAATCGAGGCGCTTACTCATAGTTCGGGCTTCGTCCTGTAAGGATGGCGGCCTGTTAGTCCTTTTTAAAAAAAACACTTTAATTCGGCTGAAACTAATGTATATTCACACTGCTTAATATTTACAAAGTTATGTGTTAACCGGACAAAATCTGGAGGAAGACTGTGGAAATTAACATAAAAATCAGTTTTATTGAAGTGACATAATGCTTGCATATGCATTTACTTCATATAAGGTTTGCTCATAACATCTCCCCCCTTAAGACTGAGCTTTATTTTTTTTTTTAATAAAGCGAAGGATAATATAAGAAATCAGAGTGAGTTAAAATAACAGTATGTAAAAAGATAAAACTCAGTGAATCAATAATTAGTCAATTTAAAAATAGCTATTTGCTATATAATTCAAATTAATACAATAACTTATAATAAATGTCTCCATGTATAAAAGTAGAAGTCGATATCGTTTAATCTTAAAACAAAATTCTTTTCTAGAATTTATAAGAAATATAAAACTTAATAGTATTTGAAAATAAAATAGAAAGAAATGTATAAAGAATGTAAAAGAGACGTTAATACATTACTTACTTTTCTAATAGTTGGTAAAATTATGATTACAATAAAATGAAATGTATAAAGTACAAAAGAGATGTAAAATATTATTTACCTTTTCTAATTGTTGGTTAAACTATAAAGTACATAAAATAGATGTAAAACATTATTCACCTTTTATGATAGTTGGTTAACCTATAAAGTACATAAAATAGATGTAAAACATTATTCACCTTTTATGATAGTTGGTTAACCTATAAAGTGCATAAAATAGATGTAAAACATTATTCGCTTTTTCTAATGTTTGGTTAAGTTACGGTTAGATTTGCCTAAGTTTCTATATAGGACTTTATTCGAATTTTTATTAAATTCTATTTCTGCTGGGAGACTCTTAACAGATCTCTGGTCGCATTCTGATTCATTAGAAATATCACTTAGCTCGATGGACGTATTCATAGTCCTGTCGTTGACTGTTCTATGCGAGTTATGACATTGATTATAGATTTGAATACAACATGAGGTGCTAGTAGACTTACAGAAACATTTTTTATAAATGTTATACAAAATATATAAAGTAATTACAGTTAATATAAAATAAGTCATACCAGAATAATAGTGACCATATTTCATGATATGTGGTTGATTAGACGCTTGGTTTATTTGGTCTTCTAAATGGTCTAACTTATGAGATGCAAATTTTAATGATTCTAAATCGATATTTGATAAAGTTATCGGAGATAAAGACTGATATGTCTCATTTACTAGATTATACTTACAACAATCATCTTTGATAATATTAAAATTAAGTAATAATTGAGCTGGTAAAATAGTCTTATAATTAGTAGAAGGAACAAATTGCAAAGTTTGAAAATAGGCAATACAATTTTTCTCTAATGATAAAATACCAGTGCCTTGCAAAGTAAAATCACTTATCTTATCGTCACATTTCAAAGTCAATTTGTTAGGCTTAGATTGAACAAAAATATATCTACCATCATTAAGTTTTTGCCATACGTTAATATACCATAAATGACATTAGAATTACAAACTTCAGGAAGTGATAGAGTAACTTCAGTTAATAACTTAGTTTCACAAATAGGATTATTAATTGTAGACAATATCGAAGCCATGGGACATACCATGTATTCGTCATTAACACGCTTACAATCACTTATGCTATCTAATAAAGCGTAGTTCAATCTGTCATCCGTTACGGCTAAATACAATTTAGAAGGGTGTATTAACACATAAGTTTTATAATTATTTGTTTCATGAGGAGTAGGTAAAGCCAAGTTCTTATAAAGACTAAATTTAACAGGATTTATTAAAGGAATTTGAATAACAAATACAATTTTTTCTTTATAATAATAAGATGTTAATTTCGCTAAGTCAATAATCGTGTGTATATTTTTTAAGGAAAGCGAAATAGGGAACTCAGAAGTTCGTTTCATTTTAATATTGTTAGATAACACATTATATAATTTAGTAGGTGTAATGACATAAGGGTGTAAAATATTTGCTTTTGCGAATAAAATTGAATTTAAAGTTGTATCTAGAATATTAGAAATTGATAATAAAGAACCTTCAATAATATTAAAAATAGAGTTAAATTTTTCTAAGTTCATTAATTCTATATTTGTCTTTGTACTGTTTAAAAATATGAAATTTAATTTTTCTATCTGGTTATTTAATTTAATTTCATTATTATTTAATTTTTCAATAGAAGTATTAAAATTATTAATCGTAGATTGGACAATATGGATGTTGTCTTTCATAAGGGAATAAATTTCATTTTCATTCTGCTGACACGACGAAATTGCTTCGTCATATTTTCGTGCATCATCTGCATCTAAAGTGCCAAAAAAGAATTTAAGGATTTCACCTCCAAATTCAAGAGCTCGTTTTGTTCTTTGATCAAAAATAAGGTGAGACATAGATTGGTACTTTAGTTCATTTGAATTTATTAATATTTCTAGAGGATTCAAAACGTCGTTACAATCAATTTTGAAATTAACTAAGTTTAATCTTTGTGCTTTATTACATAGAAATAAAATATTTTGGATTGAAGTTTTGATTTTTTTCATGTAAGGAAAAATAGGCAAAATATCGATGTGGGTTACTACATTCCAGTTGTCATTTTGAAAGTACACAACAGAAGTAGGGTCGAAGTAAATACCTGGGCTATTTGTTACTAATTCAATCGGATTCGAAACGCAAGGATCGATTACATACCTGGAACAAATTATACAAGTTTACATCGGCTTTAGTTCGTTAACATGATATTTAACATGTTTTCTATTTATGCATATAGTAACATTATTTTTACCATGTGTTTTAATAACTTTAAAAGGACCTTTCCACACTGGAGATAAGGCTTTGCGAAGTCTGTGGTGATGTTTGACATAAACCATATCACCTGTTTTATAACTCAGTTCTCTCGAAGAGACGTCATAATATTTTTTTGAGGCTTGTTTACTTTTAATTATATTTTCAATAGCTTTTTCACGAGAGTACTTCATTCGATATTGCAGTGCGCGGATGTACTCTTGGTAGGTAGTGTTGTTATCAGTTTCATAAATGCTGCTAGGTATGGACGGCTTATAACCGTATAACAATTCGAATGGTGTAAACTCCGTCGTGCAATGAGGAGTAGTATTATATGATAGAATAGCGGTTGCAAGGTAACAATGCCAATCGCTTTGATTTTCGTTAACGAAAGATCTTAGATATTCTTTTAGTGTAGCATGTGATCTTTCAAGGGAGCCATTAGTCTGAGGATGATACGGGCTAGAATAGAGACTTTTTATTTTAAGTATGTCTGTCAGTTGCCTAAATAATTCAGAGGTAAAAGTAGTGCCTTGATCAGTGAGTATCATTTTTGGAAACGAGAATAACGAAAAGAAATGAATAAGACTTCGTGCAACCTCGTCGGTTGTACACGTGATCATGGGATAAGCATTAGAAAATTTAGTTAAGTCGTCTTGTAATGTTAAGATATATTTAAATTTTTGAATACCGGCTTCAGGAAAGGGACCAACCATGTCGAGAGCTAATCTCTCAAATGGCCTAGTACTAGTGGAAGTAATTACCATAGGCGCTTTATTAGAGAGTCGTAATGGTTTATTAACTTGACACATTTTGCAGTCTTTTATAAAACGTTCAACATCAGATCGCATATTTTTCCAATAGTAGGAAGTTTTGATTCTACTTAGCATGCGTTTGATACCGGGGTGACCGGCGATAGTAGTACCATGATTTTCTTTTAAAATGTTCGGTATTTCGGCCGGAGTAGGATAAACTATTTGATTTTTGTATATATGAATTTTAATATTTGTGCCGCTAAAAATATAAGATATCATGTTATAAATTTTCACATACACAAATTTTGAAAACGGTTCTGAAAAATCGGAAATAGCTAATTCTTTATCATAGTCATTATTAGAAATAATTCGGTCTCTTAGTTTAATTAATAAATTGTAAATAGTTTTGTAACTAATTTCGTCATAATGATGAACCTTAGAATATAAGAAATAAAGCTTTAAATTGTTTTTACAATCGACAACCTGTATGGTATCAGGTGTCCGTTCCGACTCGCGGAATGAAATGGAATCATCTAACATTGATAAGAACTGTTCGCAATATGGCATAGAGTAATCAAGGTCTAGAGACATCGGGCAAGCAATTGATTTTTGTTTGGCTAAATATAAACTTTGATTGTGTTCTTCAATTTGCGTATCACAATTAGGCGTAGTTTTAGTAAATTGCTTTTTAAAATATTGTTCATAAGTATCATTATTAATATTAAAATTAGTGATAGCATTTACTGGGTAACGAGATAAACAATCTGCATTACTATTTATTCTACCTGGTTTATATACAATTTCGTACTCGTATTCTTCGAGTTTTAACCTCCACCTAAGCAAGCGTCCACCTGGATCTTTAGCGTTAAACAACCATGTTAATGGACGGTGATCTGTCACAATTTTAAACTTATACCCATATAAATAAGGTCGGAATGTATTTACAGCGAACAAAATTGCTAAAAGTTCTTTTTCTGTCGTTGAATAATTGCCTTCTTGTTTATTCATAGTACGAGACGCGAATGCAATAGGTTTGTCTTTACCGATTTCACCTTGTGATAAAATAGCACCAACGGCATAATTTGAAGCGTCAGTTGTAACAATAAAGGGTTGCGAAAAATCTGGGTATTGTAACAAGGGAGCAGAAATAAGTTTTTGCTTTAAAGTGTTAAAAGATTGTTCCTGTTCAATTGACCAATGGAAATTTACATCCTTTTTTAATAACGAAGTTAGAGGCTTAGTTATATGAGAGAAATTTTCTATAAAACGACGATAGTAACCAGTTAACCCAAGGAAAGATTTGACATCTTTTGGAGTTTTCGGTGTAGGAAATTCGGAAATAGCCTTGACCTTGTCAGGGTTAGGCGAAACACCTTTATCTGTAATAACATGCCCAAGATACGCAACTTCACGTCGCAAAAACTCACATTTGTCGGGCTGGAGTTTAAGATTTGCCTCTCTAAGTTTAGAAAATACAGATTCTAGCTTTGTTATGTGAGATTCAAGATCGTGAGAGTAGATAATGCAGTCGTCTAAATAGATATAACAGTCTAAACCTTGTAGACCAGTAAGCACTAAATTCATCATTCTTTGAAACGTACTAGGGGCATTTTTTAACCCAAATGGCATGCGCAAAAATTCAAATTGTCCAGAAATACCATTAGTAGAAACACTGAATGCGGTTTTCTCAATATCTTTAGGATTTAATAATAATTGGTGAAAACCAGATGCTAAATCTAGCGTGCTAAAATATTTCGAATGACCTAATTGGTCCAAGATATCCGTTATAAGTGGAAGAGGATAAACTTCAGAGACAGTAACGTCATTTAAACGACGATAATCAATAACGATACGCCATTTTTGTTTACCGGAAGCATCACGCTTCTTTGGTACTACCCAAACGGGAGCACACCAAGGTGACGTAGAAGGTCTGATTATATTTTCATCAAGCATTTTTCTAATTTGCTTTTCTACTTCATCTTTATGAACTTCAGGGAAACGGTATGATTTTACGTGAATCGGGGGCGCATCCCCAGTATTAATAGAATGTTTAATAACATCTGTATGTGTCAAAAATTCTCCGTCGAGATGAAATATGTCTGTATAGTTAGAAATACAATTAATTAATAACTTTTTCTCTTGAGGATTTAAATGAGATATTCTAATTTGATCTAAAACCTTTTGAGATCTATTTATATTTAAAGAATTTAATTGATGAATAAGTTCTTGTTGAGAATCATCTAACTTTGAAGTTAGTAAATCGAACGGAGTTAACTGTACCTGAAAATTATCAACTTCGATTTCAGATTCGGTGGTATTTAAAACTGTAACATTAACTCTGTTGTTTGATTTTAAACTTACAATAGCGTTAGCTAAAAATACACCTTCACAAATTTTCTGATCTAGTACTAGAGCTTCGCGTTTATTTACGAAATCACGTAGATTACTGACTGGACATTCGATTACCATTTCTGATCTCGCAGGTATAACATATGATGATTTACTAAAACATATAGGTATTAAGTAACCTTCTAAGTTTAATGAATTATTAGTATATTGTATGTTGATTTTAAAATGTTGTATAAAGTCACTACCAATTATACCATCATAATTTAATTGAATAGCATCGTCAATAGCGTGAAACACAAAATCAAAAGCAATTTTACGTGTAGATGAGATTTGATATTCGAAATTAAGTTTAATAGAACCGAGTGATTCACACGTTGAGTCGTTATCACTTAATCCCTTGAGTGTAATGATATTATTTTTAAGTACTGGACCTTTTAATAAACTTGAGAGTTTCACGATTGAAACTGAGGAACCAGTATCGATTAATAAACATAGAGGCTTATCATTCATATTAGTTTTTAGATAAACGTGAGGAAGAGAAACTTTGTTATTTACGTTATTTATAGAATACGTTTTATTATAAGAGCAATCCCTTGAAAAAGAACTCGATTTTTCACGAGATAAAGGGTTGCGTTGCGAAAGGTTCGAGAACCTTAATGATTTCTTAAGAGTGACGTCAGAGACATTAACATAATTATTTGACTTAGAATACTCTGTATTTTCATTAACCTGTGCAGGAAATAATTTAGAAACACAAGGTTGAGAAATCTCTGATCGTCCATTACGCTGTGTAGAAAATAACTTAGGAACACAGCTATTATGAGTCATTGTCTTTACTTTAGCCTGTGCGGAAAATAATTTAGGAACACAGGATTGAAGCCTATTAAAATTAGAGTTTATAGAATAAACAGAAGGTACATCTTGTGCAACCGTGAATTGACCACAAGAATGTCCTTTAGACCCCTTTAAGGACTCATTAGATTTAGGCTTTTTGCCGTAGTTTTTTGTTGTCTTAGAACTATTCGTGTCGTTACGAATTGCAAAAGGTTTCGGTAGACACGGCACCGAAACCGAATTTAGTTTAAATTATCTTCGTTAGAGATAACGTGCATATTAGAATTGTTATTGGTAACGTTATGATCAGACGAATTGCTCGTCGGCGACCGTGAACTTGAAGGTATCACGTTGCGTGGCGGATCGCGGTGCATATAATTATTGTTTTTATATTTAAGCTTCCGACAATCGCCTATTAAATGACCACGATTTTTACAATACGCGCATATTTGATTCGAGGCGTAATTATTTTTATTTGTAGAATTATTAGAATAATTATTACGATGATTTAAATTCGAATTTACGTGGTAAGAGTTTGTAAAAGAATGTTTAGATTTATTTTTGAAACAATCGGAAGAGCTATGGCCAAACTTTCGACATATTGAACATTGTTTAGAGGAAGAAGAAGGTCGTTGAGATAGTTTAGATAGCTTAAACAGTTTTTCTTCTTCAATGGCATGAGTGATCGCTTCGGAAAGTCCTTTAGGATTCCGGCAGCGCACAATGTGTGAGAAGTTTGAGTTCATACCTAATAAAAATGTATTTAAAGCCAAATCTTCCATGGCAGCAAGTCTGCCCATAAGTTCCTTTTCATTTTCACAACTGTAATGAATATCGGACTGAAGCCGCGTAAGGCAGGATTCAATCCTTAAAGAATATTGTGTCACATCTTCGTTGGGTAATTGCTTGCAGTTTTGTAAATCTACTAAAAGGTGTGTTGAATGCTTTTTTTCTCCAAAAGTTACCTTTAAAAACTGTTTGATTTCAAGCCAATTATCGAATTTTTTCAAACAACAAGCTAACTGAGCCTTGCCCTCAAGTTGTGACACGATATATTTGACTAAAAAGTTCTGTTGGTCTGTACTCGCTAAAGAAATTGCACTTTCGCAATTGGTTAAAAACGCGGGAAGGGATTCCCGATCCCCGTTATATGGTTTAATGAATTTGGTAAGAACAGAGAGTGTAATTTTATCACTCATGTTTAATTTTTACCTTTGAGATAATGGTTTCGATAGAGAACTGTCTGAGTCGGTATTAGTATCGACTTCAGTAGTCTGTTCTTTTTTATTAAATTTAAACATCAATAATTGTAAATTAAAAAGCTGTACAGAACATCAGAAAAATACACACAAAAACGTAAATAGAAAAATTATAGAAAATGTAAATTAATATCATATAAGTTAGCAATAAGATTGTATAAAATTGTATAAGTAGTAAATTATTTATATGACTTTAAAAGTTATTTAAAAACTCTGAAATAATGTTCTAATAAAAGTTCTGAATCTAGAAATATAAAATCTTGAAAAATAAAATCTTGATGTTTAAATGAGAATTCACTTTACACTTTAAATTGGAAAAGATAAAACTCACAGAAAAATAATCACGAACCGCAGGAACATCTTAACCTTGAAGGTATTGTGCATGGCAACGAAGAATGCAGAGCGCAGCGAATGTCCTTGGCGACAGCTTCGAGTAACCGGCACGGCGACTCACGGAGTCGTATTGCAGTTCCGTCGAAGTCACGTTGAAATGCCTTTCGTTTTATAGGTTCGGTGATGATGACGAGTCTTCTTGTCCGTCGATGATGAATTAAGCAGTACGAGGTGATGCGGGCTCACGCTATAGAGCGGAGACTTACACGTCGATCAAAGTTGACAGCGCGAAGTAGGTGATGTGGTGATGTAGCGCGGGCTTGGCTGATGATGCTCAAGACTTACTCGTCGACCACAGGGTGCAGTAGCGCGGGCTTAGGCATACGGTGCCAAGGCTTACCGTCGGCGAACTAGCACGTAGCTAAAGACTAAAGTCACAGGGCCACAAAATGGTTGTCAGGCGGAATTCGAAAATCGCGACGCCTAACACCTAAATTATCCTGGGAATTCGGAATCCAGGATATCCCACTTCTGACACCAAAATTGTAAGGATGGCGGCCTGTTAGTCCTTTTTAAAAAAAACACTTTAATTCGGCTGAAACTAATGTATATTCACACTGCTTAATATTTACAAAGTTATGTGTTAACCGGACAAAATCTGGAGGAAGACTGTGGAAATTAACATAAAAATCAGTTTTATTGAAGTGACATAATGCTTGCATATGCATTTACTTCATATAAGGTTTGCTCATAACAGTCCGTTTGTATGAATATGGAATACTGTATAAATAATATTACCGTGATGCCGGAACTTTAGCGCGCATGCCACACATGCACACAACGTGAAGGATCATATTCGTGTGCAAATATCAACATGAATCACCCACGAATGTGTGAACGGTAGAGATGGGTCGGACTAGGTAAATCAGAGACTAGGTGCATCTATTCCTAGTCTGTAAAAATACGTAATCCAAATACCTGTTCCACCTAGTCCACCTAGTCCTAACGATACTATGATCTTATTTTCTGAAATTGATACTATAAACAATAAGTATACGTATGTGTTCTTAAAGTAATTGAATATTATAATATTTTCTAACACTTACGCGAGACATTTACACAAATAAAACTAGGTTTTAAGCTAAGTATCGCGTTTTTTCTGATTTTTATACCCCGACTTTAGATGTTTTTTCGCTAAACGATTTCTATAATTCGATACCGAACTTAATTACACTTTACATATTTTACATTCTTCCATATTTTGCCTTTTATCTACAAAATGTTCCCAAACGATATTGCTACGTTTAGGCACCATTATTATACCTAATTATAAAATAAAAAGTTCAGAGTCACCGATTAAAAACTAACAATAGCCTTTTATGCCATTAACAAAACGTAATCTGAAAAAACTTTATGATGGAATCACGTCCACGATACTAGGTTAGTCTATGATACTAGATACTCCAAAGTATGAATACTAGATACTTTAAAGACTATGATACTTGATCGATATCGGACGCGATCTCTGTACCTGTTCACAATGAAGTATTTGATCGAGTATCGCGTATTATGACGTATAAACCGGTATTCAGCTGTTAGCTCGGCGGTCGGCCATACGTAGCGAGAGACCGGGACGGAGCATATATATTGTATAATGGTATCTCACTCTTGTGAGAGCGGGAAATAGTATACAAATCGTATTGCTTCATCTCGTTAGCATTTTGTCATGGGTGAGCAAGATAGCAAAACACGTTTTCACAAAAGAGTAAAGGAAACAGTGCAGCGAATGCGATGAGTACTATAATACTACTAGACTACAGGACTATACGGACTTAGTCTTGTGAAAAATGGAATAGGTGCCGCCTAGTATCGTAAAATACCTAGTATTCGTACCTGTTCTAGTATTTACGACTCATCTCTAGTGAACGGCCACTTTGCGACGGCTCTCGACGAATGTTTCGTCGAATGTTTCGTCGAGTGACGAGGCGAATAGCGAACTCGAATGTTTAAACGCGGGGTTACAGGAACAATCTTAACATGATAGTGTTAGTTCCTTTTTAACAAAATATAGTTTTGTGTGTTTTCAAAAAAGAATAAGAGAATATTTTGTTAAGTATATATTTTTAAATCATACTAGCTGGCCGGCAAACCTCGTAAGGGAATTTTGTGCAATTTCAATTCTTTTGTATAAAATTTTTTAACGAAGAATAATTATTAGAAAGACCCTTACAGGCGTCCCTAGTAACACCATACGAAAGTCTAATCACAATTTAATCAACGGATTCGGGACGCATAGAGGACAAACATGCAAACAGTCATGTTTATATATTTAGATTACTGTAACTTTTATTAGTTTTACATTGTTTAAATATATGTATTACGTACGTTGTATATAATTGTTGTCATTAAATGACTATAATAAGTTCTTTTACATTACTCAACTCCCCTAAGACAAAGGTCTAAATTAATGTTATGTTTGATTTCTGTACACTTGCCAGATAAGTTATTTTGCAAAATTTGATCTAAATCCACAAAAGATTAATGAACGTTTCTTTCTTCAAGACTGCAAGAGCAATTGATGCCGGTTCCTAATTTTGGCAATGATTTCAAAATGATTTCAAATTGAAAAAACATAACACCTTTAACTAATCTCAAATTCTCAAAAATAGCCGATAAAAAATATTTTTGTAGGCATTTTTTTATATCTTAAGATAGCAAACAAACAGATACAACATCAATTATATACATATTTTCAAATTCTGCTTTGTATTACCAAAATCCTACATAGTACACAAGAGTCAATTTACAACAGTCAATTAATATTCATACAAATCAATAATAATTGCTCTATCATATAAACAAAATGTAATCAGTAAGATTTATTACTGATTACATTTTGTTCATATGATAAATCTTACTGATTACATTTTGTTTATATGATAGAGCAATTATAGAATTAAAAGAAATTACTTATATTACTTAAAGACTGCATAAAATCCTTGTCATGTTCTCCATGTTGGTCCGGCGCCCTTTGAGATCATCTGCCATTCTGTCAGGCAGTTCGTAAAAGGCGAACAATTGGCTATACGTGTCACTACCATTGTGAATACTAGGTGGTAGAATATCGCAACGTCTCGCCCGGGTATTTGGTATTTGGTACAACCTCTTTACCTCATCTTGTTGTAAAGGTCAATTCTTGACATTATCTTGTTCCAGTTTGGAGGGTAAGGTAGCCGGTAAACTTATGCTCGAGGTATCAACACCTCAACACACGGACAGCAACGCACTATTAACCCATTTGTTGTCTATATGCGCTGACCCTCTCCATCAGGAGGCATATTTACTTGTTTGCTGTCTAATGATATATATTTTAAGGTGTTAATCGTTGAAACTATCAAGACTCGTAGTGCCAAAAAATATCTATCTATACATATAATAAAATCGTAGGAAAGTTAATGTATGTCCGGGGTAAACTCAAAAAGTACTGCATGGATTTACTTCAAATTTTACATGAATATTACTAACAGGTCGGGTCAACATATAGGCTACATATTATCACGCTATCATCTACGGGAGAGTTGCTGTGCGGAGTAAACGAAGTCCGCGCGAACGAAGTCGCGGGCAACAGCTAGTTTATTATAATAGCCATATAGTAGTACCTTGTTTTTTAATTAAATTATTTCAACATCGTCGATCGTTCAACATGTTGGCCATTTACTGACGTGATTTTGCAAATCGCAACATTTTCTAGATATAATTTTATCCATACTAATATTATATATGGGAAAGTCTGTCTGTCTATCTGTCATGAGAGCCTGCTTGTTTGCTATCTAATGTTTTAAATAAATCTAAATGAAATATCTGATATATACGATTTACGTACACTAAGTACTATCTAATTATTCAGGAGGATTAGTTCAGAGGTGAATTATTTCAGATAATTGTATAAGCCCAAAGACTTACATTTCATTACGCAGTGCTTAGTACAGCAGTAGTCCTATTAAAGATAATTAATCCATTTGGATTTACTCTTGTATTGTGTATCATCAATCAAGGAGTCGGGGTTAATTATTAATTGTGTTTTCATATTTATAACGCAATTTTTTATTCAAAGAATGTAAATAGATTATTTCTTCTTCTTGGATTGGATTTGATTGGATACCCAGAGATATTAATTTGTGTTTTGATTTATTAAAAAAGTAATTAGCGATGTATGTTTAGATAATCTTAGTTTTTGATTGAAAAGATTCTTTTTTTGTTGGTAATTTTAAGAGGACTTTTGATGAATAAAAAGGCCCTTCCAAAATAGGTCATCAAAATTTAACACAGTGTTTGATGCTCTTATCCTAAACGTTTGAATTCAGTTGTTTTTTGGCTTAATTATCCAAAAAAGAACTTGAGTTTAATTTTTTATTTTTAAGGATTTTATAATGTTTTTAGGGTGTCGAAGTAAACTAGGAACCTTTATAGTTTTACTATGCCCGTCTGCCTGCACGACAGCTCAGAGATCCTATTACTAAGAAGCTGTAATTTGGCACAAATATACACATTATTCACGTCAACAAAATGGTAACGTAAAATCTTGAAAGATATTTCTTTTTCAGGGTGGCGCCCCTACATGTAAAGTAGGAATGCTAATTTTTGTCTCACTGACACCATTATGTGAGGTATCATTAGATAGGTTTTTAAAAAAATAGTGTAGGTTTTTTTTAAAACAAGTTTTAGATTAAGGAACTCGTTTGTAAAATATTAAGCTTTTAAGTGCTAATTTTTGTTTTGTCTCGCCCGGGTCTGGTACCACCGCCTTGCCTATTCCTGCCGCAATAGCGTCAGTGCTTGTCGCTGTCGTGTTCCGGTTTGGAGTGTAAGGTAGCCGGCAAACTTATGCATGTGGCATTAGACCTCGCCACAAGATAGCAACGCACCATTAACATCTTAGGTGTCTATAGGCGATGGTTGACTCTTTCCATCAGGAGACCCATCTGCTTGTTTGCTATCTTATGATATAAAAAAAAGTGTCCCTCTGCCAGCTAAACGGTTAGTTTTGAGGGTGGGAAAAAATTATGGTAGTAGTAAATATAATGAAGTTAAAAGGAAAACTATCACAGCTTAGAAGGCTTTACAAGTTTTAGAGTAATACTTCACGAACTTATAAAATGTACTTGGAGAAGTTTTATAGGCGGTGAACCTGTGGTGCGGATATATTTGTCATTGGCGTTGAATAAATCATAAATAATAATAATATTCACGGGACAAATTACACTCATTTAATGCAATTGTTTTCGTCACGTCGTATTGTAAAAAAAAAATTCGACACGACAGGATTTGGACCTGCGACCTTGCATGTAGCCGGCACGCTGTCACCAACTGAGCTACTATTTCCTAGTTTAATGCGGCGAAGTTCTTTGCTCTGTAATCGATTTCGTCGATTGTACTGATCGCTCGAAACATAGTAAAATAGAACTAATATTAATTCTCAACCATTGTGACGACTCAAACAATGCTGCACGCAGTCTCAAAGGCCAGCAGTCGTGGCCCACTAGCCCGGAGTCCCGCTCAATATCGGCTCAGATTGTACCCACTAGGTCGTGAAATTAACTTCCCGCCTGCGGTGATTTCATCTGCGGTTCCACCACAATTTTCCATATGAAGATTTGCCACTTTCCTGCAGCTTCAGTTTTAAAACTTTATTAGCTGTTGCCTACGACTTCGTCCGCGCGGACTTTGTCTACTCCGCACTGCTCCTCCCCCGTTGGGGGATAGCGTGATAATATGTAGCCTATATGTTGACCCGACCTGTTAGTAATATTCATGCAATATTTGAAGTAAATCCATGCAGTACTTTTTGAGTTTACCCCGGACATACATACAGACAAACAGACAAAAATTCTAAAAACTAATTTTTGGCTTCGATATCGATTATAGATCACGCCCCAAGTATTCTTTTAAAAAATATTCAATGTACAGTTTTGACTTTCCTACGATTTTATTATATGTATAGATTTTCAACATTTATATAAAATTACTTTTTTGACTTCTCGCCAACAAAATAGAAATTTTTCGAATATTTTAATTTTTCAAAAAGAAGTTGATGATGATAAACCCCGATTTTCAAAAATCGTGGCCGCGTTTCCGATCCGGTAGTAGTTTTTAAAAAAATATGTTGACGTGTCAAAATAAGTTGTAAAAAGTTTTATTAAATAAAGTATTTCTGATTTCTGATTTCGAGTTTTTATCAGTTCTTTCTTTATGTTTTGTGGTCCTAGCAAGCTGGTATGATAATTTTTTAAGATAGTGTCAGTACGTCTGTATGTATGTATATGTGTGTGCTTCTCTCATAACTGAACGACTTGATGTCAAATTTCCTGAAAAATTATAAAATTTCGGCCCAGTAGATTTTATGAACTTTAAAAAAAACATCCGTTCCGGGATCTAAAAGTTTTTTCTTGGAAATTTCCTGTTCCTTCCGAATCTTTTTTTGAAATTTCTTAAACATGAATAGTTTATGAAATATTGGTAAAAAACGAAATGCCATTTTTTTCATCTTTGATTGTTTATAGCTTTTGCAATTTTTTATGTGCTAATACACGCTTTTAGCACATTTTTCTAGGCGTCATTCCGGATCCAGTGAGCTATCGCACATAATTTTAAGAGCAGTATCTCTATTTTAGACGATTTCCAACTTATCGAGCTGACTATGTGTCAGTCAGTGTCAACTGAATATTCAGGGCTAAACATATTAATACCGCAGTGGTACAGCAAATATTGATATAAAAAACCCTAGATGCACAGTCCCGAACAAAACTGACACTCAAAAGTGTCCCCAATTTCTTTTAAGTAGTTATAGATATGGCAAAAACATATGTCTTTGGAAATCCAACCTTAAGTGCAAGACTTATAGTTGTTTTTAAAAAGAAATGTATGAAAATAAATAAAATTGACAGTGACGCGGCCGACGCGATTCTATTTGTAATGAGCGCACAATTTAAAATTGTGCGCTCATTTTTGAAGGACGTTTTTGACACACTGTGTATCTTGGGTTTTTTTTATCAATGACAGCAAAGTACATATAGTGTGAAAAACCCTGTCCGATTGTCAAAGGATTTATTTTGGTAGTTTAATATCTGTGTCATTATTTTGTGGATATTGATAAATAAATTAATATCTTGTGGATAAAATAAATTTTCAAACAATTTTAGTACTAAAATAAGGCACTTTAAAATACGATATATATTTTTTATTTTGATAAAAAGAATTATTTTATTATTTTTTTGATAATGTTATTGACCTACGTATATACTTTTTACGGATCGGACAGGGATTCTTTTACACTCTGTATATGCATATTTTTGACATACATACTTACTACCAATACAGCAATGCACTGTTGAAATCTCTATGTGATTTTTGTCCCTTTACATCTGAATGACTCTCGTTTACTATATAAAACATGTTTTGATTTCTGCTAGAGCACCAATTAAATTAGGTCCGTGTAGTCTTCCAATTTGTCTTTCACTATCAGAATATGAGCGAATCAACCAAACTATGCCTCTGACATCACGCTATACCTAAAATTACTTTCACCGAGCGAGTTGAAAGAATTTTCAATAGGTACGTAATATTGGATGTCTGTAAAAAAAGGTGTGCGCTGGTGACGATGTTTGTTCCATTGTTCCGGTGCCTCGTTCACTAGTTGAGTTTATTGACTTCCATTCAATGTTTTTCACTTTGTTACGCGTGGATACCTTGTCGGTATTTAAGTTTCTCACAAAATATTTTACTGAAGATTTGTCATTTTGTCATATCGCCTCTGTGGTCTAGTGGTCCAGCGTTAGCGTCGACTACATGAGGTCCCGGGTTCGATTTTCGGGTCGGGCACTTAAAAAAAAGTGTTTTTCAGTTTTCTGATAAACACAAAATTGCCCGGGATTGGAAAGTGCCCGGTTGGCGATAGGCTTGCCACCTATCACATTTGTGGGACGAAATATCTTCGGCTAATCGTGGGTGCCATTGTTGTACCTCTGCCTACCCCTTCGGGGATACGGGCGTGAAGATACTTTGTCATTTTTTCAGGCCATTTTAAACAAGAATTGAAATAACATCGACTAGCAACTGTTAACGTAATCAACATTTGACCAACCAATATACTTTAATACAACAACAATTTACATACTGACTGAATCACTTATAAATAATATATTAAGATTTCTAGAGACTTTGTCTGTTATCGCACAGCGCGACGTAAAGTTAGCGCTCAAAAGCAGCGGGGATGCTAAACGCCCCGATAATTACGTTATTACGGCTAACCCGCTGAACCAATTTTGATTAAATTTAGCATGGAGATTGTTGTAGAACCATGGTTAACTTTTTTTTTTCAAAAATCAATCATTGCTGGCTTGTATTACGGGGTAAAGGTTTGTATAAAAAACTATATCGATAACTAATCGACTCGCGGGCGAAACTGCGTGGGTCAGCTAGTATCGCTACTGAATATACTGAATGTTATGAAAACTAGATATTTCGTCGTATTTGGTTTGTAGATAAAATATGATATTTGAAATAAGTTCCCGTAGGTTTTGGATATGAATTCATATGCGTATGTGATACAGAGATGGTTCGTTCACGTGTAAAACAAAATCGCGTGCCTGTACTCTCCGTAGCCCGTACGAGTTATTTTGACAGGCCACTGCGCACGCCTTCTGCCGCCCTGGTGCTCGCATGCCCGCTTCACATATTTCTTATGAAGTTAATTCATACACGTTTTCCCTTTAGAAGAAAATACAGTATACATAAAATACAGCTTCCAGTGCAAAATGTATTTATAATGACCGTAGATTCAGTAAATCCTGTTGGCATATAATAAAATATAAATAAGTCATTTTTATATTTCAAGAATAATAATTATGAACTAGCGATCGCCCTGTGGTCAAAATTCGACCATAGGCAACATAAAAAAAACAACATTTATGTTTGACATCAGACTTTAGCCGTCAAGAAAATAATGTCTATATGAGTTTATATTATCATATTCATGTATGTCGAATGTAGTGTGTGTATTGTTGTTATTTTTTTTTATTTCTAACGCATATTATATAAAAGTATTGTACTTATTCAGTCCTCCGCAATATAATTGATAAATTGCTGGAAAAATTACACGAACTGATCCGACCTCAAATTATTTGCTTGTAGAATAGCTGTAAGCCCACGATACTAACCAATAAAAAAATATATATATATATATATATTGCGAAAGTTTGGATGTTTGGATTGTTGTTGGTGGTTGAGGGATGTTTAATGGATGGATGGATATTTGTTACTCAATTACGCAAAAACAATTGTACGTATTTGAATGAAATTTGATACACTGGTTAATGATGACCTGGAATAGCACACAGGTTACCCGAAAAAAATCCGTTCTTATCCCGAAAAAATTAGATGATCCCGCGGGATTCGCCAAAATCTTTTATAATTCAGCGGGTTGCACGCTCCAGCTAGTATTATATAAATATTAAAATATATTTACTAAACAAACAAACCCAGAAATACACACTCATTACACAAAATTTAGTCCTTGTCGAGAATCGAAACCAATAATGGTTTCTAAGATCGTCTAGTTTGTATTGTCTAGCCTTCTCTTATGTAAGGGAGCACAAGTAGCTGTATGTATGGCGTGTAGTGCACTGCTACAACATGGATGCCGGCACTGAATTAAGTACCTAATCAGAACACTCTCCATCATGCAGTCGGGTGGGCTAAATACAACCGCCTTACCTATTCCTGGTGTAACACTGTCATGGTCCGATTGAAAGGGTAAGGTGGCCGGTAAACCTATGTGTGTCATTATCAACTCCCCGTGTTCCTTTTTTTCCCGATTCCCGGTGTTGGTTCCGGGCCCCTTTGAAGAATAGACCAACTGCCGTTCTGCTAGGCAATTCGTAAAAGGCGACCGATTGGCTATTCGAGTCACTACCATCGTGGCTACTAGGTGGTAGAGTTCTGCATTGTCTCGCCCGGGTCTGGTACCACCGCCTTACCTATTTCTGTCGCAATAGCGTCAGTGCTTGTCGCTGTCGTGTTCCGGTTTGGAGGGTAAGGTAGCTGGTAAACTTATGCGTGTGGCTTAGACCTCGCCACAAGATAGCAACGCACCATTAACATCTTTGGTGTCTATAGGCGATGGTTGACTCTTTCCATCAGAAGACCCATCTGCTTGTTTGCTATCTTATTAAAAAAACATTTACATTTTTGGTGTCTAAAGGCGATGGTCATCTCTTTCCATCAGGAGAGTCTTCTGTTTGTTTGCTATCCTATCATAAAAGTAGGCCCGTACGCACACACTTGTAACTAGAGCTATGAAAAGCAGATTTATTGAATTTAATGATATAAATTTATTAACATTTTAATTCATTGCATAATATAACTGAAGAAGATTTTGAAATTGTAAATGGAAAACTCTACAAGAGTTTTGCTACCTATTTTCACCCATGGTTAAACGCACACCCAATCGCTACTCTTTGACACATCCGTGCAGATAGCCTATGGCAACGGCCAAAATATTGTGTCGGGACTATTTACATTTCTGAACGCCCTAATATAAAATGTTTGGAGCAAAAATTAATGTTTTCCAATTTTATTAACACGTTGCTGATAATTAATTGTTAAAATATAACCGGATTGGCAGAGACGAGTTGACTTAACTCGACAAGTTTAAATTCATGATTAAAGTCCCAGACGGGAGCGGACCTCATTTGTCACGTTGTGGTCCCTCAAACCCTGACGGCCCGTATAAATCATCCCCCGCCACTATTTATAGAGATAATTCGCGTTTCTCCCCTGGAACTCTCATTTCCAAGACGAACGTTGGTGATTTACTTTTATTTTTTTATCGCCGTAACTCTGGATATTACTCGGATAACAATATTGCGTTGGACAGAAATGTTTCTACGTCAGCGACAATAATATCTGACTCGGCAAGTATTAGATGAGGTCCAACGACAAATTTGTTCGAGTAAATCATTATGAGATGTGCTGAATAGGCGATGAATGGGAGAATTTTCGGCCTTGCGTACACAGGTTTTTTCATTTTCAGACAATTTTATATAACAGGGTTGCAATATTCATTCTTGGAAACGTACCGTTGAAATTGACAGGCATAAAAATATGCGTAGAATTTATGTAAAAATTTTATGAAAGGCTTTTTCAATATACAGTTATTGATACTTTATCAATAGAATATTACTTGAGGGACACTTATTAAAAGTGAATTGTTTTCGGATAAATTAATTTGAATTTTATAAATTAAAAACAAAAGCAAAATAATTTGGACAAACGGATGTTTGTCTCTCAATCACGACAGAACGGTTGATTATAACGTAGTCTGGAATAATTAAACAGGTTATTTTTATCACGATGATTTTATTAACGTTTTTTCCGTGGGATTCATTAAAACTTTTGTAATGTAGCGGGTTGTGGGAAGCAACTAGTATGAAATATTGACACGTCGAAATCTCTAAAATTAATCCGTAATTTACACAGAAATGAGTGAAAATACCAAACATGCATATAGCTCTCCTCATGGAAATGTACAACTATTTCCTACAGACACCAAAAATGTTAATAGTGCATTACTATCCGTGTGGCGTGAAAGTATATTACTTTCACGCCACACGGATAGTAATGCGTTTACGTTACGTTTACACAAGTTTATTGGCTATCATACTTAAAACGGACGGTGACAAAACAGTACCGTACCTAGGCAAGACTTGCGAAACTCTACCACCTTAAGAATGTGTAAAAAAATTTACCGAACAACCATATAATTTATTTAAGAGATAACAGTAACCTAGGTTTCATGGCTTAAAAAATTAAAATCGTCATTAAGCTTGGTTTTGAAAAAATTGGATTTTCTTATAAAAAATCGGACAAACGTAAAATATGGATGGAACGTCACGACGTTGCTATGGCTCGCTGCAAATTTTTGAACGAAGCCAAAAATATATCAGATTGGTCAAATGTTATTTTTACTTGGTTAAATGCAAACCATACAGTATCTATCTAAGAACTGGACTGACGACACCACCGCTTCCACTAGTTAAGTGCCAATGGGAAAAGGTGAACGCCTTATATGCCATGCAGTGTCTATATGTGGATTCGTGTCAGATGCTTTACTGGCCTTTAAATCCAAGAAAACAGTGGACTATCACGAAGAAATGAACGCAGAGATTTATGAAGAATGTTTTAAAGAAATGGTGCAATCTCTGGAAGAACCGTCCATAATTAATGTTACAAATAATCTAGAAAAGAGAAGAATTAAAACGCTGGAAAAATCTAGAAATAAAAGAAAGAAATGGGCTGCTTCTGCTGATAAACAATAGCTGCCGTTACCCGCGCAGTTACGCCATAATCGATTTTCTGTCATATAGCACAAGGGTGAACATAGCGTGTACTTACTTGGACTTGTTTACAATTAGAATATATTATTTACGCCATAAATTTGGATTTTTCGGGTACGAGGTAGAACTTTACCTTGAGTATGAATAGGGATGTGTTTACAGTTTTTATACAGCAATCGGAAGCAATAGTACGAGCGACTAGTGTGAAACTAAGTGACCAGTGTGTTTTACAGTGAATAAGAGAAGTGTTCTCGTTCAACGTAGTCGGTTTAGTGTTAGTACAGCGAGTGCTAGTCACACTCGTGTGTTTAGTGTATTTACGTTAGCTTATCAGTGTGTTTACGTATTTCATCGTAGTGTGTTGTGCCTTAGTGTTGTAAATACACGGTTTTAATATAAGTGGTGTTTTCTTGTACAAAAAGAACCCGAAGCACGTAACATTATATGGACAACGCTACATATCACTCCAGACAAATTGATAAAATGCCGACGCAGGCCAATAAAAAACAATAGTTAATTGACTGGCTCCAACGTCATGGTGATAATGTGGATAGTACTTTATTAAAAGTAGAGTTAGTGAATATTTCAAAATCGAAAAAAGCCTCTCTAAAAGATATATTATCGACGAAATATCTGCCGAATGTTGGGTTCAAATTGGGTTCTTCGACTTCCGCCATATCATTGCCAGTACAATGCTATAGAACTAACATGGGCACAAATCAAAGGACACGCCACTCGAGACAATACCCATCCCCCTTTTACGGCAAACAAGATGTTAAATTTATTAAAAAACACCTTTGCGGAAGTAATTGTCGAAAACTGGGAAAAAAATGTGGTAAAAGAACCCAAAACATTATAGCGTCGGATTGCGAAATTCATGTGGCATTCGGTAATATACAAGAACAGGAACTTATAATAAAATTTTGGGGAGAGCTCGTCGAGTGACAGTGGCGATTCATCAGATTTTGATGAAAATAAATAAATAAAGATTTTTCTGTCGTTATAATTATTTCGTTTCATTGTCGAGCACCTACCTATACCTACTCTACTACTACTAGCTCCGAAAATTTTAAAGAAGTAGTAGGCATTATCGATCAAGAATTTATACGTGTTAACATCTTGCAGTGAAATAGAATATTATACTTATATATAATATACTATTATAGTTCATAAATTTGTACAAAAGTATCCGGCAGTAGTTTAGTTTCTTACATTTTGTAAAAAAGCGAGTCTCTTATCGTGTTACGTTTATCGATATAGTTCCTATAGTATCATTATGTGTAGCACATCACTACCCGTCCATGAAGTACAGTATTATTTGTGAGACATTTTAACGTAAACAACACAAAATTACATGGGCGTCGATTTGTCATTGAGAAAATAAAGAAATGAAAATAGTACAGTTCATATAAGTCATGAACTACTACGAATGCCAACGCATCATTAACATCCTTAGTGACTCTAGGCAGCTGTAATTTTTTCCATCAGGAGAGTGGCGTGCTTCTTTACTATCTTATGATATTTATACTCCTAACATTGTAGGCAAAGACGCATCTACTAGTAATCTTGTTCCAGGCAATTGTTTTTATAAAACTTGTAAAATATTAAACTGTGCCATGAATGTAAGTCGTCTTCATATTGGATTGCATCGCAAGAGCAGTGTGGTGATACATTATCTCTTACGATAGATCCTAAGTTGCAGATTCAAAAGTTTGTTTAGAATCCAGCTAGAGAATATTGTGCGAGCGAAACTCAAGAAAGTTATAAAGCTTTAAAGTCTATCGTTGCATCCTTAGAACCTTTGATCTTCAATCGATAAACTTAGTTTCCAACTTCGTACAACTCAATACATTATTATCTGTAGTACGATTTAAGTATTTGAAAATGTATAGATACAAAGGTTAGAAAAGCTATTATTATAAAATATGAACAATAAAATTGTTATACACACACATGCAATGACGCAATCATAGAAAACATTTTATTGATTTCTACAACACACACACGCCTGAACATGGAGTCTAAAACCTGAGAACCTAAAAACCTAAACACGGAGCTCTGCAGCCATCTGCAACCAAGGTTTTAGATCAAGCTTTTATGCAAATCGATACCATTAACGTTTAATAGGAAAACGAATACTTCTAACGAAGAGTTTCTGGTATGCAAACGCTTTAACCCTATTATAGGAACTGTTTTCTATGTACTGTACTGTTGATAGTACGGTCATTTGAGTCGAAAGTACCAGGCGTTACCAGGAAGGTTTTCCGGGAGTCTTGAAAACTGTTATCCTTATAGATTTTGATGTGCTCTCCGAATTTCAAATTTGCTCCCTCGTATCTTTGCCCCGCGCGCCGCCATATCAGAAAAATGTCTCCTTTTATAATAATTTCATGAAAAAAACATTGATATACAAAATCAAACTTGAAAAAATTTCCTACAATGTTTTAATTTTTTTTTTGTTAGTTAATACTAATTTTCAAAACTCCCGGACAATTTTACAAGCAAAACTACTAAATGACTGAAGTATAATGGAAGAGAAAGAGAGTAGAGACTTAAGAAAATGTTATATTTTATTTTTGTTTAAGAAAAGCTATCGTTTTCTGACGTTACTAAGTTCCCACAGGAAATTGCTTGACTGACTGGAATAATTTTATTGCGTTACGGCTTATGATTGGATCTATGATCCATACTTTTTAGACGCCATTTGTTACTTTATTGTAAAAAATGTTATTCGATAAGCGGAAAGGGAACAGTAATTGATATTTAAATTTTTTTTGACAGTACAAATTATCTTAAACTATGTGTGATCTAATAAATATGGGGAAGTGAGCTAGGAGACTAGATTTTTCAATTAATATGTTAAAAGTTATTTTTTAAATAGTAAATAGAATGATTACTTTAGAATTGACTAACACATCCAAAAAACCATATAGTTTTTTGGATGCTGCAAACCATATAGCTGCAAAAGGACAAGAAATATATAATTTAAACGCACTAAAACTGCAACAGCCGTCTTTTAATTTCATGTATCCGAAGCCCTGCAACAGATCTTACTCAAACTTAAGTAGGAGCTAACGAAAAATACCATAAGATAGCAAACAATCAGATGGCTCTCCTGATTGGAAGAGAGAACCATCGCTTATAGGTGCCTATACCAAGGTGCCAACGGTGCTCAGCTATCCGTGTGGCAACATCTTAATACCACTTGCATATGTTTTCCGGATACCTTATCCTCTATACTGGAATATGACAGTGACAAGCACGAACGTTATTGCGGCAGGAATACGTAAGGCGGTGGTACCAGACCCGGGCCAGACAATGTAGAACTCTACGACCAAGTAGCTATGATTTTAGTGACTCGCATAGCCAATTGTTTGCCTTTTACGAAGTGCCTGGCAGAACGGCGAATGGTCTATTCTTTAAAGGAACCTGGACCAACACGGGGGAATTTTTCTACATCGCTTTGTAAATGACCAAGTTCTGAGGCAACGAACATAAAAAATACAGACAAATCGAGAATCCCTTTTTTGGGGTAGTCAGTTGATAATATTTGTAGCTAATCAAGCGGGCTATATATTTTTCTACATCAAATAGAATAGCTTATTGTTGACCTTTTGTATATTATTATATAATTATTATAATCTGCGTTTTGTGTTTATTTGAATGGGACTTAGTTAACTCGGGGAACTAAATATTTTAAAGTGTTGAACCGATGATGAATATTTATAAGTTAATGCAATATTATAAACCAGAAAGTGTCTTTGTCAGAAACTTTATGTCACGCAATGATTTAACAAACAAACTGATATCGCCGAAGAAATTACACGAATTGATGTAACCCCAAAGTTTAGCGAATATATATATATATATATATATATATATATATATATATATATATATATATATATATATATATATATATATATATATATATATATATATATATATAATATATATATATATATATATATATATATATATATATATGTATATATATTATATATATTATATATATATATATCAATTATTGCTGTTACCGATTTGGCTAATTTTGGTTTTGAATTAATTGTTGAAGTCCAGGGAAGGTTTAAAAGGTGAGAAAATTTAGAAAAAAAAGAACAGTAGTTAAAAAGGCAGAACAACGTTTGCCGGGTCAGCTAGTCTTCTATATATACATATATAAAAATGAATGTTTGTCTGTATATCCTGTATTGAATGATGATCTTTAGCAAGTTGTTATGCATGAGCCCAAGAAGGTGTCTGTTTTGTACTGTTTGTAAATTATAATTTGTTTGTAAATTTGAAGGAAAGACATTTCCTTCAAATTTAATTTAGTTGGTGGCGTAGCAACGTGCGCAGGGTACACCTAGTTTGCTTACAATGTGGATATCAGTCAGATAATAATAATTTAGATATTAATACGTAAAGGAAGAACTTTATACTTATTTTTAAGCCAAATGAGCGAATGGAGTATGGACATTTGGCACATTTATTTAAAGTTTATATTGCAGAGGACTGCATAAACCTGATATTTTTAAATAAAATGCATCAGAAATACATAAAATAAATAAAAAATAATCATTACACACACTTAGTTTAAGCTAAAACATGAAATACATAATCCACTAAAACATTTTCATGTAAAATGTTGCCACGAGAAGAATATATGGTTTGCACTGTCAAAAAGTAATCAGACCCTCCCAGAGAGTATTCCCCCGTGTGGGTTCCAGGCTCTTTTGAAGAATAGGCCAACTGTCGTTATGCTAGGCAATTCGTAAAAGGCGACCGATTGGCTATGCGAGTCACTACCATCGTGACTACTAAGTGGTAGGGTTCTGCGTTATCTCACCCGAGTCTGGTACCACCGCCTTACCTATTCCTGCCACGACAGTGGCAGTGCTTGTCATTGTCGTGTTCCGGTTTGGTGGGTAAGGTAGCCGATAAACTTACGCATGTGGCATTAGCCCTCGCCAGAAGATAGAAACGCACCCTTAACACCTTTGGTGTCCAAAGGCGATGTTCAACTCTTTTCATCAGGAGACTCATCTACTTGTTTGCTATAGTATGATATAAAAAAAACCTCATGTAGAGCCAAGCTTCTAACTCTACATTCTCTCACTCTATTGTATTTTATATACTCAATCTGTATAAAAATAAAGTCTATTCCTTTGCATATTAATGTATTGTACCAACATATTCTACCATAAAATGTTGTTTCAAACCTGGGTTCCCAGAATATCCTTGTGTAAATACCGTTTTATATTTTATCTAAAGTGCAATCGCAATAAACCCCGTTTTTACTGGCCGTTCACGGGCCATAAGGTTCGCCACACTTAATTTAATGCCTTACGCCTCCCAGATTTATTGGATTGTGAATTTAACAATGATTGCTGCTGCACTTTTAAGCACTTTGCACGACTTACTTACTAATACAAAATTTTCGTTCGTGTCTGTCTTGTTATATTGTTTCCTTCTTAAAATTGTTGCCAGTATGTTGGAATTAATTATCGTTTCATTATTATCTGTTACCCTCAAAAGTGAAATATGTGAGAAGTTGTTAAATTAACTTCTTCCAAGTGTTGCGAACATCCACGCATATAATTAATTCCGTTATTACTTGGAAAATTCGGTTACACTTTGTTAACAATTGCGATTACTCCGCTTTTATCTATGGCCCTATCTTATCACATTCATTTTCTATTGCGCAACAACTACACGAGATAAAACGTCCTTTTCGACACATAATCCTTTTAATTGTCAACCTAATAGTAATATCGGGATATCCTAAGTAAAACGTATAAAAGAAAAACCGTGCAGAGTTGGGTAAGTGGAAAATATAAAGTTAAAGAAGTTCCAATAAGCGTCAGTTAAAGATATCAAGAAGTTATCGGCGATGTCCGCGCCGAGCTTGTTTAATTAGTCCAGTCGAATAGCGGTCTTCCTGCGTTTGCCACTCTAAACTTTCCTAATAACTGAGACGCCCGTTTGATATCGCGTTGTGTTCTTCTGAACGATCCAACTTTTTTATGGCTGATTAAAGTTTATTCGGTTTAAATATCGGTGTTGTAATGGACTTGTTCGCGATTCAGCGAGATATGAAATTGGAAATCGGAATAAATATCAGTTTTAATGACGTAGACAGCATATAATATTTCTACCTCGTTAAAACAAATGTTTTGAAATTGTTATTGGAATCCAATGATATTTCGTATAAATAAAAGACGTCAAAAGTGTGCGAGAGAGAGAGAGAGAGAGAAAGTTAAACTCGATGTGAAGATAAGAAACTCAATTAAAATAAAAGAGCTAGACAGCTAAAAGATATCATATTAAACCCAAAAGGTTCTGTTAATTCTCCTTGTTAAATGCTGCATAACAACATATTATGTGAAACTGAACATATTGTTACGAGCTTCGAGTTCGTATTGTGCAATGAAATACCACTTAGATTAAAACCGTACAACACAAATTTACAAAACGCCACAATGACATACGTAAATACACTGATAAACACTTATAACGCTCACTATATTAACACTAAATTTAACCGATTACACTGAATCACTAAAACTCTTCTCATATTTACTGTACTATATCATTTTAAATTGATCGTCTAAAGTATCGTTGTCCAATCGCTGTATAAAACTGAACTCTGCCAACACATCCCTATTTATACCAAAAGTAAAGTTCGACCATATTCCCGAAAATTCCGAAAACCTCGCGCAAACAATGCAAATTACTATACATGCTGTTTTAATCCTTATGCTCTGAACGATAAGGTCAATTATGGCATAACATTCGGGTATCGGCGGCTATTGTTACTCAATAAAAGTAGCTATCTCTTTATTTTATTTCTAGATCTTTCCAGCGTTTCAACTCTTCACGTTTCTAGATTGTTCGCAACAGTATATTGTAACTGATTTCTACCTTTTAGGCGGTAAATACAATGGAGTGTTTCGAATGGAGTTGTCCGTTGCCGACTTCGTCAAAAAGAAAAAACATTGACGCTGAGTTCTAGGATGAAGACTAGAGCGTGAGAGAACTAGGGATTGCAATCCCGCAGCTCATTCAATCCCGCGGGATTTGATGCGGGATGTTCAGTGGTACGAAGGACCGCGGATCATGTATCTTTGCAATTATATTATAAAATCGAATTGAAACTACAGGTTTCTGTTCAAAAAATCAACTTTTATTAAACATGCCTTACATTGTTTAACAAAAGTTAATATTTTTTTTAACAAAATTACAATAAAATCATAATTACGTTAGTAACTAGTAATCAGTCTTAATAGTCCTAATTTTTAAATATTTAGCATCAAAGTTTTGTTTTATTTTACTCTTAACTAAAGTTTTATGATATTTTTTAGTTTTATTCAATAATTACTATTAATCAAATCACAAATCTCTTATCTAGAGAGTAGAGGCTATTTGTTACTCGGACTAGCTTTCTAGGTGGTAGAGTTCTTGAGTTCTGCGGTATATTGGTGTTTAAAAACTCTCTTGGGTTCCGTCCGAACCGTCAGGATATATTTATATGTGAGCGTCTGATACCATTGGACTCAGTACCTACAGTCTACCATTGGACATTGAGTTAACTTCTAGCAAGGGAACTGAAATGATGATGTTTATTTTTAAATGTTTAATATTGTTTCTGTGATATTCTGGGTTACGTTTGAAGAATACTACATATATATCTTCACGCCAGATCCCTACGGGTTAGGCAGAGAGAACCGAGTGCCATATATCACGATCCTTGCAGGCTTGTCTCGCTTCCTCCACATTCATCACTCTCTTCATACATACGCGCCGGTTGCGAAGACTTTTGACACCACCTTCGGACAGTACTCGATCAATCTGATCATGGTATGTCAGTCTTGGTCTTCCCCGGTACCTACATCTTTCCACAAGAATATTAGTACCAATATACATTAGCCTTCTCAGGAAACGTTTCGTCCCCATCCATCGTGTCCGTTGGACAATATTTCAACTGCGAACCTCGCAATAAACATTGCATCAATAACATTTTTTTAATGTATAGGAGTTAATTATCTCCTACCAACTAAAGAACCGTCTGCATGTTTGCTCTTACTTAAAAAACACATCAAAAAAATTTCATCACTTTCTACTATACTATTGTCACGTTTCTTCTTTATTCTTCTTTGTGTTGATCCGGGCTCCTTTGAAGAATAGGCCAACTGCCATTCTGCTAGGCAGGACGTAAAAAGCGACTGATTGGCTATGCGAGTCACTACCATCGTGGCTACTAGGTCGTAGAGTTCTGCATCGCCTAAGGTAGTCGGTAAACTTATACATGTTGTATTACACCTCGTCACACGATAACAATGCACCATTAATATCTTTGGTGTCTATAGGCGATGGTTGGCTTTTTTCATTAGCAGACCCATCCGCTTGTTTGCTATCTTATGATAAAAAAAGCTTTTTATTTTATTAAAACTCTATAATAATTAAATACACACTCCTCACTTACTGTTATTCAGTTTACCAAATTAATTATATAACATCAAATAGGTGGAAGTTATTTTTAAATTGAAACAAGGTTTTCGGTGCCTTGGCAATTTTAATTGATTTAACGTAGGTATTACAGATGTTTGAAATTCGGCCGATGTACGTTTCACTACGTATTTCCCGTTAAATTAATTTATGAAAGGATCAGTGAATTCCCGAAATATTTTCATTCACCGTGTTGGATTCAGAGCTCACGTAATACTATGTTATGAAATCTCCATTTTTATATAACATGTTGTTTATATCGTACATAATATCACGGAACAATGCGAAACGGAAATATTCATTTCTTTTCCGTCAGGAATAAGTATCATAACGGGAAATATTGTCTGTGATATTTGAAATCCAATAAGAGATGTCATTTCAGCGAGTGGAAAATATTGTTTACTCTTGTCGTTGAACTTTGTTTCGCATTCGGAGCGTGTAAACTGAACTGCCAGGTTTCATTCTGATGACCTCGCCGTAGCAGTTAAGTGTGGTGTTACACACAATATCGGGTATGTTGGGAGAATGTCAGAAGAATACTCCTAGTCAAATTTGTTGGTTGAAGCCAAGGTTGTAACGAAGATGTTACAAGTCAATATATTTCAATGTATTTATGCGTTAGTATTTAAAAAAAATAATTAAAAACTAAAATTTTCGACGATATCTCACTCACTACCTTATTCTGATGCAATTACGATCCTAAAACAAAGGATGAAGCAAAAATGGAATTGTCACTATAGTCACATAATTCAAACTGAAAACAAAGGTCTTTGGTAAGATTCACATAATATCCAAATCAATAGTTCGCCTTGGTTCTGTAAAAGCCATATATATATGGACAGGAAATTTTATACAAATATCTTCCGACTTCGTTTTGGTCACAATAAACTAAATTCTCATCTTCATCGTTTGAAAATGGTCAACAGTGCTGTTTGTTCAAATTGTAATCTGTACGAGGAAACTATTTCCCACATCATTTTTGATTGCTCATTCTTCGGCATTCAGCGCCTTGTGTTGTTGGATGAGCTAATCGAAATTTATGGTAGTCCCGATTTGGTCCCGCGATCGACCACTGATTTGCTTGTTAATAGATGTACATATGTGTCTTTGTATAAATTTATTATTAATACGGTAGGGGAATTGTTAATATATCTATTTCTGTTCTGATTTAAAGATATATATATGTTAGGTTTTCATTTAATAGAGTAATATTTTGCCCGATATTATAAATGTGCGAACTTGTTTTCTTGCCCTGGCATCCCTAAATTTCAAAAACGTCTGTTAAATATTTTTAACAGATGTGCACTTTTGAATAGATACTCGAAGAAGCATGACGTCTCCAACAGTTGGCCTCCATTGATATCAGTCTTGAACGTGCATAAATAATTTAAGGGAATGTATTTATGTTTCATTATAAGGAATAGGGATAAATAGAATGTAGAATTAAAGAATAAAATAATGTTATTAGAATTATGAAGAATGTGAAAAGAAAATACAAATATAATATAAATTGATTACGTAGTTTTAATTAGTAAAGGCAGTTCTTAATATTTAATACAAGGGCGGAACCTGGCCGTTGCCCGGTGGGTTCTGCCTACATATATATTTAAAAAAAACACTTAAATCCACGGAAGAAATTAATAATTTTCTCTAATACTCATAAAATAAAAAAACGACTGACAAGGCAGCACGGCTTCTGGTCTTAGCCTGTCCCTTTGGGACGAAAGGAAAAAAAAAATATGACAATACGCGCAATATCTATACATTGTTGTCGTGTTATTACGAATGTCATGTTGTTGCAATACAAACCTATAACGCCCCGAAACGGTCAAACGGTTTGATTCAAACCTTACGCGTTTGATCTTACCGTTTGGTGCAAGTTTGAACTTTCATCAAACGGCACTGCACAGTTTGGTTCTGTACGCCGCCCTAAGCAGCGTTGTAACGTAAATAAGCAGTGAAATGCCCTCAAAAAGGACTGCGATTTCCTTGCGCTTATTACGTTAATATCTTGCTACGTTAATATCACCACACACAACCTCACATTACAAAATATAGCGCAAACTGGGCCGTGTTTGATCAAACGCGTCGGAACACAGTCAAACGATGCGTCAAACACAACAAAAAATATATAATTTCATCAAACAAGCTCCAAACACGTAAATGTTTAACAAACCTATTGCGGGAGGAATAGGTAAAGAGATGGTACCAGACCGGGGCGAGACAATGCAGAACTCTACCACCTAGTAGCCACGATGTTAGTGACTCGTATAACCAATCGGTCGCCTTTTACGACCTGCCAGGCAGAACGGCAGTTGGTCTATTCTTCAAAGGAGCCCGGGACCAACGGGGAAAAATTAAATAGTATTTCAAAATCGACAAGTTAGTAGTTAGTTTTTCACCGGTAGGAGGGATGCGCTATGCCGCGTTCTCGGCTGCATGGGTACCACCATCTTGCCTATTTCACCCGTGAAACGGCTTTGTTGTGTTTCGGAGAGAAGGGCAAGACAGGCAGTATAATTACTGGCATCGAGACTTAACATCATATGTGTCAGGCAACACATGAATGGAATCCTTGGGCTGGTTCCAGCCCAGGTATCCAATTTTTGTTCATTGGCGACGTCGACCACTTACCATCAGGTGGCACGTCTGCCAGTTTGCCTATCTCAATAACATTTAAAAAAAAAAGTAAAATTTACTCTCAATTAACGATGCTCTTTTTATAAGTAGTGAATCTGAATGTATAAAGCTACTATGCGTTCTAAGAGAATAGGATCGCGTTCGTTATCAACGTCATACCACAAGTGTGAAATTAGTCAAATTAGTAATGTTAGGAAAAAAATATTTGTTCGAAAAATATTGCTGATTTTTTGAAGAACAAATGACGTTTTAAAAATATTATTTTCATCAATAAAATTAGTAATACACATTAGTCTAGCTGTTCATCTATATATTATATAAAAAGTCGTGTTATTTACACCACTTATATAATATCAGTCTAGCCGTTTATTTCTATATATGTATATATAAAAAACGTGTTAGTTATTTTATACCTTATTTTAATACACGATAACACGATCTGATGGGAATCTAAATAAAAAATATACCAATTATAATGAAAAAAAATTTTTTGTGTATATCTTTGTATAGAATTTTTTGCACACCTTACTCATCACTTATGAAGATTTTGCAAAATGCGGAGCAATATGTTATCCCTATAGTCCTATTGTCGGTTGGAACGCATAGTAATGTATTTTGTCACAAGGTTGTAACAAATTAAAAAACAATACGATATGCAATAAAGAACCCGAGTTTATATAAATAATGTCGCACCACACAAAGCTCTAACGTATTTCTGTATGCGCAACGTGTTTTCCCGAATTAATGGCGAGCATGTTGCTTTGTGCGACAGCGCCGAAGTAGCCTCTCTCTCTGGTGGCTCGCCTGTGTTCTCTCTGTAAATTTCTGTTTACCTCACACTTAATCTCCGTACACTGATATATTTCAAGGCTAGCTCGGTAGAGACATGTTTTATTAATTTAAACGAGGTAGAACTGATTTAATCGATTTCTCATTCCTCCATATATTGGTAACGCTGCGACAGATCTTCATTAAATTTGTATGAAACAAATCCATTTCCCAGTGTTATGTTGTATAGCACATGATAAATTATTGCCAAATATATCAATGCTATTTTTATTGTTAGATATGAAACACCCTTAGCCTAAAGCCTTATGTGCAAATTTCTTGATTAATTTATAATCTTGAATCCAAAAGTAACAATCACTGGAGTTGCAACGACTTTAATACCTACGAGTATATAAGACGGTTCCGCAGTAATTCCTGGGAAAGCGAGGGCGACATGACGGCCCTTCTTACATTTTCCTTAAGTAACTGGTATCATTATATAGTAATAAACTAATTAAATATTAATACATTCAAATTTGAACCGACTTAAAAATAAGAAGGTGCTTTGTTTGACTGTGAGTTATAATTTGTATGTTAAAAACTTAACAAAGAAAAATTTTGACACGGCTTGAATATATAGAATAATTTTTTTATTACCTAGCACGGGATAAGTGCTAAAACACTTAACATTTATACCCGAGGTCTAATGTCACATGCATAAGTTTACCGGCTACCTTACCCTCCAAACCGGAACACGACAGCGATAAGCACTGACGCTATTGCGGCAGGAATAGGTAAGGCGGTGGTACCAGACCCGAGCGAGACAATGCAGAACTCTACCACCTAGTAGCCACGATGGTAGTGACTCGATAGCCAATCGGTCGCCTTTTACGACTTGGCAGGCAGAACGGCAGTTGGCCTATTCTTCAAAGGAGGCCGGGACCAACACAGCGAAATGTAATATGCATTAAAAATACATTTTAATGCATATTACATTTTAATGCATAATAATCTCAATTACATGTAATAATAATAATATTTGGCCGCCCCGTTGGTCGAGTGGTTAGCGAACCTGACTACGCATCAAAGGGGTTCAGGTTCGATTTCCAACTTTAGAATATATATTTGAAAGAAAGAAAGAAAGAAAATATTTATTTGCAAGAATATGGGTGTTACAAGTTGTTAAAAATAAATTAAGTTACCGACATATTCTACCAATATATGGTGTGCAAATATTTAAAAAAAATATCATTATATAATATTGCATTTAAAACTATAAATTGTATCGATTTTTCAGAATTACTACCGGATCGGAACGCGGCCACACACTGAGAAGATCCGGCGGAAGAAACTCAGCGGGCTGGTCTTTTTTTCTCTAATTTATGTTCTTGTTATAAATATACAAGGATGATTCCATATTACAGTTATTTTTATAATTACAAGTTTCATATTTTGAGTAATTATTTTTTTATAATTTACATAATGTTCACCATTTACAAAATTTTTACTACATTGAAATTTTTTTAAGGACAATTCAACAAACTTATATTTCTATCCATTAACATTTAATTTTATCGGCTAAAAATTCTTTAATATCATAATAAGTTTTATCTAACAGCAAATCAAACAATTTTTTGCGAAATTTATTTATAGGCAATGATTTAAGACTATCAGGAATATGATTGTATATAATAATAGACATACAATACACATTTTTTGTAAAAATATTTAATTTTTGGTTAGGCACATATAATTTCTTACTATTCCTAAAATATGAGTTACCAGTGACTTCAGCATTTGTTTTAAATAACTTTTGGTGCTTTTTTACAAATACGCATACCTCTAAAATATACAAACATGGTAAGGGAAGTACCTTAAGAGACTTGAAAAGTGGTTTACAGGAATGTAACTGATTAACACCACATATTGCTCGAATACATTTCTTTTGGACTCTAAAAATTCGTACCAATTCAACAGAATTTCCCCAAATAGGAATTCCATATTGTAAATTAGAAGAGACATATCCATGATATGCTAATAGGGAGGCTTTTGCGTCTCCTACTTCCCTTAGTCTTCTCAAGACATAGACAAATCTATCAATCTTATTACATATAGATTCAATGTGTGCTTTCCAATTACAATTTTTGTCAATAATTATTCCTAAAAAGTTTGTATAATCTACATCATCTATATTTACTTTATTTAAAAATATATTTGTGTTTTTGGTAATATTACTGTGATAGTTCTGAAATTCAATTAATTTTGTTTTAGTTACATTAACTTTTAAATTATTATTAATTAACCAGTCTGAAACTTGGAATAAAGTTTCGGTTGTTTCATTTACCAAGTCTTTTTTATTTTTACATTTAATAAGTAGGGTAGTGTCATCAGCAAATAAAAAGCAATCATGTTTTATACTATCAGGAAGATCATTGATATAAATTAAAAATAGCAAGGGTCCTAAAACACTGCCCTGTGGTACACCACAGTTGTTAACAAGGTAGTTTGAAGTATATATTTTTTTACGGTTTCCGCATATTTTAGATATTTCAACACATTGTTTCCTATTCTCTAAATAACTCTTTATCCAATCTAAAGACTTCCCTCTAATACCATATTTTTCAAGTTTTGATAGTAAAATATTGTGTGAAACAAAATCAAATGCCTTACTCATATCCAAAAATACACAAAGTGGATACATTTTCTTATTCAGACATTCAGTTATGCTCTTTACTAAATCAAAACATGCTAATGTAGTAGACCTACCTTTCCTAAATCCATATTGATTATTTTTTAGTAGGTCAAAATCAAGTAAATAATTATAGAGCTTTTCATACATAATTTTTTCAAAGATTTTTGAAATGACTGGAATTAAAGTAATAGGTCTATAATTGTTCATATCGCACATATCTCCTTTTTTAAACAACGGTTTGACAATACACTTTTTTAATCGTTCTGGATATTTACCTTCCAAAAATGACAAACTAATTATATGGCTAAGAGGTTTTGATATTACACTAGCAACATTTTTCAATAATTCTGTGCTAATATTATCATAGCCAGTAGCATAAGTATTTCTCAATGAATGAATAACTTTTTTCACATCATGCTCATCTACTGGTGTCAAATACATGGTTTTACTACAATTTGGTAAAAAATGTGATTATGAAGTATTTGTGGATTTGACTTTTACACTACTTGATTTTGTCTGGTTTATAAAATAATTATTAAATAGATTACAGATTTTTTGAGTATTTGTGTACTTTAAATTGTTTACTTTGATTTTTCCTATTTCTCTAATATTTATTTTGTTCTGAAATGTACTTTTAATCAGATTCCATGAAGCTTTACATTTATTAGAGGAATTTTCAATATATTTCAAAGCAGACTGTTTTTGTGATTCTAATATACATTTAGACAAAATTTTCCTATAATGTAAACATTTACATTTATTTTCTTTTTTATTAGATTGAGCATGACGGTAATTAAGGTACAACTGGCGTTTTACTTTGCAACATTTTAGAAGACCTTTAGTTAACCATTTATTTTTTATTGGTTTATTTGAAACTTTTACACGGATCTTAGGAAAACATAACTCAAAAAACAACAGTAAAATATCATGAAATTCATTAAATGCTTCTTCACAGTTTGACTTTGTAAAAACTTCATTAAAACTTAAACTTGATAAACATTCATGAAACTTTTTAATATTTTCCTGCCCATATATCCGCTTTGTTTCAAACCAAACTTTCTAATATTTCTAATATTAGTATTAGTATTGCACGACTTAATTCCGCCATCCTGGTTTTTCTATCGATCGTCGAGGTGCACAGAATCTAGGCATCGTTATATGGTGGACGTTCCACGTAGCCGGACAAAGCGGTTCGACTCAACATGCTTCATTCGAACTGCAAAGGACTGGAACATGCTTCCTGAGTCTGTGTTCCCGGACGAGTACAATCTGTAGATCTTCAAGAGAAGAGTGAACAAGTACCTTCTAGGGAAGCGCGTTCCATCTTAGGCCTCATTTTAGCTTACCATCAGGCGAGATCGAGGTCAAGCGCTTACCTATCGATAATAATAAAAAAAAGTACCGTTAACTTAACCTCATATTACATGCAAATAATAATTAGCTTACTATGGAGTTGATCAATTTGTGTTATCCAGTGATATTTATTTATTTATACGTAGAAACAAGCTCAAGTTTACTATGACACCTTTACTAAAATAATTAAATGGTAATATGTGGTCCCTAGCTACGAACTGTGTTTGCACATATCCAACGCTTGACCTAATTTTATAAACACTCGCCAAATTGTCAGCGCTTCGGAACTTTTTCGATTATAGTGCGGAATAGTCTCGGAAAGCGAAGAGACGTTTTGAAATTACCTAAAATAATTCAAGTTCGAGAGGATTGAATTATTTTAGGTAATAATAGGCAAAATACTATAAAAAACCTGCCAAGCGCAAGTTGGACTTAACTTCGAATTAACTACTAATTAATATTGCTTATTTTCAACAAGAGGAAAAATAAAATAAGACATTTTAGGGATCCGTACTCAAAGGTTAAAAATAGGACACTTTACGAATACTCCGCTGTCCTTCCGTGTATCTGTCTGTCTATCCGTGTGACACCAGGCGGTATCTCATGAACCATGACAGTTAGTTTAAATATTCACAGATGATGTATTTCTGTTGCCGCTATAACAACAAATACTAAAACAGAATATATATATATATATATATATATATATATATATATATATATATATACATATATATATATATATATATATATATATATATATATATATATATATATATATATATATATATATATATATATATATATATTCTGTTTTGGTATACATATTTAGTATATACATATAAACTGCTCGATCACGTGGTCGATTTCGTATTGAATATATGAATTTTTTTTCACTTTTCGACCCTTCGACCCCTGTGTTTGGGAAATTTGTTTATATTCATGGTCTGAACCACCTATTTAAATTTGGCAGGTGACCCAAAAAAACCCTGTATATATATATATATATATATATATATATATATATATATATATATATATATATATATATATATATATATATATTATTTATTTATATATAATTTACTCCTTATCACTGTGGTTTAAAAGATAAAAAGTCCCGGGGTTTCACCGGCATTGTTCCCGTTCCCGTGGGATTGCCGCGATAAAAACTATCCCATGTATTTTTTCGGGTCTAAAACTATCTTTGTACCAAATTTCATCCAAATCAGTTCAGGTGTGACGAAGAGACAGACACACAGAATTATTTTCGCTATATATTCGATAAAATGCATTACATAATTACTAAATCGTTTTGTATGTTTGTCGCAAACGTGTTCCATATTAACGTTAGAATAAACCAAAATCTGCTGATGGTCTAAGAGCCGGTGGGAGATCGACCTTCACCGATCTGATAACCAGATGAGACTTATATTTTATCAAATATTATTTATAAACAATGATGCCTATAATTACTTGCCTATCCAAAGGTGCTCATGGCAATTGTTTAGCTTGGCAACAGTATTTTGATTACGATTTTTTGCAGGCAAGTATATGTGACTGATTTTGTAATAAAATTATCTAAAATTTGATATAACATCGAAAGTTAGCAGATCGATGGAGTCACCTATATTGACTTACCTGTTCACATCTGCTTGCCAGGTAGCCATACACAGAAATGAGTAGGCAAGCCTACCTAGGCATATTCTGTGTGTTAAAAATTATCAGTGAAATAAATTTCATTTGGTTATCAAAAGTATGAAAGTGATGAGAAAAAAAAAGATTAATTTAATTAAAAATAGCCATGAGCACTTTTGGGTAGGCAAGTAATCATAGGCATATTTGTTTGTAAATAATATTTGATAAAATATACGTCTCATCTGGTTATCAGATCGGTGAAGGACGATCTCCCACTGTCTCCTCTACTATGATATTGTTAAGAGGTTTTTCAAAGATTTTGTCGAAAAAGGCCCACTTATTTCTGGGCAAATTTTCCTCACCAGGTTGTAATTAAAAAACTTTCAAGATTATTTTCATTATTGGGTGTCTATTTCCGACGTTCTAGTGTTTGTTCCTCACGTAACGAAGTTTCTTCTGAAGCTGTTAATAACGTCGGTAACTTTATAGCCTTATTGTTTCACCGCGAAAGACCGACTTATTGGATTTAACCCTTATTAAATACTGCAAGTATCGGCTCGTGTTAATAAAGTATCTTTAGGGTCAGTCGAATGTGTTTTCAGTATGTATTCTACATGTGTGGCCGCGTTTTCGATCCGGTAGTAGTTTTTAAAAAAAATGTTGACATCAATATAACGTATAAAAATTTTAATTGAATAAAGTTCTTATGATTTCTGATGTAATAATTTAAAACGGTTAAACTATAACAACTGATTCCTTTCTCCAAGGTCCCTCTTTCGGATAACTTATCCTGACCTGATAACAGCGCTACCCAGGGAGTGTACTCTTACTAACAAAAAAATCTAAATTTAGTCCAAGCGCGCGGACTGTTAAAAAGGGTGGGGATCCAGAAAAAGTACAAAATAGACTGTCGTAGGTCATTTATGTGCGTTTCCACATTCAACGCCTTAATTTTTTTTTATAGCAGAGGGGGCAAACGAGCAGGTGGTGCACCTGATGGTAAGTGATCACCTCCGTCCATGGACAACTGCAATACCGGGGGTCTTGCAGCTGCGTTACCGGCCTTATGGAGAAACAAATTTAGATATGAGCTGACAACGCGTGATCCTGCTTTAAGCCAGTATTAAAATCAAACCAGGGAGATATGTCCATCAGCACACGTGCGTTGCAGTCCCAATATATGGGGATTAGATTGCAATAGAAGCCCATCTAATCCATAACCAAACAAGGTGTTCCTAAGCTTTATCTGTATAATAGCCGAGCAACTTTGTTGAAAACAAGCCTTCAACACGGGTGACCTTGGTGGGAAGCCTGTGGAGTTTTTATTATTTTTTGTTGCAAACAAGTGTTTACACTGTTGTAAATCGCCAGTGTGGAGGGTTTGTTTCCAACAGTGTGGCTCGCGTTTAACTCTATTCTTACTCCAAATCTCTAAAAAAATATATTTTGGGACTGTTTCATTCCCAAAATGTATTTGTTTTTGATTACTTTTCAGGCGAACAAAATTACAGGCGTGACATATCAAGATCCATTTTAAGGCGATAACATACGCCAAACTACGAAATATACTTCTCTTTGAAAGCCTACTTCTCCTAAACCGTTAATCCAATAATTTAACAAAAATATACATTGTACGTAGAATATAATTAACTTTAAATTTTAAGTTCATTTTTTCAAATTTCATTGTTATTTTTGACGAAAAAAAATCGAATATCTCTCTTATTTTTACGCAAGAATTTTCTTATAACTTCTAAACTACTGAAACGATTTTGGTGATTTTTTCACTTTATTACAGACAATTTGTTGCTTTATAAAATTTAAGTTCAACATTTTCCAAAATCATCATAGTGTGCCATTAAATCAATAAAGACCTTATTATTTCATTCGCGGACAGCGCTCGCTCCAAAAGTCAGTCTCCCGGTAGCGTTCGTACGAGGAGGCTGTGTCGCATGTCAGCGTATACCGCTCTCCACATTAGAGTCAAAGAGTAATAATACAGATAGTGCTTTTGGCACAGTACTGAGGTTCTGCTGTTTAAAAATTGGACATTTCGTTTACGCTTGAACGTTTTTTATAGTAGATAATAAGTTTGGAGCGGGAAGGCTGATTTTTTACAGAGGTTGTTCTTATGATGTAATTTAATCCCTTAAAGGGAAAAGGGGCGTTAATGATTGTATTAAAAAAATTGTTTATCACTTAAAATTTAGTATTTATGCTTTTTAATACGATTAAATAAATACGCTATTTTGAATTTCAACCCATAAAGGGGTAAAAGGAGAGTTAATTTTTGTATGAAAAATGAATTGTTTGTTGTAGAAATTACTAAAAATTTAGTATTTATGCTTTTTAATACCATTAAAGAAATTCATATTTTAGTTTTTTTAAAAAAATAAAAAATTTCATCCATTAAAAGGGTATGTGTATATGTTTGTATTAAAATAAAAAGTTTATATTATCTAAACTCTCATAAAATTTAGTACCTGCTTATTCAATTCAATCCAAATTGAAGAAACATGCGCGTAATGAAGTTCGGAGTTTCATCCCTTAAAGGAGTAAAAGTGGGTGTTACAATTCATATGAAAAATTAAACGCTTATGATCAACATAACTTGAAATTTGGTACTTATGTTCTTCAACACAATTTAAAAATTATATATTTAGGGATTTCATACATTTTATTCCTTAAAAGGGTAAAAAATGCGTTTATGTTTGTATGAAAAATAGATTGTTTATTGTAGAATATTGTAGAAATTATTTAAAACTTAGTATTTATGTTTTTTAACACAAATGAATACGAGTTTAAGGTTTTTTAAATTTCATCCCTAAAATGGATCAAAAATGTGGTTAAGTTTGTATAACAAATAAAATTTGTTTCGTCAAAATCTTTTCAAATTTATTAGTTATGCTCTTTACTTCAATTACATAAACGTGTATGTAAGGAAACTTTGAGTTTTATCTCCTAAAGAGGTAAAAGAGGGTATTAAGGGGCTGAAAGCTAGTACTTTATCAACAACTTTGTTTGCGTGTGGACGCTGAATAATATTTGAGACTATTCAGGTACTTACCTACGTTTACGCTTGAATGTTTTAATGGCTTTAGATGGATAAGTATTTTGTAAATATTTTGTATAAGTGTACAAAAAATAAAACAAATAAACAACGAATATAATTCAAGCAAACGACTAAAAAGCAAAACTCTGAAGAAAAAAGATAAAAACCGGTACTATTTGAAGGTAGTGAAGTCTTCGCAACCTGCATGTTTGTGTGAAGAGAGTAATGAACGTGCAGGAAGCAAGAAAAATTTGCAAGGATCGTGACATATTGCACTCGGTTCTCTTTCCCTACCTCGTAAAGGGACTGGCGTGAATATATATCGTTGTTGTTGTTGTTTTAGCAATAACCAGGACCGACTGCTTTATGTGCTCATCCGAGGCATGGAAGTGGTAACACACCAACCGCCAGACTCCAAGCGGCTACTGAGATTTTTGAATTTTCGAAAAATACCTTAAACCAAACTTTAGGTTATCCCCTTGACTACGAGGTAGTTATTATAATCAGTAGTTATTTTTTTCGACCTTGGTTTTTTCCAACACATCAACTCGGTTTTGGAACTACCGCGTTACATATTCCTGCCGCAATAGCGTCGGTGTTTTTAACTGTCGTAATTCGGTTTTGAGGGCAAGGTAAATATATGCATGTAACATTCTAACCCTGCTACATGAATAGCAATGCACCGTTAACATTTTTAGTGTCTATAGGCGATCTTTATATGTTTCTATCAAGAAAACTGTTTACTTGTTTGCTATCATAAGAAATGAAATAAATATAAATTAAATATATTAATACAAATAGTCTAAATTAATCAACCTGTTTAAAAATTTCCTTTTAATTTAATTGAAAGCATACAGTTATGGTTTCAATTAAATTAAATCTCTACTTTTTCTTACGAGATTTCGAAAGAAAAACTTCAATTTTTAAAGGTTATTTAAGAGATCACTTTTTACAAAATCACATTTTCAAAGGTTTTGTTAAAATTGTTAATTGTATGTATTAAAATAAAGTGCTACACGAGATGTATTGTATATTACATATTTGATAATAGGATACGTAACAGTCATTATTGTGTAAATTGTCACATAATTCTTTTGTCGATTTTCGATATTTACTGTTTTTCTTTCGATATTTATCGTTTTTATAAAATGAATCGATAAATGACCGATTATCGGTTATGGGTTTTAAGTTTGCTAACATTCATTTGATTCATGATGATAAAAGTTCATATAGGTAAACAAAAATGTTAAAACGTATCTGCACCCACTGTATATACTCTTTGACTTTTGGAGATTTCGGCGTGCGGAATAGCACTTACGCTGCGCCTGTCACTAACTCAAGGTCGTTCGCAGGTGTAATCGCCTTAAATATTTGAATGGCACGTAAACTGTCATGTTACACGGTGTATATATTCTTAGGTTAGATAAAAATTAACTGCAGACGTTTGAGACGAGTTCCACTCGACAAGCCTACGCGCGGCGCTCTCGTGTGTCGCCGCCTCATGCCACATGGCGAGTGCCCGCCGCGTCGTCGTCTGCGAACATCATTATTATTATAGTACTTACAATTGTTTGGTTTGTTAGATTTGAAAAAAAACTGCCCTGTTGATATCATTAAAATGCGAAACGGGGACTTTCGTTTTGTCTCATTTTTCTTGCCAGAAGATATTTTCAGACGACTTCCTAAAAACGAGGATGCTTTTAATTCGGCTGTAGTTTTTAAGGGAGTTATTGAAATAAGTAAGCTTCCCCTTGTTGGTCCGGGCACCCTTTGGAGAATAGACATCTGTCGCTCTGCCAGGCAGTTCGTAAGCGGGGAACTATTGGCTATGCAAGTCACTACCATCGTGGCTATTGTGCAGTAGAGTTCTGCATTGTCTCGCCGAGGTCTGATACCTGATACCACCGCCTTACCAATTCCTGCCGCAATAGCGACAGTGCTTTGTCACTATCGCAATCCGGTTTGGAGAGTAAGGTAGCTGGTAAACTTATGCATGTGACATTAAAACCTCGCCACAAGGAGCAACGCACAATTAACATCTTTGGTGTCTAACGGCGATGATTCTCTTTCCATCACCTTCTGCTGGTTTGCTTTTGCATAACTTCGAAATAAATGCGCCAATTTGTTTAATTATTATTTTTTGTATTCATTAATGTCAGGAATGGTTTGTATAAAAGAAAATATTTAATAATCAAATGAAACGGAAAGTGACAGAGAGTAAAACGAAACAAAATTACTTGTTCTTTAAAACAAAAATTAACAAGTAAGCAAAAAAAATCCATGAAAACGAAAATAAAAGGATATTTTAAAGAACGTATCACCAGGAAAACATGGCCGCCAGCCTTATCTAATATGCATTGCGAAACGTGCGGTGACTACTAGGCGCCCAGTGAGACACCACGCTCACACACATAGCACACCTGCGTTTGTGACGTGCCACCCTCTCAAAGCTACTTTTATTTCTGACGAATACCATACACCTTAATACTTTTATAATTTATTATTCCTTAGTAAAATAGAACAGATATTTCTTTATAATCCTTTGATGACAATAAAAAAGGATCCTTTCGACGGGTCCTACGTAGACTGGTGCAACACGCAAAACAATGGAAACATTATTTTGCATCAAAAGCCTTAAAATGTAGTAAAGTAGTGTACGTCCTAATGTCCTAATGTAGTAAAGTAATGTAGTATTTGAAAATTTGTACAGAAGTACAAATTTTCAAATACTTCTTATTGGTTTATGTCAAAATTACAAGCTATCCTGTAAAATTATGTCATTGCACTTGCACTAGTAGTATACCTAGGAACCGTCGCTTTGATCCTTTTCACTTCTTTTATTTTCTGTTCGTGGTTTTGTTTACCACAACCGCAGAATTTTCTTTATCCTCGTAATGCATAAAAATTGAAAATTTTAACGAAAAACGAGTAGTGAGGTTTTTAGAAATAAAATTCTCGAAAATCCAAAAACTTAGCAGCTCGGAGTCTAATATATTTATTTATAAATAACATTGTCGTGGCTTGAATAAGCTCGTAAAGCTGTCGGTCTGGTTATTTTTAGAAATGAGCCATAATCTATATCATCTATGTAAAATCTGGCGATTGGTATCACAACCCATCGCGCCAACCGACGAACCGGTGAATCTTGGTGAACCGGAAAGTCTTTACGTTTATTAATAAATAACATTGTCGTGGCTTGAATGAGCACGTAAAGCTGTCGGTCTGGTTATTTCTAGAAATGAGCCATAATCGATATTGGCGATTAGTATTACCCATCGCGCCAACCGACGAACCGGTGAATCTTGGTGAACCGGAAAGTCTTTTTACGTTTATTAATAAATAACATTGTCGTGCCTTGAATGAGCACGTAAAGCTGTCGGTCTGGTTATTTCTAGAAATGAGCCATAATCGATATCATCTATGTAAAATCTGGCGATTGGTATCACCACCCATCGCGCCAACCGACGAACCGGTGAATCTTGGTGAACCGGAAAGTCTTTTTACGTTTATTAATAAATAACATTGTCGTGGCTTGAATGAGCACGTAAAGCTGTCGGTCTGGTTATTTCTAGAAATGAGCCATAATCGATATTGGCGATTAGTATTACCCATCGTGCCAACCGACGAACCGGTGAATCTTGGTGAACCGGAAAGTCTTTTTACGTTTATTAATAAATAACATTGTCGTGCCTTGAATGAGCACGTAAAGCTGTCGGTCTGGTTATTTCTAGAAATGAGCCATAATCGATATCATCTGTGTAAAATCTGGCGATTGGTATCACCACCCATCGCGCCAACCGACGAACCGGTGAATCTTGGTGAACCGGAAAGTCTTTTTACGTTTATTAATAAATAACATTGTGGCTTGAATGAGCACGTAAAGCTGTCGGTCTGGTTATTTCTAGAAATGAGCCATAATCGATATCATCTATGTAAAATCTGGCGATTGGTATCACCACCCATCGCGCCAACCGACGAACCGGTGAATCTTGGTGAACCGGAAAGTCTTTTTACGTTTATTAATAAATAACATTGTCGTGGCTTGAATGAGCACGTAAAGCTGTCGGTCTGGTTATTTCTAGAAATGAGCCATAATCGATATTGGCGATTAGTATTACCCATCGCGCCAACTGACGAACCGGTGAAACTTGGTGAACCTGAAAGTCTTTTTACTTCGGTTATTGTGATCCCCGTAAGAGAACTGGCTTCTTAATTTGATTTAATGTTAATATTAACGATGAAAACTATCTTTAGGATCTAAACTTGGGGTATCAAAATCTAAATAACCTTCACAACAGGTTACTTACTGGGTATGCAGAGTAAACCGTGCCATAGATCACGATCTCTGCAGAAATGTCTTGCTTCGTCCATATTTCACCTGCCTTTTTAATGCGATGTAGTCGTATTAAATTGTAAATTTCAATTTAGGGCATGTCAATAACTTAGACAAATAATAATCACTTTGTAAGACATCGTAAACAACAGATCTTGGAATGTAATAACCAAAGTTTCCAAATCTTCGTGAAATCTAATTAGTGAAGCTAGTTGGTGCGCACCTAATACGTCTTAATCTCAGCCCGTTGCCAGCCTGCTAACCGGGCTTACGTCCTGGCCGCTGGAGATGACAAGGGTCTTTAAGCCTCGCTTTGACTAATTATCTCCGCCAAGGCGTATATATCACGGTAACGAAACTACCTTGTTTGTTTGTTTCCTGTTAACTCCAAAGTTCTACGTATCTCGTAAACACTAATAGACTGTTTCCAGCAGAATTAATAGACAAAAGTATGATTGGTCAATTAGTGTAATTGAATTAGTCAAATTTTATATTATAGATTCAGACGCATCAAATTTTACAATAAACTTTTTAAGACTGCTGGAAGTTTAAGAGATATTTGACTTAAAGCTTAAATCAAGAGAGTTGTGTGTTATGGAAATCATAAAATTCAAATAAAAAAATATTTTATTGAAATAAATGTTTACGGGAGCTTCTAAATGACACACACATTACACGCTGTAAATTGATACTTTATTTGCTACTTAACTGTATTATTTCTCAATAGCTTTTATGTATTTAATACCTTTAAAAGATCAAGGCATTTTATATATTTTTCGTTTAATTTATTTATTAATTCATTTTCCCCCGTATTGGTCCGGGCTCCCTTCGGAAAATACATCGTCTGCGTTCTGCCAGGCAGGTCTTAAAAGGCGACCGATTGCCTATGCGAGTCACTACCATCGTGGCTACTAGATGATAGAGTTCTGCATTGTCTTTCCAGGATCTGGTATGAACGCCTTACCTATTCCTGCCACAATAGCATCAGTGCTTGTCAATGTCATGTTTCGGTTAGAAAGGTAAGCTAGCGTTAAATTTATGCATGTGGCATTAAAACCTCGCCACGAGGAGCAACGCACAATTAACATTTTTGGCGTCTATAGGCGATGGTGTTCTCTTTCCATGAGGAGAGCAATCTGCTTGATTGCTGTCTTATGATATAAAAACGAAGGTTCTTGCCAGTATCTTCCTTACACAACCTGCCTTCAGAACTGGCGGTAACTTCATATTTCGACGATTTATAAATACTCTGTAGAAGTTTACAAGGATAAACAAATGTTTTTGATTTTGACTCCCGGTTTGTTTTGTATAATCACTGAAATATTAAATGCCAGTAAACTCACATGGGATCGGAGTGAATTTTGACCACATATGGACCTAGATGAGGTCCATGTTAACCGTTTGTAATAATGATTTGCCATTCGTGTGTCAGTGACGATGTACCAAGTCGTTAGTTGATGTACCAAACTCATTAGTTGAAGTAATTGATCAATTGTTGAAATACTAAATTCATTAGTTACCGCAGGGACGAATCTACCCAAGGGCTTTTGAGCTGCAGCCCGGGGCCCCGTAAATAAAAAGGTTCCCGACATTCGTTAAAAAAGTAGACGATATTGTAAAGACAAAAAATTCAAGGTAAAATTAAGTCCGACAATTAAGTAATACAAGGATAAAATGGTGATTGAAGCATAAATAAAGTAAGTAGAATTAGCCGAGGGCCCCGCAAATTCATGATCCGCCTCTGAGTTACCGACTACCTGTCCCTCCCGATTAAAACGCGACAGTCACTAACACCTAAGCTGACGGGAAAGGCGGCGGTACCGAAACCGCCTGAGACGGTGTAAAACTTGTTTACCTATTGAATAAATGTTTTTGTGAATCATGTGTTTATTATCAGTAAGATCTACTCAAGCCTTCAAGTACACTAATGTTATTATTAACCTGTCTAAGCTAAGCGACCGACTCGCGTCGAGTTTAGGCCCTGTTTTGTCCGGGTCCCCAAGATTTGAAGAAAGACCATTCTGCCAAACAATTCTTTGAAAGAAAACGATTGGCTATACAGATAACCGTCATCTTGACTACAAGCTGGTAGAGTTCTGCAAGGTCTCATTGTTTGTCACTGTCTGTTCCGTTTTGGAGGGTAAAATAGTAGGTAAACATGTAGACGTGACATCACGAGGAGAACCATCGGCTTGTTTGCTATCTTATGATATAAAAAACTTGTTTATCCATACTAATATTATAAATGCGAAAGTAACTCTGTCTGTCTGTCTTTCCGTCTGTATATCTGTCTCTCCTTCACGCCTATACAATTGAACCCATTTGAATGAAATTTAGCACAAATATAGTTTGAAACCCGAGAAAGGACATAAGATAGTTTTTATCCCGGAAATCCCACGGGAATCGGAACTATGCGGGTAAAACTTTGAGACTATTATTTTAGAAATTTTTTCACGCGGACGTAGTCGCAAGCACAGCTAGTTCTAAATAAAATCTAGATGTATGTCAAACCTTCTAGTACACTAATTATTATTATCATGCCTAAGTAAGCGAGGCGACTTCATTTATGACGCGACGTTGAGTTCGTAGGCTACGTCGTAGCGTATACACAAACTGCTGTTATAAAACGAAAATAATATCTTTATTTGTTGTCATTAAACACACACCATTTAATTAAAATCGATGGTGACAGCTTGTCACTTGTACAAGTTTAATTTGCCTAGACAAAAGTTTAAGATCCCGACGATAATTTAAGGAGCTACCGTAAAACTTTCGCATTAGGGGATTGTTTACGAGTGGAACTGCCAAGTAATTATGAGAGTGCGGAGTTGTTCCAAGTTATTGGTTGTTGTCGGTGGTCCCGGGACGGCGGACGGTGGTAATGATGCGGACACACTTCGCACTTCTGTTAAACAATACTCTTACTGCTTAGGTTGGTTTTACTAACAATCGCTTTAAATGTTAATAAACCGCGGTATATGTAGAAAACTTCGTTTACGACCAAACTTGTATAGGATTAAATGTGTTGTGCTAATTAAAACAAAAACCCTACACATTTTTTATAATCAGAACTCGTTCCTGCTTAATGTGAATCATTTGAAGAGCAGGTACATGGTAAGAGCTGGTGATTTTCGAATTCTACAGGGTTAGATCAAAGTAACGTACCATTGCGATTGCAGTACTTACTAATAAAGCAACATACTACATTTCTTATCGTTAAGGCTTTTGCAAGTTGCTTAATTTCTTCCATTAATCAAAAAGAAACTGATGAGCTTGAAAAATCTGAACAGATTGTATTGAACCATAGATGAGAACCACTTTGACAGGCAAGGCTTTTTATTTAAAAAAAATCATAACAAAACCGGATCATTCGTTTACGAGCTACGATGCCATAGGCAGACACACAGATACCACATTAAATTTATCCATCGGGGATTAAAAACGAAAATAATATTCTGCAAACGGCTTGATTCTCGCGCGACTTGATTTGACCTAAATTGTAAAAACCTTACAATAACCGAACAACCCGCACACCGTAAGGATATAAATTTTATTCAGAAACGTAACAACAAAATCAATTATCACAACTCCTTACACTAAGTAAGTACAAACAACTCGAGGAAGTAACGGTTAAGTACAAACTGTGTAAATAAACACTAGAAAATTAGAAAATGAAGCAGTATGATAAACGAGCTTGTTAAGTGTTTGTCGCAACTATAAGTTCCAAGACATTCGCCAACCCACTTCAGTGGCGGCGCGGCGCCACCGAGACGCGGCATCTTGTCCCCGCGTACTAGTTTACGATTTGGGAAAACATCCGGAAACCTTACAGTTATTTCCATGGAGATATTAATATGTATTTGCTGTGGCTAATCGTGGCTTTGTATGCGTATTTTGTTGAGGATTTGGGGGGTACGGTAGCCAGAAACTTATGGTGGCTCGTGGCTCGCCACTTCGTGGTTTTTTACCATCCATCAACATAAGTTATAAGCGATGGTTTTTTCTCCCCATCAGGAGAAACTCATACATGTTTGATTTTAAATTATATTAACAGTATGAAACTTCTATGCGTTCCAACTAAGAATAGGACTGTCAGGATGACATATTGATCCGCATTTTGCAAAAACTTCATAAGTAATGAGTAAGGTATGCAAAAAAAATCTAACAAAGTAATACTTTAAAAAGTATTTTCATTCTAATTGGTATATATTTTTTATTTAGATTCCATGTTACCATGTATTAAAATAAGGTGTAAAATTGTTGAATATTACATTTTAATACTTCTTAGCATATCCTGGACAAAGACAACCCAAACCCACAAAAATCGCAACAAAATTGGCCCCGTCGTTTTTGACTTATAAACTTAGCATACTTACTTACTTTTTGGTGTAAATAACACGACTTATGTAGTAGATGAACAGTTAGACTGATGTTTTTTATAATTTTTTATTGATGTAAATAATATTAGTTATTAAAACGTTATTTGTTCTTCAGTAAATCAGCAATATTTTTTTAACAAATATTTTTTGCTGACATCACTAATTACTAATTTCACACTTGTGGTATGAAGTTGATAACAATCGCGATCCTGTTCTCAGTTTGGAACGCATGCATACGCATGTTTGCTGTTCTATTTTATAAAAAGTTAAAATGGTCTAAATGAGAATTTACAATTAGACCATACCCTGAAAGTTATGATTTGTAAAAAGATCGTCGAGCTGGATGGCAGCTAAGGGGTAGAGTTCTGCAACGTCTCTCGCGGGTTTGGTATCACCGCCTTACCTATTCTAATACCTCTAACAGTCATATTCTAGTGTGGAGGGTAAGATAGTCGGCAAACTTATGGATATTATGTTACCTTACGTCACACGGATAGCAACGCACCATCAACATATTTGGTGTTTATAGGCCATGGTTGTCTCTTTCCATCAGGAGAGCTATCTGCTTGATTTTGCTATCTTTGGAGTGTAAAAAACTTTACTAAACACCCAGTCTATGTAAATAAAAAAAACTAGCCTTGCGAGGAATAAACTTAGTAGCCCAGGATGACTTATCCTTGTATCAATTGACGCTCGTTTATACCGTTTTGTAGGCTGATGAAATGCTTGGTGATCAATATAAACGCATATCCTAATTATACTACAATCCCTTGTTGTGTGTGACTATCGGAATCGATCGCTTTACGTGCTTTCTGCGAAAAATATTCACACACAGCCAGACATCTATAATGCTGTTTTCTTACTCCTCAATACTACTATATTTTTTTAAATTGAAAATTACAAACTATTGTGTCTGACAAGAGAATCGAACTCAGGACCTCAGGATCAGGATCTCAGTCGAACTGTTTAACCATTAAACTAACCATACAATTTTTTTTTTAAATACTAAAATAGGCTTACAGACATACCGTTACGTACTTAATAAACACTCAAGCCAATTAATAAACTGCCTCCTTTTTCAAAATATGGTTGAAAAGTAACGGCATAACAATTGTGCTCCAACAATAAAATGCCCTCCATACATACTAATCGTAGCCTTGAACCGTGGTAATTCTTTCGCGAGTTCCCCGATTGCGGAGAGGTTTATTTGTAGTTACTTCAAAGGCTTTCACGACTTTGATCGGGCCGCTCAAGTGCCCTCCACTTTTTACAAACAGATTTTCGTAATATTCGAGTGTTGATCGCTGTCGGGCGCCGGCATACAAAGACTTACCTGCGCTTTGTTCTCTGTGGGACTGTACTCGTATTTAGTTTAAAGACTTTATCATTGGGTCTCGTCAAAAGAAATAATGTTGAATTCATAAGCGCGTTAAGGACTTAAGCCGTGTTTTCATTGTTTTTTTTCTAAACATTTAAAAATTGCGATTTAACATCTGTCACATTATGTAGGGCTGAATATGGATGGCTTATAATATACCCATAACATTATAGCGCTAAATATAGATGGCTGGTTATGTATGTACCCAAAACATTGAAGTCTAAATATATATAGATGGCTTATAATAATGTGCTGATAACATCATGGAGCCAATTATGGATGGCTAATAATAATGTACCCATAACATGTCTCATAATTGAACATTGAAAGTCTTAATATGAATAACTTATAATATACTGATAACATAGTATAATATGAGTAACTTATAATATACCGATAACATAGTAGTGCAGAGTTAAATAGGGATGGCTAATAATATACCCATAACATCGTAGCGCTAAATATGGATGGCTAATAATACACTCATAACATCCTAGGACTAAATATGGATGGCACATAATATTATAGGACTGTATATGAATGGATAATAAAATTTGATATTAAATATCTTCCACGCAGATGGAAAGAAAGAAAGAAAACCTATTGATTATGACTATAAATTTAGATAGACATTATTAGAAAAGACACGATAACAATACTTGATGTACGCATTCTTAAAATATTTTATATGTCTATAGGCGATGGTTATAACATTCCTCCAAGTGAACCATCTGCTTGTTTACTATCTTATAAAAAAACTATTAACATCTATGGTGAAGATATTGAAGATAATAAACCATTGAAGATATAAACCATTGATGAATCTTATTATGAGCATTTTGTCGTTATGTGTGTTTTTTTTACAAATAATTTTATGACATTGTTTTGACCCGACATTTCTTTATTATTATTATTATTTTGACATAAGTATTATTTTTAATTTTATTAAGAATTTTTTGAATATCTTTACTTGCAAAAAATGTATTCTCTCTAACTGCAACATTTTGTGTTCTTATATGTTCTTTTTAATGTGTATAGGCTTTTATATATTATGTTTTGACGTCGATAAGTGTAACCGAGTGTACCTACGTCGAATAAATGCTATTTTGATTTTGGTTTTGGTGTCCATAGGCAACCTCCATCACGAGCAATGTGCTTGTTTGCTATCCTATCCTATATATAAGTCAATTTGGACTAAGATATATCTTTATTTGATAAAATCACTCAAATTTTAGTAGACTGGGTCATTATATTCTTATTTTTATCTTAAAATTATCATTTTACATCGACCACACAGCCCATAGACGCCTAATGTTCGATTTTCCGTATTGAATACATTCTGGCAACTATCTGAGCTGAGCTGCAACATCGTGATTGGCTTACTCAAGGCCACAGTGAAAGATAGTGATGTACAGAGAATCTGATTGGTCGACACTGATTGGGTATTGGTGCATGGACATTTACATCGGAACTATAAGTCAGATGTGTTGACAGAACCATTCGCCTGTTATTAGGGGTCTATGGGTTGTGTGGTCGGTGTCATTTTAGAAGGAATTAAGAAATTTGTAAATAAAATGATTGTACTCCAAAGTTATAATTAGTTACAAAGTGCTGGTCGTTTTCCTCCGAGGCTCCCGAAGGCAAGTCGTAATTTTGTGTTGCCAGTTAAAATTCATAAGAGAATTAAAAATGTCCGCCGTGATTTTCTTATCATAATATTTAAAGAGCAGTTTGCGTTTTGAATTACTTAAAACTTGGAACTCATTATCATTCTTACGGACTTGTTACGGAAAGTTATTTTAGTCGAGTTTTACAACTTAAACGGCTATTTTATGTAAAAAAAATAATTCTCTGTTAAAAAATGGACTATTATTGTTTTTTTTGCAATGCAATTAAAATGACGTAATGTGGAAGGGTTTAATGCAGAATTAATAATGTCGCAAAAGTTACTGTGATACAAAAGTAGCATTTTTTATATCATAAGTTAGCAAACAAGCAGATGGGTCTCCTGATGGAATGAGTCAACCATCGCCTATAGACACCTAAGATGTTAATTGTGTGTGCTAGCTTGTGATGAGGTCTAATGCCACATGCATAAACTTACCAGCTACCATGAATATCTTTGACCGTCTGGACATATCCATTTCCACTCACGGTGAAAGTGAGAATGAGAAGAATGCAGATTACAAAATTTACAAAGAGTGGGATAATAAACATAACATATACAACGTAACGTAATGTAAAACGCACGAACTAGAGCAAGTATTAAACAGCACGAAATAAATACAGTATTCTCTATAGGACGCTTTCTCGCTCGGGTTGACTCGGCATTATACAGTCGCATACAAGCACACATACGTACATGGCTAAATAGACAAGTGTTTCTACTCCAGTGTCTGTTTTAGACATGGGTGACTCAAAGAAATTCCTTGCATTAACTGAGTAACTCAGGCGCGCCGCGCGGTACACTGGGCCGACTCTTTGCGCTAACTTAAAATTGCGACACGGCGCATCAAAATCGGACTTTCGAAGTGAAGACATTATAAAAGATACCGATCTTGAACCCGATTCACGTAACAAAACGATAATCAACTCAAAGCGTGTAGGATTTACACATTTGTAGACATTATGCTACGTCGTAGCACGACGCGACTTGGTATCGTGTTGGGACTTATATATGTATAAGCGCTGCGTCTCGAATGAAATCTTGTTTCGTGAATTGGGGAGCTGGGCTAGATTGTGTATTCTTAGCATAGATATGATGTCCATGATTCCTAGCAACTCGAGATGGTTTTGTTTAATCCATACGAATATTATACACTATGATGAGAACGTCTGTTTTTCCGTCTGTTTCGTTTTCACAGCTTAAAAACGCTAAACCCTTTTTGATAAAATTTGTTCAAGGGATATCTGAAAGCGTGGGGCTAAACACAACTTTATTTCTTAACAGAAACTAGCCTCTGCTAAAAAAGAGGATGAAAGATTAATGAAATTTCTTATATTGATGTTAATCTATTCGCGTGCGAAGCTGCGCAGGTCAGCTAGTGTTTTTAATGTTATAATTGTAAATTTAATTTTAAACCAAGATTACAATAAGTATGGTTTAATCTTTACTTTAAATATCCATTTTGTTACTCACACATAATCATCACGGTAAGTAATAAGGTAGGAGCACAATGAATATTTGAGATATAGTAACCCCGGGGACACGAGTACACAGCGGCTGCATAATTTACGCGCTGTCACCGATGTCATCTCTGTCACGGCTGTCATCTATCCTCAGCGGGTAATTACGTGGGTTGTTTAATGTATTATTAACTTAACATTTATGGTTTTGTTGGTGTAACCCTGAGGCATTCGAATAAAAGATTTTGTATATCTATTTGTAAAAAATATTTTCCGGGATTGAATTTCCGGGCCGAGAAAGTAGGCTATATAAGAATCAATGGATATCATATTTTATCTAATTACATTCAGCTGTTAAGCCGTGGTGGACACACTAACTTTCGCTTTTATATAATATTAGTGTCATGGACGTGAAAAAAAACCGTTTACTTGTGAGGTGAATTCGCACACGGAGATTTTCGTAGGAAAGATTAAAAATAACGAGGTCAGAGGAGGAACTTAATTTTGCTTTTGATCCCTTCATACGATTATTGCGTGAACTGTAAATAGCAAGTTTGTAATAGTAATTCGTTTTTTGAGATTCTGTAGACAAATGGCAAAAACGGAACTCTTATAATTTCGTGATGTCCGTCGGTCCGTACGTCCGCCGTCCATCCGTCCGTCCGACCGTCTGTCTGTCCGTCCGTCCATCCGTCCTATGGGTTAGGCTATGGATATTGGATACTGTATGCTTCAAGTTTGAATGGTAGGGTGTATTTCATAAACTAATACAAAAGGCTGGAGTAAGATTTAAAAATAAATAAATAATTGAAGGTAGCAAATGAAGCTAGGTGGTTGAATCCTCCGACGTGTTACCCAGGTTTAGAACCCTTATTTACGTATTCTTGCCGCAATATCGTCAATTTTTTTATTGCTGTGTTGCGGTTAAAGAGTTACGTGGCCGGTTAACTTGTGCATGAGGTATTTTTATCCACCTCAGGGATTGTAAAGCACGTCTGATGTCTAATGTGTGTAGGTCTATCGGAAGAACCATTTGTTTGGTTTTTTTTATACTAAGTAGCATAGTATAAAAAACTTATTTTAGTGATAATTACTGCAAATGTATATTTATAGTTGTAAATATTAAAACATTTTATTCTTTTCCAGGTATGTATTCCCATCATTGTGCGGCACATCTGTGATTTCATATGCATCGGCGCACCGGACGTAGCTTCAAGTTGGATTCCATTATATGTAGATCTAACAATGAGGTATTTGTTTGTAACTTCATTCAATCAACTAATGAAAACATAAACCATTATATCCAAAGTTTACATTTAAAAAATCGAAATATGTACCTGCACTTAGTGATGATAATAATTAAATCATTTAGATAAACTAGTTTTTGAAGTGAAAACTTCTTTAGGCGCGTTGAGCGTTTTGGTAGAGGGTAAAATCCTCGGTTCGCGTCACCGACATGCTAATGATAATAGTATATCTATAGCTATGTTTTGCATATAGTTTTAATTACTCTCAACTTAATAGTTCCGTTTTCACTTCTATCGGCAGTCCCACGACTGCTACTGTTTTTTTTTATATCATGGGATTGCAAAAATCAGCCAGTTCTGATGTCAAAACATATAAGAGACGTCCTCCGCACAAAACGTTAATGATGATGTTATCTAGGCAGTAAGGACCTGCACCGTCTCCCCTGGGTATATGTGTAAATACTATGGTTATCACTTTCCATTAGAACCGTCTGCTTGTTTGCTATCCAATGAAATGAAATTTTAAAAAACCTGTAAACCGTTTGATCCTGCAGGTCATGCTTAAAACTCATCGCTAAATTGAGCTTATTTTAGGCTAAGGGAGCAAACACTATAGTAGTATAGTGTACTAAGCATAGATTTTTTTTCAAAGAGTTCGAAAATCTAAAGTTTGCTAAAAATGACAGTATTTTAATTTTTGAGAATTTGTGTTTTGAAAGCGGTCATTGTTTGATATTTCGAATGGAATTCAATCTAATTTTTGAGTTCTAATATTATTTACAAAATAGATTGATTGAAAAATGATGAAGCGACGTAAAATTTTTTAAAGCCTTTTTAATAAATCACGAACAAATCATCCGATTCTGGTATGATTTATACGGTATTTGAAGCAATTTTTAAAGTGAAGAGCTTAGCTGATTAGATTTTTAAGTCACTCGGTATATTAGTCTGAAAGCTATTTTAAAAATATGAAGTAAGTATTTTTAACGTTTTTTAAAGAAGTATTTTTAACGTTTCAAAAGCTGTAACTTTTGTAAATTTGATTCGATTTTGATTTTGAAACGGTGTTTGACACAGAATTTTTAAGTACTAAAATGTTATAGAAAATCAAAAATAGATTAATTTAAAAACCTCGAAATTATGTCAATTTTTGTTTTCAAAATTTTTCATCATTAATAACTCCTGAACGGATATTCTAAAGAAATTTTTCAATTTCAATTCTTAAAGAAAAGAGCAGATTAGATTCTGTAATCAGTCAATATACATAAATTTGGAAGTTATTTTAAAAAAACATTGTTTCACTGGCATTTTTTTATGATTTTTTTTTTATTTTTCTAAATCTCAGCCGAATCGGTTCAGATTTTCAGGAAGTTTAAGTTTGGCGGAATTAAATCAAATGCCATTAAAAGTTTAAAAATTACGAGACATTTAAATACACGAACATACATATTTGCATACAAACATACGTCATCGTGAAAATTGTTAGAAATTGTGTTCAGGACCTCAAAACGTAGAAATTTGGTGAAATCTCAGTTTTCGAAAATCGGCTCAAAATCAGTTACTTCCTTTTCCTGCTACTACCGTAGCGGAAAGATGCAAAAAAAAAAACTTCAAAGCGAAATGCAATGGTCTATTGTCCACGTTCTCTGTGTGTGTGTGTCCTCTAATCTGAAACAAGCAGAAAAAAAATATTATTAAGGTGAAATTTGTATCTAAATATTTTTGTGTTATAGCACTTACCCCGTGCTTGAGAAAACTTGGAAAACTTTTAAAAACATCAAAGAAAATATCCCGCGTGTCGATATTTTTCTTTATTATTTATGATTTTTTTTTTATTTTTCTAAATCTCAGCCGAATCGGTTCAGATTTTCAGGAAGTTTAAGTTTGGCGGAATTAAATCAAATGCCATTAAAAGTTTAAAAATTACGAGACATTTAAATACACGAACATACATATTTGCATACAAACATACGTCATCGTGAAAATTGTTAGAAATTGTGTTCAGGACCTCAAAACGTAGAAATTTGGTGAAATCTCAGTTTTCGAAAATCGGCTCAAAATCAGTTACTTCCTTTTCCTGCTACTACCGTAGCGGAAAGATGCAAAAAAAAAAACTTCAAAGCGAAATGCAATGGTCTATTGTCCACGTTCTCTGTGTGTGTGTGTCCTCTAATCTGAAACAAGCAGAAAAAAAATATTATTAAGGTGAAATTTGTATCTAAATATTTTTGTGTTATAGCACTTACCCCGTGCTTGAGAAAACTTGGAAAACTTTTAAAAACATCAAAGAAAATATCCCGCGTGTCGATATTTTTCTTTATTGTTTGTGGATCCTATTACGATGAGCCGGATACCGGAATGCAATTTGTATTGCATGTGTCACAAATTGACTGCAACACACCATAAATAATAATAATGTGCATAATGCACATTGTTATTATTTATGTTGTGTTGCATTTCATTTGCATGTTCATTTTATAAACGAAAACGTTCAATACAAATTACCGAAGGCAAATTGTTGATGATTTAAATTGCATCAATGTCAACTATAAACTCCGACGTCAACGACGATCGACTTCTTTTTCAGGTGTGGGATCTAAAGTCAACCTAACCAACCTACTTCATATTTATGAAAGAAGTCGGGCCTGGTTCTAGTTCTAAATAAACTACCCATTTATATTACAAGTAATTTGAACAATATGCCGCGGCAATTTGTTAACGGCGAAGATAATGTCATGCGTGTTATAAAATTACTACTCTTTACATTCGGCGTAATGTATATTCTAAAATGTATTTTTCTTTGTAATCTGACGACGCCGTTTGTATGCGGATGAATTATAGAATTTATATATAGATTTTTTTGTATCAATTTTGCCTAATTTGGCATAAAAAATACAGAGTCAAAGTTTGTATAAGCGTCACAGCTGTTAAAATAGAAAAAAAGGGTGAAAGAGATGGAATTCCTCTGTTAGAGCATTCCATCGATTTTCGATGTAGAGCAAACAATAGCGTCTCATCCGTAATGGAGTTGCCGACGTGTGTGCTGTGAGTGTCTGCTATATCATCCAAGTGTGGCTCGGACGCCATCTTAATAGAGCGGTTCTAAGCTATCAAAGTTAGTTAATGAAGTGTTCTATGTTAAAGCGATTTTAAGATTAAGTGCAACTTGTTGATGAAAGCAATCAAGTATAGATAAAGATTTTATTCTTGACTGTAAATAGCATTCATTATTTGTTCGTTTTGTTTTTAACCGATTTTCCAAATAGCCCTCCTATAGTTTCCTACTTTCGCATTTATAATATTAAGTATATTAAATTATAGTATATAGTATATTATAGTATATAGTATGGAAGTATGGAATCCGAAAATTCTTTTTTTTGTGGGAGGGTATAATGTACTTGCCGTTTGTTCCTATTCAAATTTGACGAAGATCTTTGGTGTCTATATGCGACGGTCTCTCTTTCTATAAGGAGAGTCATCTGCTTATTTGTTTACGAATGATATTAAAAAAATTGGATTGTTGTAGTTTTATTGCGTGTAAATTATTTAGTTTTCTTGTCTGTCTGATTTCTTAATATTAATATTATTATTCTTTTTCTTATTTGAGATGGTTTATGTAATAATTTAGTACAACTGCGTCAACTGGGCCTCCAACCCACAATATCTCTAGTCATGATATCTAATAGAAATCAGTTATAATTAAAATTTTAGTCCAGTACAAAATTTTATTCCCTATTTTTAACCTACTTTTCTTAATTTTTACTGATAACCTTCCAAACAAAAAATAGTCTGCACTGGTCAATAAATGACAGAATTCTGAGATAACAAATATAGAAAAAAATACAACCGAGCATGTATTCAGCATGGTGACCGCCCCATTAGTCGAGTGGTTAGCAACACTGACTACGCAATCGACGGGGCTCGGGTTCGATTCCCGAAGGGGACAAGCATTTGTGTGATGAGCTTAAATGTTTTTATTTCTGGGTTTGGGTGATTATTAAATATATTCTAGTATTTATATATGTATTTCTATGTATTAGTATCGTTGATTAACACCCATAACACAAGCAAATTGCTTACTTTGGAGTTAGATCAGTAAGTGTAATTTGTCCCGTGATTATTATTATTATTATTATTAGTTATTAGTTATTGTATAGTTTTGTGGTATATACTGAGAGAGGTTTTTAGCATGACATAGCAAGCGAATAGCAGCAGTTCTCATTTTCTTACACTTCTGCAATGCATTTATCATATGCGCTGAGATAACCGAGTGCTATGCATGATGATCGACTGATTTTACTGTCGCTACGTAAGTAACTGCTTAGAACCTTCAAATCGCACGCAACCATGGTGATCCTGTTATGTCGGTATTGATCTCCTCCGTCTCTATATGGCACGCAATTATGGTAATCATGTTATGTCGGTTTGATCTCGTCCGTCTCTATATTAACGCAACCGTGGTGATCATGTTATGTCGGTCTTGATCTCCTCCGTCTCTATATTGCACGCAATTATGGTAATCATGTTATGTCGGTCTTGATCTCCTCCGTATCTATATTGCACGCAATTATGGTAATCATGTTATGTCGATCTTGATCTCCTTCGTCTCTATATTGCACGCAACCATGGTAATCATATGTCGGTCTTATCTCCTCTATCTCTGTATTCTATTTTTCTTCATTTTCTTATTGTGTATCGGTTTAGTGCACGTTAGTAGTATGAATGGAATTATTGATTTACTTTAATATTGATACGAATATTATAAGTAAGTCATGGGGAGGAGGTATGCTCCCTTGTCATGCGTGTTATTTGTTTGTGCGTGTTATAAGCTCGTGGCGCCCGATTTGGCGTCGCGTCGCACTGATTAAACTGACTTCGTTAATGCTCCACTGCTTCGATTATTATCCTTGATTAATGATTATATTCATGAATCATCTGATCAGTGCCGTGTTGTTGGATAAATTTTTGATCCAATTATTTTTGTTTTTATAGTACTCACCCCGTGCTTGGGAAACTTGAAAAACTTTAAAAACAACAAAGAAAAGCCGGAACGCTCTCCCATTGAGCCAGTGTCGACACTAGCTCAGTGGCAGAGCGTCCCAGCTTGAGGGAGATGGTCGCGGGTTCGAGTCTCGAGTGTCAATATTTTTCTTTGTTGTTTTTAAAGTTTTTCAAATTTTAGATATTTTTTGAGTAAGGTGTTAAAATATATGTTTGCAATGTGAAGTGGAATAAAAATAGAATTGCAATATAAATTATTGAAGTAAGTTCCGATTCCGAATATAAAAAAATGTAATATTAGTTATTTAATGTAAAATATATTGAAAGACAGAAATTATTTATTTGCCAGAATATGGGAGTTACAAGTTATTAAAATTTGATTAAGTTACTAACATATTCTACCATGATATGGTGTGTAATTTTTTTAAAATTATAATTATTTATTATTAAATTAAAAATGCTGTAAGTCGTTTTTTTTTACAATTACTACCGGATCGGAACGCGACCACACACTGAGAAGATCCGGTGGATGAAACTCAGCGGGCTTGTTTTTTTTTTCAGTTATAGTTACATGATACATTATATTAAGTATATTATAGGCCGGGGTCCCAGGAACTATTTTTTTTTTTAATTAATAACAAGCTGAATGTTTGTGAACAGCTTCGTTTTGACGAAACAACCATCTTTTCTATCTTCGAAAAATCTCGAATCGGGTAACTAATAAAGTAAGGGGTTCCAAACATTTTAATTTGGTGAAAGAAAAAAAATATTGATTGATAACAATAATTAATTAATAACAATTTAATCACTTGATTATTTTATGAAAAACACGAAAAAGCTTTTGTCCTACACATTCGATGGTTTTTCTTACGAATCCTCCACTGGAAAGATTCGGAATGATGAGATTTTTAAATTGATATTAATAAAGTTAAAACAACAAAATTTTCTCACAACAACATGTTAATTCTTATTATAATTTAAAGGTTACTTTATCCTACACGTAAAGTGGAAACTTTTCTTAGTCCGACACTCTAAAGTTGTCTTATATATCTTTATTAGTTACCTGATTCGCGATTTTTCGAAGATAGAAAAGATGCAAGTCTCAAAACGAAGCTGTTCGCAAAAATTGGTCCTAGGACTAGGACCAGCTAACAGACAGGTCGGGCACATAAGTACTATAGAATCACCATGGCGCATGACTATTGCGTCTAATTTATTAATATGTGAAGCGTAAATTTCATGCCCCTTTTTACAAAAAATACGTGAACTAAAGAGCACGAACTTTGGCACAGTTAAAGTTTGCATTCCGAAGCTAAAAGCAAAAGCTAATATTTTCATATAGCATGCGTGAAAAACACATTAAATCAATAAATATAAACATTTCTTTCGTTTATGGTTAAATCCAGTTGTTAAATGAGAGTCGCCTCTGTGGTCTAGTGGTCCAGCGTTGGCGTTGACCACATGAGGTCCCGGGTTCGGTTCCCGGGTCCGGCATGTAAAAAAAGTGTTTTTTCAGTTTTCTGAGAAACACAAAGTTGCCCGGGATTGGAAAGTGCCCGGTTGGCGATAGGCTTGCCACCTATCACATTCGTGGGACCAAGTATCTTCAAGCGTGGGTGCACATGTTGTACCTCTGCCTACCCCATCGGGGATATGGGCGTGAAGATACTTTTTAAATGAGATTTTATTGTCAAACGGAGTCATTGAATTATTTTCGCATTTGACCAGAGGGCGATCGCTAGTTATCTTAATTAAGCAATAATTATTATGTCTGATTTGTAATTCCAAGGACTACAAATGTGTTAAGCACAGTCATATCTGCACACTGATTGCTTAGGGCGGCTTGCACCAAAATGCTTAAATCATTTTAAGTCACAAAATACGTTTAAAGTGACAGCATTTAAGGCGTTTTGACATTTGCTTAACATGTTTAAGGGACTAAATGTATTTAAACATTTTCGTGCAAGCCGCCCTTAGTGATAGACAGTTATTTTGTATGTCAATGAAAACATCCCCATAGAATTAACAAGGAGAATTCGACTTTAGGCTAAACCGAGACATCATGAGTAGTAAAAGCCATCGCCTTATCCTATGGGTGAGATTTTTCGACTCTTAGAAAATTGACTATACACATAGTAACCAAAAATGAATTGCTCTCTGCTGGGAAAAATAAGAAAACGTTAGAGTTTTTAGATACTCTGATTCACGTTCATCGTGATTTACTGGTCTGTGAACAAAGATTTCCCCCATCCTATCCTGGACGTGATTTCCGAAGTTTACTATAGCGACTAAGATATTAACCCTGTCATATTTTTGACTTCTGGCTGTTTGCTATTGAAATTTATTCAAATAAAAAATAAATAAAATAATAATAGTAATATAATATAGTAATCTATATACATATAATAAAATTGTAGAAAAGTCAATGTATGTCCGGGGTAAACTCAAAAAGTACTGCATGGATTTACTTCAAATTTTGCATGAATATTACTAACAGGTCGGGTCAACATATAGGCTACATATTATCACGCTATCACCTACGGGGGAGGAGCTGTGCGGAGTAAACAAAGTCCGCGCGAACGAAGTCGCGGGCAACAGCTAGTATAATATATCTTGGCAAATTACACAAATTGATCTAACCACAAAGTAAGTAAATCATTTGCTTATGTATGGGTGTTAGTCGATGATACTAATACATAGAAATACATATATAAATATACTGTTACAGACGTAATACACACAGAGACTCAGAAAAACAAACATCTGTGCTCATCACATAAATGTTTGTCCCTGTCGGGAATCGAACCCGAGCTCCATCGATTCGTAGTTAGGTTCGCTAACATCTCGAACAACGAGGCGATTTGATGGTCAATAAAAATCTTATTAGGATTTTTGGCCTGATCCCTTAGTCTAAGCCCACTTCATGGTTTGCATCACACATGATAACGTCTTGGAAAAAGATAAACTGTTTGAGTTACGTGTTAAAAATGTACGTTATGATAGATCAGTATCTTCTATATTACATATAATAAAATCGTAGGAAAGTCAAAACCGTACATTGAATATTTTTTTAAAAGAATACTTGGGTCGTGATCTACAATCTATATAGAAGCCAAAAATATAGTTTTTAGAATTTTTTCCTGTTTGTCTGTTTTTCTGTTTGTCTGTATGTATGTCCGGGGTAAACTCAAAAAGTACTGCATGGATTTACTTCAAATTTTGCATGAATATTACTAACAGGTCGGGTCAACATATAGGCTACATAATTATCACGCTATCACTTACAGGGGAGGAGCAGTGCGGAGTAAACGAAGTCCGCGCGGACGAAGTCGCAGGCAACAGCTAGTATTAAAATAAAAAATAATCTTTTTATATTTATCTGGCAAGGATAAACTCTAAACTAAAGAGACGCCACTTTGGTGATAACCCGTGTGGTAAATATCTTGTAAATTCCTACCAAAGTTCTACCAAAGCCGGATTTGTCAAACTGCGACCTGTGAGAGGGATTAAAACTAATTTTATTAATAACTACGACTAGCTTTATTTGTTCACGTTTGTTGAAAATTTAGTATTGGATTTGTTCTATTAATTACATACATTTTCTGTCGTTGTTTAGTGGTTAGTCTATTCGAGATTTCAGAATCGACATTTCACCACCACATTAGTGGACGATCACACATTTGACCCTATTAATATAAAAACACTCCACTTCTGTAGCAAAGGCACAAAACTCAACTCTCCAGAAGCGCTGGAAATAAACAAATTGAAAAATAGCCCTTACCTCTTGAACAGTTAGACTTCAATAATTCTCCCCTGCTAAACATTTTTTTGTAAATGGGGTTCAATTGTCTTTTTTTGTATATTTATGAAGTATAAAAAATAAACAATATTTTAGTTTATTAAATACTAGCTGCAGCGTGCAGCCCGCTGCATTATAAGTTTTCGGTGAATTCCACGGGATCACCTGATTTTTCCGGAATAAAAAATAGCCTATGTGCTATTCCAGGTCATCGTCTACCTGTGTGCCAAATTTCATTCAAATCCGTTCAGTAGTGTTTGCGTGATTGAGTAACAAACATCCATCCAAACATCTATCCAAACATCCAAACTTTCGCATTTATAATATTAATATAGAAATTAATATAGATTGGTATTCTGCACTGCTATTTTCAATCTTTTGTGTACTTTATAATCTTTATTTTAGTGGGGGATAATTGTACTTATTATTAGTTATGTTCAGCATATTTTTTATTTAGTTTTGACATATTATAATAATTTTAAATTTGTTAAGTAACATTGACAACACTTTTAATACCACTGTTGACATTTTATTCCAATGACAATGGGACAACAAATTATGGGGCGCCTGATGGAAAGAGTCAACCATAGCCTATAGACACCAAATGTGTTGCTATCTGCTGCTATCTTCTGAAGCAATGGTGCGTTGCTATCTTGTGGCGAGGTCTAAAGCCACATATGCATAAGCTTACCGGCTACCTTATCCTCCAAACCGGAACACGACAGTAACAAGCACAGACGCTATTGCGGCTGGAATAGGTAAGGCGGTGGTACCAGATCCGGGCAAGACAATGCAGAACTCCACCACCTAGTAGCCACGATGTTAGTGACTCGTAAAACCAATCAGAGTCGCCTTTTACGACCTGCCTGGTAGAACGGCAGTTGATCTATTCTTCAAAGGAGCCCGGGACCAACACGGAGAAAATGGGGGGGGGGGGGGTTCTTTCTTGCATTAAATTTCAGGAGTTATTTTTTACAAATAGTATCAGTATGGTCAGTACTGAATGTGAATGCACAAAATACTAAAATAAGTAAAATTAAGTGCAGTCATGTCATAAAAACCGTTTCGGCTTATATCTCCGTAACCATGCACTTGAGGCTAGTAACGGTACGGACCATTATTGCAGACACTTAAATTCCCTATCATTTTGTGAAATAATTTATTTTATATCCCTATAATTTCAACTGCTCTTTATTCTTACGAAAATTGATGTTTCGGTATTTTTACGTCTCAATTTTGTTTCTATTGAAAGTATAGTGAGCTATAGAAAAACTTCTCGTTATAAAGACATGTCTTTGACACTCGCCGAAAGTTTGTGGAACAATTGCCGAGTGAATATTGGCCTGCTTCCAACGCTAGGGTGACAGGCTCGAGTTTCGAGCGGCACTCATCACTTTCTCGTATGTGGATGCTAAATCATCCGACTTGTTATATCCCCAGACACCATTTTAAATAATAACAACTGAAGTAAGTGTATTTCTCATCAGTTGGTAACTTTGTATAAAAAACAAGCAGATGGCTCCCCCTAATGGAAACCCTATAGACAGCAATTTTTGTTAATGGTGCGCATGGCGGGATGATAATGCCACAAGCATAAATTTATGGGCTACCTTACACATGAAACCGGAAAACGAAAGTTACACTGACTGGCGCTGTTACAGAAAGAGTAAAGCGGTGATACAGAAACTGGCGAGACGTAACATATCTCTATTCTCTACCACCTAGTAGTCACGATGTTAGTGATACGTGTAACCAAACGGTCGCATCTTACAAACTGCCTGGCAGAATGTCTATTCTTCAGAGGGGCCAGAACAGGATACCATTTACAGTTTTATTAATAAACATGTTGGATTGTGTCCGTAAGTCAACGCTCATTCTGTCTTTTTCATTTTCATGCATTGCTACGTCGTAGTGAATGCGATAAATTGAGTATTAATCTACACGCATGTTCATATGAATGGCACGATAAGACTCCACACGTATAATATAAACGTTTGCTTATCGGGTTTGTTCCCCGAGTTAGGTATAAATGTCGTAGAAATTTTTCGGAGTTTTATTTTCGAAAATCAAAATCTCCCCCTGGAATGGTAACCCCTGAAAATGTTTGCAAACCGCTGGCCGTAAATGCGGACATGTCCTTGGGTTGGGTTCAGATAAATCCTTTCCTCGGTTGTTGTAGGGTGATTTGGAATCTCTATCTGTGTCAGGTGTGTCTGACGTTCTCCTCCCCCGAATTTCTTCACGCCACCACGAGCCATCGGCCCCACCGAATGAGACCCGTTGGAGTGTTTGTGACCCTTTTCAATGAAGTATCGCACATTGCGGCGGGGCGCAGTGGACCGCATCGAAGCGGATTTTCGCTCAGCATATATCAGTGAATGTGATGCGCTCTGCCCCACCCTGATGCAGTGTGATTGGCCGCCCCGTTGGTCGAGTGAGTTGGAGGTCGAGTTGGACCTTACTAGGTAATCGACGGGGCTCGGGTTCGATCCCCGACGGGGACAAGTATTTGTGTGATGAGCACAAAAGTGCGTATTTCCGTGTTTAATTCTAGTATTTATATATGTATTTCCATGTATTAGTATCGTTGACTAACACCCATAACACAAGCAAGTGTAATTTGTCCCGTGAATTTTTATTTATTTAGTGTACGATAGCAAGCGTAATAAGGCGTACGTGATTTGAGAATAAATTGATAAATCACGTAATTACGCGATTTAATGGATGAAGAAAGATGAATTATTGACTACTAGGGTTATAGCCTAATACTGTGTGTATTAGGCTATAACATAGGAGAATAACATTTGGGAAGAAATACGGAAATGCGCTGCGTTGCGATTAGGCGCGCCCCGGCGCGCTGCGGACCGTCTCTGTGTGCTCGATCCTCTATACGACGTTTACCGAATTGATAGGAAACGTACAGCGTATGGTAGGTAGCATTATTGTCCTTCTGAAAGAAACGTAGAATTTAATTTTTTCCTGACTATTGGTTATGGTTCTTTAATTTAATAAAGGAAAACCATCTATATACTAGTTTCTTATTGCGTGGTTAGCCGAGACAACGCACGACGTTCGTTTTATTCTGTTTACTCCGGTAGAGAACTGGCGTGTTGTTATGTACTTTAAGTCTTCTCTCATCCAAGCAACAACTTCTATGTACTAACGTACTTAATCTATTTGTATCCAAGATGAACGTTTTCTTTCATGTCCTCACTCAATAAACTGATATTATTTTTTATACTTAAAATACACGGCAATGCCATTATACCACGGCCATAAATCACCAGGAAAATAGAAGTGTAAAGCAGGTTCAATCTGTTAGTTTGAAAGGACCGCGATGTCAAAGGCGCGTTTTGCAGTGGCCGCCTGACTAAGCGCCGGATCCGATTCGACACATTGAAAACATCAATCAACCCACCGCGCATCGACGTTTTTTGTAACGGTTGCAGCAAAATGTATTGTTTGGTACATTCCATTTACCCATTTAAAGTGCCTTTATGTTTTCCTCGCATATTGTGTACACGACACACGAATAATAATTATTGTACATTGTACGAAAATTGGTACTATTATGTCGATTACGGTATTTCATATTCGTAATATACAAAGTTTACGAACTTTTGTTTTAAATAGCAAAGTATAAGTAGGTAACGTAATAATATGCTTTATTATAATGTTTTATTGTGTCAATCCAGCTTGGATTTGGGCCTTTGAAGAATAGATCTGCTTTACTGCTAGGCATTTCGTAAAAGGCGAGAGAAGACTAATTCGCGTCACCAATACCGTCATTACTAACTGGGTGATAGAGCTCTGCAACGTCTTGACTGGGTTTGGTACCACAGTCTTATCTATCCAAGCCGTATTTTGTGTTTTTACATTCGTTAAATACATTATACTATACCTATTTGTAAAAAAATAACTGCTGCTATTAAATCCTCTATTGCCTGTACTATAATGTCGAGAAATCTTACTCGTGTTCAAATATTTTTTAATTTAATATTTCAAAAAAAATATCTTCACGCCCGTATTTCGGAAGAGGTAGGCAGAAGTACAAGTGCACTCACAATTAGCCGAAGATAATTACTCCCACGATGTGATAGGTAGCAAGCCTACCGAAACTAGGAATTCGTATCTTCTTAAGAATGTTAGTGTTTATGGTTTTATCCATCATCTCATGATCTAAGAAAAATCTCAGTGTTTGCTATCCTAAGATATATGTATAAAGAATCTAAAAATAAACCAAGTTAGGTGAAAGAAATAAAAGTCTCAATTTTCAGCAGACGCTCCTCATCGTAGATATACATATAAGATCCATCAGCGAAACAAGATCACAATCTTTATTGATGCCTTGAGATACAATCTGGTTTTAGATTTCACGTCTTATTCAGAATAAACGTCTCGAGCTCTGAAAATGTTTGCCCACACAAACATTTTCAAAGATTTGGATATATATTGTACGAATAAGTAGACATATTCAAAAATGACAAGCGAAATCTTTAAGCTCCTCGGATCAAGTTTCTTTGATAAATTCTCTAAGCTCCTGTTAGAATCTATCTCTCCTATCGCTATCTACCGACGAGTGAAGTTTGCGAGACAGATTATATAAATTCGATTTGCTTAATGATTCGTAAGTAGCCCCGACGTCCCAGAGTTTATCCCGATGAATAAAAGGGATAGCTTAATTCAAGCGAAGTTTTTGTTTAACTTACTCCCCCTGCCAGCGATGCTGATGAGGCTAAGGTGAAATTACTGCGTTTATCTCGCAATTTTCCCCGATCTACTAATTTGGCTGCGAGTCACGGCAAATATTATTCAAATTTCGCTAAAACTTGGAGCGATTATTCACTTCTCACAACTAAATTTACTTTGATGATGGTATAATTCACACCTGCCTTAATTAACTGGTGTTTGTTTCTGAAACAGCTGCTGTATGTGACTTGTAATTATTTTAACGCTAGATGGAAACTTTAGACATCGTTTCAATATAATGCGTATTTGTGTTTTGATTAGTATTGCATTGGCACCGACATCATACATTAAATCGCTTTGAGTTGAATTATCTGGCTCCGATAATCTATTCAACAACAAACTGGGTCACATTTAATCTATATTAATATTATAAATGCAAAAGTTTGGATGTTTGGATGGATGGTGTAGTGGGTCCCGATCGATTTTAGAAATAAAAAAAAAATGATGTGGTGTCGTGGGACACCAGGTAGGAACGAAGTTCCTTCGGCTAAACGGCACTACTCGCTTGTGTATGCGAATGTCGCGCCTGCGCACGTCTCTTTTAACGGTTTTATTCCACGCACTTTTTTCCACGGATTTTTTCTTACGGTTTTACTATCACATTTTTTTCAGTTCGGTCGCGCAGCAAAATCCCTATCCCCTCCAAGCCTGCCGTAAGGAACTTCGTTCCAAAAAAGGATGTTACTTTGTAAAAGCGTAATTGTATAATCCGGTTCTGCATAAAAATAAATTAATCCCGAGTTAATAATAATATTTTTTTTGCTTGTGAAAAAGATCTCTCAGTCTTCCAATTTAAAAAAAAATGAGTGGGGAAATAAAATGCCAACGGATGAGGGCGGTCTTGAGCTTAGCTGGGGCTCGTGGAATTGGTGGTTCTCTTAGTCGGCGTATCTGGCTGCAGCACAATGATGAAAGCCGAAGTCACATCCGCCACGCGGAGTAGAAAGATGGAAGAGCGCCACCAGCTTCGAAGAAACCAGTCAACCAGCGAGCGCGCCGAAGGTCCCCAGATTGCAAATGAGAAAAGGGCGAGTGGATGGCGCGGTTCGCTTATATACCCTTCAACGGGGGAGGAATCAATTCCGACGCCAGCGCATCACTACTAGTGCTGTTCCATTGGGATTGGTAATCGTAACCGGAAATCGGAATGTAATGGATAATCGTACCCGTTACAATGGATGGAAATTACTCAATCACGCAAAAACTACTAAACGGATTTGAATGAAATTTGGCGCACAGGTAGATGATGACCTGGAATAGCACATACGCTTTTTATCCCGGAAAAATTAGGTGATCCCGCGGATTCGCCTAAATTTTTTATAATGCAGCGGCTGATGCGACTGAACGCTGTAGCTAGTAATATTATAAGGCTTTTAAAGGATTTGACTGGATTCGGTGTTGTTTCGATTGAGAGGAGATTCTCGTTTCTAATTTTGATGTGTCACTAGATAAGCCCTTTGAAGAATAGACCATCTGCCACTTTGCCAGGCAGATCGTAGAAAGCCAAAGATAGGCTTAGATTAATTACCACCCTGACTACTAGGTGGTAGTGTTCTGCAACAACTCGTCCGGGTCTGGTACCAACGACTTACCTATTCCTGTAGCAATAGCGTCAATGCTTGTCATTGTCGTGTTCCAGTTTGAAAGGTAAGGTAGCCGGTAAACTTATGCATGTGCCATTAACACCCCGCCACAGGGTCTATCCGTGTACCGTCAACGTATCATTAACATCTTTAATGACTATAAGCCATCTGATTGTTCGCTATCGAATGATGAATCATGAATTTAAAGCTAGTTATTTGATCCTCTTGAATACGTCGCTCGGTGACAAGCTCCGACGTTATGGCGACAGCAATGGTTAAACCGGTACATAAATGTGTTTAGTGTGTAAAGTAATATCTACCACCTAAAGGACCGCGTTATTTATTTTGGGCGTCCACCAACTTGAGGTAACAATCTAAGTATTTTTAAAAATGCATAATTTTTATTGTGTTTTATGTGTGTGTTTCTATCCAGCTGTCCGTCAGTCCGTCCAAAACATCTTAACGTTCTGGAAAATGTATAAGTTATCAGATCTTGTCAGTCGATTGTAAACAAAAGAAGAGATATGCTATAGCGGATTTGAAATGAAAAAGATTAGCGGAATAGTAAAAAGATAGCCAGCGTTTTCATTGTTGGTCGGATACGGCATACTCCGGAAGCGGGGATTCCGCCATTGTTGCAGACGACGTTTGCGGTTCACCGCCGCAAGTATCTGATGCACTGTGCTTGTCATTCCCGTGAAATACAGCCAAGCCTTGACTTTATGTTCCTAACAACAATCTTGCTTATTTAACCTAAATGTTACATTTACTTTTGTGACATATGTTATCCTAATTGTTGTATGACATAAAAATATTATATGGCTTAACGTAGAGCTAATTCGTAGAATCCATGAATCACGTTTCTGTCGTAAAATTGTTTTTTTTTTCTTATATCATAAGAGAGCAAACAAGCAGATGGGTCTCCTGGTGGATAGAGTTAACCATTGCCTATAGACACCAAAGATGTTAATGGTGCCTTGCTATCTTGTGGCGAGGTCTAATGCCACATGCATAAGTTTACCTGCTACCTTACCCTCTAAATCGGAACACGACAGCGACAAGCACTGACGCTATTGCGGCAGGAATAGGTAAGGCGGTGGTACCAGATCCGGGCGAGACAATGCAGAACTCTAGGTAGTAAACTTTTCGTGTAAAAGAAAAAGAAAAGTATGTTTACATAATCTGTGCTGATGCTTTTGAAATTTAAAATAAAATTAACGTCATAAGAAAAAGTATTAAAATCATAGAGTAACACTGAGATTCTGATCTAGAAGAGTGCCAAAAGGTACACCAGGACCAAACAAGAATTCGTAATAAATACCAATAAAGTCCTTAATTTTTTTGTGATTTTTAAGTGACATAAAAATATCCGTAAAATACGTCAATTTACACTGTGAACTTGCACAGTGTAAATTGACGTATTTTACGGATACAAACATACAAACTAAGCTATTGTATATGAACATTTAAATTGTATGAACCATAGATAAATATTACGGGTAGAGTTAAAATTTTTTGTAGAGCAACACTCATATTATTTACTACTCATATGTTTATGCCGTGTTGGTCCCGGCCTCCTTTGAAGAATAGGCGAACTACCGTTTTGCCAGGCAGGTCGTAAAAGGCGACCGTTTGGCTATCGAATCACTGCCATCGTGGCTACTAGGTGGTAGAGTTCTGCATTGTCTCGACCGAGTCTGGTACCACCGCCTTACCTATTCCTGCCGCAATAGCGTCAGTGTCGTGTTCCGGTTTGGAGGATAAGGTAGCCGGTAAACTTATGCATGTGACATTAGACCTCGCCACAAGATAGCAAAGCACCATTAACATGTTTGGTGTCTATAGGCGATGGTTGACTCTTTCCATCAGGGACCCATCTGCTGGTTTGCTCTCCTATGATATAAAAAAAATCAGAATTGTTGTAGACAAATATATACATCGAAATAAATCAGACTTGTGATATATGTTACTTGTAATCTCTTACATAGAAATAGTAATTACTTTCAAAGCCAGCGAGTAAAATATTTCGATCCCCACAGATCCGCTTAGCTTCTCCCACACTTCCTGTCACTCAAACATGCCAGTTTCACAGACATTAAACCGTCTTCGAACGATATTGTATCTCTGTTTTGTCCTTCAATCTTTTAAAAATTTATTATTTACTAACTACACGCTTGTACTTAATACATAAAAGCGGAATTGTAAAAAGTATCCTCACGCCCGTATCCGCGAAGGGGTAGGCAGAGTTACAACAAGTGCACCCACGATTAGCCGAAGATACTTGGTCTCACAAATGTGATAGGTGGCAAGCCTATCGCCAACCGAGTACTTTCCGATCTCGGGCAAATTTGTGTTTATCAGAAAACTGAAAAAACACTCTTTTTCAAGTGCCCAACCCGGGAGTCGAACCTGGGACCTCATGTGGTCAACGCCAACGCTGGACCACTAAGACCACAGAGGAATTATAGCGAAATTGTACACGTTCAAAATACTTGTTCAAAAAAATCAAAGGCAGTTTAATTATGAAATCTGTTACAACGTCCATTTACAAAATGTTCATTCTGAATGTATTCCGCGAATTACCAATGCGATATTTAATTAAAAATATTGAAATGGGTTTCATTAAAGTAATACGAGTAATGTATCGTAGTATTTATATTAACCTAGTATTATCGCGAGTAAAATAGAGTTCTGGTCGTTTTTCCGCGTTTTAATTAATTTAAATCAAGTTACTTGCAAATAAATATGGTTGTGTTGATAAGGGCTTCTTTTCCTCTTGACCGGTTTACAGTAATTGTGTTAAAACTTTTCTTATTTCTATATAGTTTTTATCCGTTGCATCCCTTAAATTCATGCATTTCGGGTAAAACAGGCAAGTTTTTACTTTTATATCACAAAGATGTCTTTTTGTCTCATGCTTCACAGAAAAAAACGTTTAGCACGGTCACAAATTAACCTAACTGGACTGCCTCGTGGTCTAGGGGTTAGCCTATTCCTCTCAGATTGAGGTATGTTTGAGGTATTTTTGAGGTTAATTTTTGTTTTTTCTCTAAAATGAGAAAATCTCGGTAGCAGCTCGGAGTCTGGTGAGGTGGTGTGCAGCTACTCCCGTGCCTTGGATGAGCGCGTCAAGTCGTTGGTCCCGGTTATCGTTAGAAATATTCAATAATCGTTATCAGGTCGGTAAAACGCGGCGACGTGCATCACCACTCATCTAGCCAACCGACAAACCGGTGAATCGTGGTGAACCGGAAAGTCTTTAGACGTTCGGTATACACTGCCCATCTCGTAAGGGATACAGGCGTGATTATACTTACAAATTAACCTGGAGAAAAAGGTCAATATAATTGTGATTATTGGGTAGTAGAGTTAGAGAGGAACTAAGAACTCAGTGTTCTCAGACAGTGCTCAGCTCTGCTATTGGTGTGCGCTGACTCTTAAAGCGCGAGGCGAAAATTCTCAGAAAGAGCTCTGCTTTGCTTTTGATGTGCGCTGACACAATGACATCACTCTTCTCTCCACAAATATTCAAAACGCCGCACTAAGTCGAGGGTTGGTCTCAGAGTAGGCCCTTTGGGCGAGTGTTCTAGTTCAAACGTAACTTTAAACTCCGGCTGAGCATGCTAAAAAAAACATGTCAAAATCCACTGTTTACTTGTTGTACTGTGCCACTGTTTTATACCACCCGTACCAGAGTCATACTGATACAGATCAACTGTAAAATAGTCATTTCGAAAAAAAGTACTTGAATAGCTTATTGCATGTTTCAGACAAGGCCTTACTAATTAGAAAAACAAAAGTCATTCGTAATCTTGCAAATGCAATTGTTTGAACTGAGCTTGACCTAGATCTCGCTTAGATCACATCGTTCATCACATCACGCATTTACGTCACAATCAACAAACATATTTGTTTGAAAAACGATTCATGAAAAAGCGAAATGATTGATCTAATAGCTTTAGTTGTATGAATTTTTTATCAGATACGAGTATACATTTATTACAATTTATTTATAGTCTAATATTGTTTACTGTCGTTATGTGAAAGAATGCATTAGCCGGCGTCATGTAATACAATACTCCGAGAAGGCGCTATTTCCTCGGGATGTCGGCTTCGGAAACGGTAGAGCGCCTTTATTGATGACCGGAAGTCTCGCCTGGCGGGGGCCGGATGTGGCGCCATCTTGCTTTTATGTATTTACTGCATTACTTTATTTCGATATAATTAGTTTGTCTGTTTTACATAACATATGATCGGTAGCTTTTGAAAGCTTCGATTCAAACAAGTTTGACTTCCTCGGAATGGTTTGTCGTCGAAATGGTTTAAACTTGAATTTATTCTGTTATATATTAATATGTAAAGGGCAAACTTTGTACCTCTTTTTAAAACAATTACGCGAACGGTGGAATATAAAATTTGGTACGGTTGAAGTTTATATTGCGAAGGACTGCTGATTTTTTTTATTATATAAAATGCATTAGAAATACATAAAAAAAAAAACACATTAAATACACTACAGTTATGTGACACATGATAATATTCACACCTTTTTTCCCCGTGTTGGATCCGGGCTCGTTTGAAGAATAGACCAACTGTCGTTCTGCCAGGCAGGCCATACAAGGCGCCCGATTGGCTACGCCAGTCACTACTATCGTGGCTACTAGATGGTAGAGTTCCGCATTGTCTCACCCGAGTCTGGTACCACCGCGTTATCTATTCCTGCCGCAATAGCGTCAGTGCTTGTTGCTGTCGTGTTCCGGTTTGGAGGGTAAGGTAGCTGGTGAACTTATGCATGTGGCATTAGACCTCGCCACAAGATAGCAACGCATCATTAACATTTTTGGTGTTCTATAGGTGATGGTTGACTCTTTCCATCGTGGAGATTTATCTGCTTGTTTGCTATCTTATGACATAAAAAAAACTTATTACTTGATTCTCACTGTGATTTAGGACTTGACTTGTAATTGTTGCGTAACCTTAAAAATTAGTTATTAAAATTTAGTAACCCAATAGTGTTTTTGGTAAATCCAATTCAATCAAGTACAAATAAACTTATACATTATACGTATATTAAAAATACACATTAAAAGAAAGAAGAGTAAACATGTCGTTAGCACGGACATTTCAGTAAATGAAACACAGAAATCATTTAGAACACACAAAATCGGCTAGCTTAACCAGATAAGATGACCCTGGCAACAAAAACCGCGATAATGGTTTGTAGAAAAAGAAGAGTGGATAGTGTTTTTGCTTCTAAGCTCTTTTAATGGCGATTCAAGTATACTTTTTTAAAATTCTGTCAGTATTTTTACGTGACTTTTAATGCTGCTTTTATTTTAGCTTGCAATAAAAACCAGCTTAATTCTACTCATCCATCTTTTACCCTAATTAGTTGTATGATGATTGCGTCACGCTCCCCGAACGAGATAAAATGTATCTCCCGTATCTTTTAATTCCCATCACAGCATGTAATCCTAGTGCTAAGATTAGAATGCAGTCACTGTAAAATAGACATCGTGACCGGTTTTTTCACCCCACGCGCTGGGTTCCCCGGGAATTTTATATATTCACACAGTTACCAGGGATGCAGGCGTGTAGATGAGATGATTTGTATTGATTGGTTAATTTCTCTGTAATGTTTTTTATTTTTTTATAAAAAACAAGTAGAATTTTATTAAAAGAAATATAACTAACTACTCGTACTAGCTGTCTTGATAGTATTTGTTTCCGAGTGCTTTTATCGCTAAAAAACAAAGATTTTGGAATATTCCTTTCACTAAAAAAAACTAGATCTTATTGAACAAAATGTTCTGCTTGGTGACCTAGTGGCTGGCCGGCTTAATTCAGATTACGAAGTCCCCGGGTCAATTCTCAGGTCGAGAATTGCGTTGGATAAAAAATTGTATGAGGGTGTTACGAGGCAAAATCACAGTGGCTCGAAGTCCAGTGTGCTGAACAATCCAATTAAGCGTAGTTAACTCGAGTGTCTAAAAATGATATTTATGTGTGATGTAGTTTTCCCTTTTAGTATTTATTTTTATTTATATTAATACAAATAAAAAATAAAACTTATTTGTTAAACAAAAAATATTACAGTAATAAATATAAAAAAACGATATTCAGTAAGGGTGACAGAAGAAAGTGACAAACCTCTTTCACACGTTCTGTCGTACCACTGCCACCTTTTGTATCTGGAATTAGATCCAGGATTGTATCGAAAGCTTCCTTGGATGTTGGGTTAAAAAAAATTAAATGATGATACGACAATCGGGTCGGACAATCAAAACGAGTCCACACCCCACATGGCGGTAATCGTGTGAACTACAACACTGTTAAATAATTAATTCTGTAACGTCTCGACCGAGTTTGGTAACATCGCCATACCCAATGCGGCTGCAATATCAATAAAATTCTTAGAAACCGGCATCATATTGGCAACTAACCTTTTGTGTTGCAAATTTCCATGACCAAATGGGCCACCAAACTTGTGCATATGTGTGGCTAGCGCTAGCGAGCCTAGTGACCGCACAAAACCACTTAATTGGATAACTAGCTGTTGCCAGCGACTTCGTCCGCGCGGACTTCGTTTACTCCGCACAGCTCCACCCCCGTAGGTGATAGTTTGATAATATGTAGCCTATATGTTGACCAGACCTGTTAGTAATATTCATGTAAAATTTGAAGTAAATCCATGCAGTACTTTTTGAGTTTTCCCCGGATTAACATACAGACAAACAGACAAAAATTCTAAAAACTATATTTTGGCTTCGATATCGATTGTAGATCACGCCCCAAGTATTCTTTTAAAAAAATATTCAATGTACAGTTTTGACTTTCCTACGATTTTATTATATGTATAGATAAACCCAAATATAAGTCCCTATTTTTTATATATTAAGTATCAGCATCGAGTAGTGTCCTTCTATATGTACAGCCTTTTGCCAGTCAACCTATAGGGTTTTTTATATCAATGCTATATGTATATAAATGGTATATAGTATACCTGTGTGATGCGCTTATTAAGGTGCAAAACGCAGTCTTTATTTATGAGTAAAGAGTATACTATAGTTAATATGTTTCATCAGACCGAGAGTTTCTAAGGCTTTACATAGTTCTATAAAGTAAATTTCGAAATTCCACAAATATTCAACATTTATTACCTAATATTTGAAACAAAATTTAGATAAGTTTCGTTTCCACGAAATTTCTATGATGAGAAATTTCTTGAAGTTTATCGAGCGCTAATTCCAAATATTCATTATATGAGGCGTGAATTATTATATATTGTTTGAAAAGAAATTGCTGTCATTAATAATTACTTCATCTGTCCCTAAAGCCTGGCAGCGCTCTGGTCAACTGAGCTAAGTGTCGGTGGTACAACGTAGCGAAATTCTCTTTTGCACTTTGATCCATTCTGTCGATTTTACTGATCACAAGATTTGCAAATACTAGTAAAATGAGTTCATAGTTGCAGACGAAATTCACATTTACAATATTGATAACTTCTACTCAATTTTATTCGTTGATAAAATACACATAAAAAGGTCCTATGATTTTTTTACGATTAAGTTAATATATTTGATATGCATGTTTCAATGTTTGAAAAATATACAATTAGGATTGTTTTGATCCATTAAAAATATATCAATAAAATTATTAAAATATACAAGATATTTTTTATACTCTGTATGGAATCGAGTTGCCCTAGTAGCAGAAGGACCATTTAAAGAGAAACATAAAAAATGGAGGTGGAGTAGTTTTTGGTAGCACTAACTCCTCATGTACTAGCTTATCACGAGCTTATCATGCGATTCAAATTGCACGGCATGTTTCGTAGTAAAATTTTTGAATGTGTGCGTACGCGTTGATGTCTTTTTTTAGTTTTTGATTATCGGATTTGTTTCGGTCTCGACACTGCGCTGTTCTATGTACAATAAAATTTCCGGATCGGAGAAATTTTTTCTTATGAATAACCTCAATAGCAGTCTGAATTTCTGTGGTGATGAGTTATAACTCCCGTGCCGCTAAAAAGCACTGAAAACTGTTGGTCATATTTGTTGCAAATAAGAAGCGATAGACGTTAAAAACAAATGTTAAAGATGAACCCACTTCGTTTACCTCTAGCTGAATGGTCGTGAATGTGAGCGTCTTTTGATGATCGAATCATTTACTATCCAACAAGTAAACTAGCATGATGATATTGTTTTACACTACTATTTAATTGGATTAACCTTAGCTGATAGCGCAGAATGTAAACAGTTGGAAACATACGATTAAAGAATCACTAACTTCGATTATTATCGATATCAGTTACCATTAAATTTTAAATATTTTCTATACCGTTAATCATTGGCACGTGTTGAAATTGTATTTTAATCTATACATCTATACAAATACATAAAATTGGAGTTGTTTGTAATATTAAAATAATCGCTTTTAACTAAATGCATTTTGGTATATGTACCGTGTATACACGTTACATATACCAAAATAACATTTTTACAATTTTTGTCTGTCTATCTGTTCCGGCTAATCTCTGGAAAGGGCTGGACCGATTTTGACGGACTTTCACTGGCAATAGCTGATGTAATAATGAGGAGTAACTTTTATTTTAGAAATTTTCCAACGCGGACAAGTCGCGGGCACGGTTAGTTTTTATCATAAAACACTTGTACTAGTTCTGTATATAATTTTTTTCAAATTTTAAAAGTCTACAGGTTTCGCGTTATAACAACGCATTACCAGGACTTATTCATAGCTAAAATGGGAAAATATATCGACGGTTCCTAGGTAAATTGTCGTAACTTAAAAAAAGCGATTGTTGTTTTGTTTATGAAAATGACTCCATTTTATAGATATTTTAATAACACAAAGAATAAAAATGAAATTTCTATTAGATAAATCCACCTTCTCATAGAAATTTCATTTTTATTCTTTGTGTTATTAAAATATTTATAAAAATGGAGTTATTTTCATAAACAAAACAAAAATCGCATTTTTAAGTTACGACAGCTTACGTAGCACCCCTCGATAGTCGATATAGTGAAGCTAACACAAATGTTTTATAGTTAAAATTTTAATATTTTGTTACTGAATTCCCTGCAATGGTAATTACAATTAGAGTACCTTTGGTCTACATCCTCCCCATTCCACCGTTGTTCTCAACATGCGAATAACGCCACCCGCACAGCCTGCAATGTAGTGTTATCTCACGGTAAAATTATCAAGGTGCTTAAAGTTACCTCCAACTTCGTTACCTATGTTAATTAAATGAGGGCGAACTATTTGAAAACACCTTAAATTCCTTTGAAGCGTCTACGAATTGGCATGAATATGCAATAAAACTACCAGGTTGACATCAAAAGCGGAGGGTGAAGTTCGCAACGTGGATGCTGCAACCCCCTGTGGTTAGTGGAGCACATACCGCAAAAGACCGTAACGTGCGATAAGAAATTTTGTTTCCATTATTTGTTTGTGAAGTGGATGTGTGTTCTAATTTTTTTTGTGCACTACCTTAATTTTTGTTACTGCAATGTATCTACAAGTACAATGTTAACTGATAGAAATTATCTTTAGACGTTAAGTTCGCTTTTTGTATATTTTGTGGAATAGTTTAAATAAATAAATAAATTTTTAAATATTTTTGATAACAATATTGAAAATTTTTCAACGTAGATGTGTTGTAAAATGTAAAAATTTAGTTACTATAACCGCAACAAAAATACTACGATTTTATCGTGGGGATCCACTTTCAGTAATAAACCATCGGCCTCTATGCCAGGCAATTGGTAAAAGACTAACGATTGGCCGAGCGTGTCACTGCAATCTTTATTACTAAGCGGGGGAGTTCTGCAAAGTCTCAGTCGGGTATGCCCCCGCCACCGCCTTACCCTTTTCTACCGCAATAGTGTAAGTTTTGCCGTTGTCATGTTCCGGTTCCGAGGAAAAGTTGACGGTACATTTATGCATATGGTGTGGCACTACCATCGCGTCACACGATCAGCAACCCACCATTAACATCTTTGGACGATTGTCTCCTTTTATCAATGGAGCCGTCTTCATGTTTGCTTCATACTATGTATCCATACTATACATTCTGATATTATAAATGTAAAAGTCTGTCTGTCTGTTTTCAAAAATGGGTCTAAGGGACTGAAATAGCGGGTGAAAGTTTGTGTAAGAAGCTATATCGACGACATGTTAATTAAGTCATCTATGTGGTCTAGTGGTCCGGTGTGGTTTTGACTACATTGGGTCCCGGGTTCCATTCCCGGGTTGGGAAAAGCAAGTGTGTTTTTTCAGTTTTCTCATTAAAACAACGTTGCCCGGGATGCGATAAGTGCCCAGTTGGCGATAGGCTTGCCACATATCACATTTTGGGACTATACTTTTATCTTCGGCTTATCGAGGCTCCATTGGTTGCACGTCTGCCTATTACCTCTTCGGGGATACGGGCGTGCAGATACTTTGTTTATAATATGCGTTTTCTGCGATCATTCTGTCTGTTCATTAACTTATTGCCGCGTTGCGGTCGATGCATCGCCATCTACAGGCATACTTTAAATAGGTTTATGGATGGTAGTAACACTAAGGGCGGCTTGCACCAAAGTGCTTAAATCAAATGTTTAAGGGACTAAATGCATTAAAGCATTTTCGTACAAGCCGCTCTAAGTAGTCACCATTTGAACTAATAAATTAGACGTATCCGCACTCACTGATACTTTTTAGTTACGGTTACGACAGAAAAATAAATTCATTTCTTGTTTTTACACAATCACATCACTTTCATAAGAATCACATGTCTTTGGGAATACTACTGTAACAAAAGGAATGTACCCATTGACTTGAGCATAAGAAATAGCAGCAGCCTCTTATAATTTTCGGGTCGCAATCCAAATGTGTCAAGGGGTTTGTGTGTCATCTGAGGGTCGTAGCCCACAACAAAGCCGGATTTGAAATTACAATGCGCTGAAGCATTTTCCCGAGCCCGAAGTATTGTATGAAGCCTCAGGTTTGCCCTCCATTATGTATTCGGGTCAGCGTGTCTATTTTCACATTAGCTCATTGCCTTATAGGTGTCTCGCACAACCTGATGTGTGAATTAAAAGGTTTTCGGGGATTCCACGAAAGCAATATATTTTGTAGGTTTAAAAAATAGCATTTAAGAATTGAAAGGTGAGATTAATTAAACTTGTTATTCTCCATATATATATACTACAATCTCTCTTGCAATCTCCATATTCTCCAGTAGCAAGTTTAGGTAATTTTTTCTTTTAATTATGGATTTCCGTAAAGTAATGCCTGATTTTTTTTTATATTATAAGATAGCAAACAAGCAGATGGGTCTCCTGATGGAAAGAGTCAACAATTGCCTATAGACACCAAAGATGTTAATGGTGCGTTGCTATCTTATGGCGAGGTTCAATGCCACATGCATAAGTTTATCGGCTACCTTACCCTCCAAACCGGAACACGACAATGACAAGCACTGACAGTGCTGTGGCAGGAATAGGTAAGGCGGTGGTACCAGACCTGGGCGACACAATGCAGAACTCTACCTAGTGAATTGGTAAAATACTTTAAGAATTGTTTGAAGAAATGGTTATATGCATTTTTGCTGGGCTGTTTGTTAAAGGTTAAACTAACCAAGGCTAAACTCGGCACTAAAACGTTTTGGCTCCAGTTAAATACCGTTACTGATGTATGGTCAAAGACCTATAAAAAAATAATGTCTTTGCATATGGTATGGTAATAAAGAAATGAACGTTCTTCATCTCTTTTTGCTCAATTTTTGGTTATTTTTTTTATATCATAGGATATCAAAAAAACAGATTCTCTTGAAACATGTATATTGTTTATGGTCAATCTACGAGTATATTAATATTATAAAAGCCAAAGTTTGAATGTTTGGATGGATGGATTTTTGCTACTAAATCACGCAAAAAGTACTGGACGGATTTGAATGAAATTTGGCAGACAGGTAGATGATAACCTGGAATAACACATAAGCTATCCCAGAAAAATTAGTTGATCTAGCGGGATTCACCAAAAACTTTTACAATGCAACGGACAGCTAATGTTTTATAAATACCGTGGACAGCCTAATTTATCCATATCCGTAAATATATAATAAATTTAAAAATCTGTTCTTCTGCCTATCTGCCTGTTATGCTTTCACAGCTAAACCGCTGAATCAATTTTGATGAAATATGACAAGAAGATAGTTAAAAATCAGAGTCAAACCTAGGCCTTTTTTAAAAAATTGAACCCCTAAGGGCATCAAAGATTAGATTATATAAAATATCTATATGCTGTCAAAGCTGCGCGTGTCGTATCACTAAATATTTTATATTTTTTTATTAAATGTTATAATTTTATATATTAAAAACTGTTGTTTCTGTCCGCTGGCAGCAGAACCATCAGTTTGTTTGCAATCTTATGATATAATTAGCTGTTGCCTGAGACTTCGTTCGCGCGAACTTCGTTTACTCCGTACAGCTCCTACCCCGTAGGTGATAGCGTGATAATATGTAGCCTATATGTTGACGCGACCTGTTAGTAATATTCATGCAAAATTTGAGGTAAATCCATGCAGTACTTTTTGAGTTTACCTCGGACATACATTGACTTTCCTACGATTTTATTATATGTATATAGATGACGAAAAATTAGCTTTTTATAAAACTTGTGTATTGTTACTAACATATAATACAAATAGTTATCAATCAAACATAGCTTACATCTAACTGATGTAAATGATAACAAGATTGATCGAAATTGAAGTGATTTATTGTGTAATTTTAAAATCTGTTTATAATTAAATAAATTATTATAATGGTTATTAAATTATCTCTCGATTCATATAAAGAATCTTAAGTGTCGAAACCTACCAATAACAGCCTTATATATCATATAGAATTCAATAAATACATTGTAAATCGAGCGATTCAATGTAGACGCGGGATATATGCGCGAAATTCTCATTGCAAAGTGAATCATGCATCGGCTCCCGGGGGATGAATGAAATAAACGGGCCTAACGCACGCCGAAACAGGAATATTGCAACACGTTGCATGTACTACAAATTGCAAGCCCTAGTATTACGGATATTGTAGTATTTTCTATGTTGCCAGTTAAAGTAGTTCCGATATTTTCGGGCTAGAAAAGGAACTATATTTTTTAAATTATAATGGCTAAATTTAACATTAAAGTTGTACAATTGCATTATAAAAACCTCCGGAACCGGCATATTTGTGGGAAGATATTTATAAATAAAGATAGCAAGGCAAGTCTGTCTGGGTCGTGATTTATAGCACTCAATTCTATCTGCCTACCCCGTAAGAGAAGTGGCGTAAATATATGTATGTATGTTGGTAATTATAAAAAAAAACGGATATGTGTGAGTTACGCTGGAAAGTGACGGACAACAGCGGAGACTCATTGATAGGGTTCCGTTGCCAACATTTGATTTCATAAACTGTAAAAAACAATTTGGTTTTATGTGAGATGTTTTTTCACATAAAACCAAGCAAAAGCTCGTGAAGACCTTGTTGTTTTCTATTTTCCTCTATGGCGCAGTCACTTGGACGCTTAAAGAAAGGGACCGAAGACGTGTGGATGCTTTTGAGATGTGGTGCTAGAGGAGAATGCTCCGAATTCCCTAGACGGCGAAACGAACAAACGCATCGATACTCAAAGAACTCAATGTGACTAGAAGGCTGTCATCCATCTGCCTACAAAGAGTCCTTGAGTATTTTGGTCATATCGCCCGCAAAGATGGGGGAAATCTTGAAAAGCTCGTCGTCACAGGCAAAATAGAGGGGAGAAGACCACGGGGAAGAAGCCCAATGCGCTGGACGGACCAAATCCGAACAACACTTAGTAGCAAAGTTTATGAGGCAATATATGCAACCGATAACCGTGGACGATGGCGTGAAATTGTTAAAGAAAAGGTGATCCGTGGAGGGGGTCACGACCCTCAGCAATGAGGAAACGACGCGAGGAGGAGGAAAAAAACAATTAATGGACTCAGTTGTGTTCTTATGTAAATTGTTTCAAATATTACATATCCTCTATACATTGAAAACTTTGACTGGCAAAGGCATTTTATATAGTAAGGACACCGACTGTGTTGTCGAAAGGTACGAATCGCCGGCTCAAATAAAGGCTTCTTTAAGTCTATATGAACTATTAAACTAACGCGTTCTACTATCATTTTTAAAAATATAAATGGGTCAAAAACGCGTAAATATATAGAACTTACTTCGTTAAGTCCTAAACTTCCTAACTTACTTTAAATTTTCTCTCTTATAAGTCGTAATGGGATAGTCCCTACTGATAGTTTTAATTATCACTCCTCTAGTCGCCGAAACCTTTAAGTAGGAACAGATTTGCGTGTTTAGTATACAAGTAGTCTAGTTTCAAACTTAACATAGACACATTTTTCATTTCTTAAATATGCATTGTGCAGTAGAATATTCAAAACATAAATGAAATAGTTTATTATTCACGTGTTGGTACGGACTCCCAATGGGCAATTCGTAAAAAGTGAACAATTAGTTATACTTGGCATTAACATTACTAAGTAGTAGAGTTCTGTAACGTCTCGCATGGGTCTTGGTACCACCGTCGTACCTATTCCTGTCGGTCGCAATAGCGTCAATGCTTGTCACTGTTGTGTTCCGGTTGGGGGGTAAGGTAGTCGCCACCGCCACCGCTTTACCCACCCTTTCCTGCAGCAATAGTGCAATGTTAGTCGCTGTCGCGTTTCGGTTCCGAGGGCAAAGTTGTCAGTAAACTTATGGATGTGGCGTTAACATCCTGCCATAAAGATAGCAACGCTCCATTAACATCTTTGGTGTTATAGGCGGTGTTTCTATCATTCTATCGGGAGAGCTATAAAATTGTTTCTTATGTTTTGTTATAAAAAAAAAAAATTATTCATGCAGTTCCCTTCCAAGGAAGTTACATTCTACCCGGAATGTTCACACGCGCTTCAAAATCGTTCCGAAGAGTACCATGACACGGGTGGAGTGTGTCTCTACTAAATAAAGCGCCAATCGCCATATTTAAGTGCGGCCATGCGTGGTTTCAGGTTTGCAAATTACTACTAAGTAATTCTATAATTTGAGAAACAGTTTTTGCATTGCATAAGTATTACGTAATAATTAAAATAAACACATTTTAGAACTCACTGTATTAATTACAATACATTTTATGCTCATGTATTTATCGACGTGTATGAATAAAAGGGATTTAACGATTACCGAATACATAAAAATCTACCATCAGATAGTTTTATTTACACTGGCAATTGCAAGAAAGGGACAACATCCACTCTTGTCGTTGTCTTGCTCAGAACGTTTTTCCCCTCTGTTAAGTTAGAAATTAATGTCAACTTTATTGATAACGAAATAGTAAATTTTTATTTTTCAAATAAAAATGTACTTTAAATAAATAAATAAATAATACTTTACAATAAATTCGTAATAATTCCAGTTATCCTATATAAGTTCCTTGTTCCCTTCAGGCCGTATATAATAAACTGTAGTCACAAAATTAATGTACCAGTGACATGTTACCTTATGTCAAACGTCGTTTAACGCTAGTTAGATAAAAGGGCGGATATATGGAAAATGGGACACAAAAAATGTTGGCACCACACGATCCATCACGGGCTACGTGTCCATGCGATTTTATTACCTCTATCTCACGACGCGCTAAATTGGTGGGCATAAACGGCCCTAATAAAAATTGCTGGATTTTATTTCTTCGGAGAAATCTTCGTGAAATGGTTGGTTTACATGTCTTTTTACTTGATTTAATTCAGAATGGACATGACATGTTGATAGGCTCAAAGGACGTGGACCCTGCATAAAGATTCGTACTGATTTTTACCAAGTATTCATAAATGATAAAGCACCACCGTTATCAAGTCATCAGTTCGATCCGACGCAGACTATTAAGGCGGAGACGCGGTGCTCAGATAAATACGTCATGAATAACAATAAAACATTATGTATTCGCGGTCGCCTGTATCCGCTCAGAACCGCAATTATTGGAGATTATATTTTAATCAAAGGATTTTCTTAAATAAATTATGTTTCTTTTAATCCTGCATTTCAGTACATTATATATAGTCTCTTTTGTGCCATAAATTAGTGCAATGATATTTGTTACACCCGCAGGCATTTTTTTTTCCGCTGGGCTTATTTTATAATGTAATACTAAGGTTTAAGTATAAAAGAAGTTAATATATTATAGACTCTCTCTCTCTACTCGTGACTTCGTTCGTGGGATCTTCAATCTTTACTTCCTTTTCCTCGGTTAGATTAAAAATTAGCCTATGTCTTGCAATCAATCTATCTTTTATTGTAGGAAATAGGGTTGGTTACATAATATGCTCTTACATTATGTGAACATACTTCCTCCTGTTTTGCCGTATGAACTGCATACAACTTAAATTTTATTTATTACTAGCTGTTGCCGCGACTTCGTCCGCGCGGACTTTGTTTACTCCGCTCCTACTGGTCGTAGCAAGATGTTATATAGCCTATAACCTTCCTCGATAAACAGGCTATCCAACTCAAAAAGAATTATTCAAATCGGTTCAGCAGTTTTCGAGATTACCGCGTACAACCAAACAAACAAACAAACTCTACAATTTTATAATATTAGTATAGATAAAGTTAACATATGGCTTTTCGGATAGTGTAACTTTCTAATGGTATAAGAATTAGTTAAGATCGCTTTACTAGTTTTTGAGTTTATTCGATACAAAAGTACAAAAATATAAAAATACAAATTTCTCTTTATTAGTATTAGACTGGTATGAAGACGCTTAGCCTTTTACTATTTTGTCAATACCGTTAATTCGTAACTTTGTCGGCCCAAATACTTTACGGGTAAAAAGAATTCGACGTTGAAAAACTTTAAAAACTACAAAGAAAAATGTCGACACGCGAGACTCGAACCCGCGACAATCTCCCACGAGCCGGGACGCTCTGCCACTGAGCTAGTGTCGACGGGCTCGACGCGACGTGGCGAAATTCTTCTTTGTAAAAAAAATAATTAGAAATAACGTAAGTACTGATCAAAAAATTATAAATATGAATTTCATCTGAAACGATGAACTTATTTAACTATTTATACGTTTGTATGTATGTATATCTAGCGATCAGTACAATCGACGTAATCGATCATATAACAAAGAAGAGTTTCGCCACGTCGAGCCCGTCGACTCTAGCTCAATGGCAGAGCGTCCCAGCTTGAGGGAGATGGTCGGGGGTTCGAGCTTCGCGTGTCGACATTTTTCTTTGTCGTTTTTAAAGTTTTTAAGTTTCCCAGGCACGGGGTGAGTGCTATAAAAACAAAAATAATTCGACGTCGGTCTTTTAGTAATTAAAAGCTTCCACACTTTTGGGCCTTTAGTCTCATGCTATACAACGCTATGTGTCGTGTTGAAAATAGTTTCAAAGTGAATAGATGCCCGAAAGGGCTCTCCAAGGCGTTCCTGTTCAGAGTCTTATTGTCGAATATCGCTTAGGAGTCGCTCTAATAGCTCTCGTCGCGCTCTCAAAAAACGTTTATTTCCCCGTCTTCGACAATTTGATTTTGTTACTGTTTCACTGTATTTTTTGGAGATTTTAAATGACATGTGACTATTAATATCAATCATATGAATATTATTTTATTTTTACTGGCTAACCGGCGTAGTTTCGCCCGCGAATAAATTAACAAGTCATCAATATATACTTCCATATAAACGTTCAACCCGTATTTCAGCCCTTTAAAGGTTGATTATTTTTAAAAAAATTAGTCCCTTTTTGAACCTGTATCTTTAACTATCTCCATGCCAAATTTCATTAAAATTGGTTCCGCAGTTTAGTTGTGAAGGCGTAACAGACAGACAGGCGGGTAGGCAGACAGGCTTTCGCATTTATAATATTACTATGAATATCTATATTAATAATTTCGTCGAGGGGTACGGTAGACTCGATTGAAACCTTGCCTGAATATAAAGCCTAAAAAAATTATTTCGAGTCGACAATATATATCAGCAAAATTCGGATTGTCGAGTATTTTGTTAAAATCGTGATTAAAATTCTAACGTTGCTGACAGACCAATCTGCCATATTTCTTTAAAGGTTACCAATATGTGAAGTAGATGGCGTGAGCATTCATTAAAGTATCACAGAAGGAGCGCAGATTATCGTGAAACTTATTTTCTCTTCATTCATAAAAGAGTAGAAATTAAAAAATAGCTGCACTATAGTGTTGTCTTTATTAAACCAACGCAATAGTTGAAAGAAGACGTCACTTCAGTGTTGCTACTTTTTAATGTCTACTATTTGAGTTAGTATATAAGATTGCGTATTATAAGACTTCCGAGCGAAGCCGGGTTTTCATCTAGCTAGTGGATTAATAATTTAGGGTTATAGCCAAATGACTAAAATGCACAACCACACACATAATTCAATTTCGTCACTCACTCAATTGGTTTCACGGCAATTTTTCTAGGTTATGAATTTTTTTTACAATTTTTACGGGGTAAGAAATTACAAGGTTCTCGGCAGAAAGGCACCAAATATGTGCTCGATTGAGTTTCTGGTAACATTGCGCAACAACTTACAACTTATGGTCTTATTCTTAACCGTTCTCCCAAATAGTAGTAGGTTCTGAATTTAACGATTTTTTTATGTTTGGTGCCTCAGAATTTCGTCTTCGCTGAACGGACTTGGAAAATTATTTTTTCGGTTGGAAGGGTATAATGTACTTCCTATTTGATCCAATGAAGATTTTGATACCAAAGACATTAATGTACTATATACTAGAGAAGCTATGCTAAATAGAAATCGTTTTCTATTTCTTTAACAGTGTAAACCAAAACCTTTTTCCCAACTGAGTAAAGGGAAGTAATGATTTTTGGTCATGCGAACCAAATCGCCAGTAACTGCTAGTGTACTATATTTAAACAACAAAAGTAGAACGTCCTGGAAGTTATATATTTTATTTTTGTAATGTCATAGTGACATAATAGTACAAGTGAATAAACCCACTTGTACTAAATAATATTAACGAAATAGTTTACATAGTTTTCTATTTGTGGTTGGTTCAGGATTAAAATTCATGCAATGAGCTATCAGTATTGTGGAAAACTAATTGAAAATCGTTAATATTATAAACACAGTTATCGGTTATCGGATGTTGCATGGATTAAACTAATTGCAGCTCATTATGGGAGCGGCCGTAACAAACATAAGCGGATTACGAACTACCCGCGTAAAATATTTTACAACTACCTCCAAACGAAATATAAATATAAATTACAAATAAACACTCACAGTGCCATGTGTTGCATGTTAATTGTTATCGTTGCGAGCCGATTGTTTTCGTAACGTTGTAGTACAAACTAGATATTATAGTCGAAATTGTTTACCTAACATGATCACGTTTAGTGACTTTATATACGTCCTAACAGTTTCGCAGAAGAATCAACGTTATTTATTAAAATAAAAAGCGTCTTTATGAATATTTGGAACTGGAATCAAACGACTATACTCTCTGATTTACTTCGATTATTTTTTAGTGGCGTGCAAGATAGGCAAAGCTTACCGACTGTAACTTATTAGCGGCCGCTATATCTAAAGTTTGTGGCCGCGTTTCCAATCCGGTAGTAGTTTTTGAAAAATATGTTGACGTGTCAAAATAACTTGTAAAAAGTTTTATTGAATAAAGTACTTCTGACTTCTGATTTCTGAAAAAGATAATATGTAAAGATGTATACCCTGCGACTTGAGGTTTTTGGGATACTACCAAGGGTTTCCGGACTTTTCTGAACTTTGGTAGATATGATAAAACCCAAAAACATTTGCCACCCTCAAGTCGAACCTGGGGCTTTTGATTCTGGCATCCTTGTTGTACGGACTAGCCACTAAAGCAACGTTACTCTCAATCTTGAATATTTTTGTGGTTTTACTAAGTACTACCTCAAAATACCCAGTGCTGTGTGCCACACTCATAATTGTTCAAACATGACCTGTTGTATGTAGCCTTAGTATAATTTACTGCCTATTCCAACTGCACATTAAAACGGACAAACATAATAGATTTTTAAATGTATTTCTTACACAACTTTTGTTAAAAAGGTACTTTTGGATTATGAATAAGAAAAAAATTAGCCTACTAGCTGACTCGGCAAACGTTGTTTAGCCATACAAATTACTTGTATTACATATTTAAGTTGGGGTACTTAAGAGTACAGAGCGTGCAAAAGTACATACATATTACACTCGAAAAATATAACTCTGCTTCTAGCGCAGTCGGTTAATACCTTAAGAACAGAGTGGATCCATGAAGCCGAATATAATATTATACTGAATATAGAAATATTTTACTGAATTCTTAAAACGAAAACTCATCGACGAAAAGCGGTTTATTTTAGACAGCAAGAGTAATTTGGAGTTTAAGGATGTTTGGATTGCCGGTTCGTCCCAAAGGATGTTTCGTCCTTACTGAGGCCAACGATTACCGGTGGAGAAAATGCTCGATACTCCTACATTTTCAATAGGCCATTAAGGCGCGCGAAACATTTTTACGAAAACAGTTTAAAAGCAACATCCGAGGGAGAATATCCGGAGCTTTCCCGCCGGGATCATCTTCCTCGAAATAAAATTTAAAGGAGTTACATGAGATCTACTTATACCGTTTTAGAAAGTTTCAATCTTCTTAGTCGTTAGAGTTGTTTGTTCACGTGACGAACAGACAGACTTCCACAATTTATAGAATACTACCTGGCCTTACTTATTAGGAATCCATAACGGACAAGCAACGTGACTCTTAATTTATATAGGTCTACGGGAATTAACTTTATATGGTGGTTAAGTATTCTTAATATTTTCTTTTATAAGAACCTTCTCCTTACAATTACAAACACAACAAAAAAAAAAATTACCGAAATTGGTCCAGCCATTCAGGCGTGATGTCGTGACCGGACAATAGGGATTGATTTTTATATACATAGATGATAATAAGTAAATCAAGGTAGTAGTGCGTATATTTACGATTAAATTGTCTATCTGGTTTAGTTAACACTTAAAATTAGGCCAATTGTACCTGTACACATTTTGGCTATGGTATTTACTGCTATTACACCGTGCGTTCTCAATCTATATTAATATTATAAATGCGAGATCAGTGTGTCTATATCTGTTTGTCTATCTGTCACATGCATTGCCATATGTACCGGCTCTCCTATCCTCCAGACACTGCCAGTGACAAGTATTGAAGCTATTGTGGCAGGAATAAATCCGCTTATTATTTTATTATACATTTATTTTAAAAAAATGCGATTTCACGAAATGCAATGCCACATGAATGGCTCTCCTATCCTCCACACTGCCAATGACAAGTATTGCAGCTATTGTGGCAGAAATAAATCCGTTTATTATTTTATTATTCATTTATTGAAAAAAATTGCGATTTCACGATCTGTTTATATTATTTAAATCAAATCAGACTTATAGAGATCATAATCGTGAAATATAAGGTTAAAAATTGACTTACCGTTGACATTTTTATTGGAAGACCCTAATCATAAGCAGAGGACAGGCGAAACGAACGCGTAGTGTACGGGATTTATCGGACAAAGGGTAGGTACTTCGGCGCCCACCCCGACAGATATTACGAGCCGTTTATTATTAACGACGCTGAATTACTCCCTTCTCGGTTTTATCCCTTTATATTGAAACACAATGCTTTAGTCTCAGCACAGAATAACAGATTCAGATATTTCGCTTAAGAAATTAATGATTTAATATTATTGGAATGTATTTTTGGCTGCTTACAACATACAATTCTAAAGTGAGTTGATGAATATTTAAAGGTCACTAAAGGTTAGGGGGCGTCCATTAATAACGTGAGGTGGTTTTTAAATTTTCTGTAATGGTGAGATGTCGTGAGTTTTTATTTAACCCCCTCCTCCATCCCCCAATCTCACGTGAGATTTTTCAAAATGCGGGTTTCTTTAAATTGTTAACGCGTTGGATTTTACAAAAAAGAAAAAAAAAATGCTTCGGCTGACAGGGGCGCGAAAACAAAGGACCTGCTATACTGTACCGTTAACTCCGATTAAATTGAGCTATTTGTTAAAAAAAACCAATATGGTGTTTTGACAGTCAGTAGCAATGTATAACGTCGAAGTATGAATGAATTTATTTTTAATGAATGAATTGCCGTTCTGCCAGGCAGGTCGTAAACTTGTGCATGTGGCTTTAGATCTCGCCACAAGATAGCAGTACACCATTAACACCTTTGGTGTCTATAGGCGATGGTCGACTCTTTCCATCAGGAGACCCATCTGCTTGCTTGCTATCTTATAATATAAAAAAAAACAACGGTGTATCTGTAAGAACTTTTGGAATTTGCGAGAGGTGACACAAATTTTAATTAAAGACCGGGCCAGACTGTTGCAAACAAGCTTTCAACGGGGATCACTTTGGTGGGAGGCTTGTGAAGTTCAGGCTTGCGTCCACACTGGTTTACAATAAGGCGCTCACCTAATATGTTTTCAACTCGTTTTTTGGACGCAGGTATTGCAATATGGTTCCTTACTTATCTAAACTTCAAAAAGTTGGAGTAGCATTAGCACTTGTGTGTGCAAGTAAAAAAAAAAGGAAAAAAGAAAATAATGTAATAATCTATATTAATATTATAAATGCGAAATTTTAGATGTTTGGATAGATGGATGTTTGTTACGTTGTTGTTAGTTACGCAAAAACTACTAAAGGACTTGAATGAAATTTGGCACACAGGTAGATGATGACTTGGAATAGCACATAGGCTGCTTTTTATCCCAAAAAAATTGGTGATCCCGCGGGATTCGCCAAAAAGTTTTATGATGCAGCGGGCTGCACGCTGCAGCTAGTAATAAATATTTCTGGACAATTTTACACCCCAAACCCAAAAGTAAGAAAAATATTTTATTGTATATGGGTGTAAATTAACGATATTAATTCATAGAAATACGTATATAAATACTCAAGTCAAGTATGTTTAATAAACATCCAATACCAGAAATACAAACATATATTATGCTCATCACATAAATCCCTGTCCCTGTCGGGAATTAAATCCGAGTTCCATTGATTGCGTAGTCTGGGTCGCTAACCATTCGACGAACGGGGCGGTCAAAAATGGATGAAGCGTTAGCTTAGTGAAAGAATAAATTTTTATAATATAACCCTAAAAAACCATTTTATGATATAAACTATTGACTATCCTTATATGTTACGGAAGAAAGATCCCAAAAACAGGGCAGTTCCTTATGAAGTTCAATGAATTTAGTGACTTTTTTTTCCCGCGTATAAGCCATTTTCATGCACACGTACCGCACGCACGCACGGTTGCCGCTGGACTATTACTCTTGCGTGGTTTACATCAGGCGCTACCACTGTGGAATATGTGTTTGCAACGGCGGCATCCATACGCAGTTTACAGCGTGCGTTTGTCCACAGGGGTTGTTGAAGGTCAAACGAATTTTTGTTGCAAACAAGTGTTATGTTGTAATCCGCCGGTGGAGACCGACGTGGATGACTTGTTTACAACAGCTTGGCCAGGGTATAAGCATAAACACATTAATTGTGCAGGCGCAATTTTCATCACTGGAACGTGTGCTGCCATTTTCATAGGTTACTATTGGTGCTGGTTTACGTCAAAAGGATGCCGATCTAATCTTATCTTATACACCTGTGCGATTTATGTAATAGCGTCGTTATTGTGGTCACCCTACTAGATTAATAGATAGAACACCCTAATAGATAGACGCTTTTACGCTTCTAGTATTAACGTATTTTGGGACCGAGTAGAGTTTTCGCTCAAAATTTGTAAACCGGATGTTTTTTTTTTATCAACTTAACAGATTCACCATTTTTACCTTGAATTGGATTGGATTAAACATTTTTTATTCGAAGTATAACTTATATATTTTTTTAACGTCAATTAAAACTAAAACTAAGTATAACTAAAAGTAAGAATAACTTACATATTTTTTTAACGTCAATTAAAACTCTGTATCAATTATATTTGTGTCACATAATTTCCTTTTTACAAAAAGCTGAAAGTGTCATTTTTTCGCCTTTTACGTACCGTCTAGCAGAAAGGCAATTTTTTTAAATACTTTGAAATGGGCTTGGGTCATTACATTACTCATTATATGGTATTTTTATATGCCGTGTGTTCGCGTATTAAAATACCATACCGGTTACAGTGTATTCTGCGCTACACGTACATATATGAATTGTATAGCCTCGGAAATAATAGAGCATTGAAACAATTTTACGGCATTATTAAAGTAACAGAAGTAATAAAAGGCAATTTGGTATAGCAGACCAAGTTCCAACAATGGCGTTAGATCGCGCCAAGAGAATTATATCAAGAGGCCGCACGGCCCGGCCACTTTGTTGCAATTTGCGACAATTTACCCTCACTATCTCGGAGCTATGCTCTCCTGGGTAAAGTGTTACGTGCGTCAAATTGATTGAATTTTCCACACTTAAAGAAATGTGAGCTAGTTAAAAAGAGCTGTTTTTACGATGCTTTTACAGGGTATATGCGCTATATAACGGAAAGAAATCAATATTCGATTAGTTCGATCCGTTCACTCCTACCACAAATACATTCATCTTAATACATTTGAATTACGTGTCACGTTGTTTGTCCGCAATGGATTCCAAAACTACTGAACCGACTTCAATGAAATTTTGTAGATATACTGTTTAGTCCAACATAAAAGATAGGATATTTTTATCGCTATTCAATACAAGTGATTTCTGTGCAAGTCAACGATTGACGGGTCAGCTAGTTTAGGTAAGAAAAACTTTAAAAATTTAACAATGAAAAATGTCTTCATTTTTTTTTATATCATGAGATAGCAAACAAGCAGATGGGTCTCCTGATGGAAAGAGTCAACCATCGCCTAAAGACACCAAAGATGGTGCGTTGCTATCTTATGGCGAGGTCTAATGCCACATGCATAAGTTTACTGGCTACCTTACCCTCCAACCAGAACACGACAGCGACAAGCACTGACGCTATTGCGGCAGGATTAGGTAAGACAGGTACCAGACCCGGGCGAGACAATGCAGAACTTTATCACCTAGTAGCCACGTTGTTTGTAACTCGATAGCCAATCGGTCGCCTCTTACGACCTGCCTGGCGGAACGGCAGTTGGCCTATTCTTCAAAGGAGGCCGGAACCAACACGGCGACTTCATTTAGGTATACTGTTGGCAACAAAATACTATTTACCCTGATGATAAATAAGTGTGATTTTTTTGAGTGATGTCGAATGGGTGACGGAGCAGTTAGTTGATGATGAACGATAAGTGGCGCCCATGTTGGTTGGGCCCCCCTTTGAAAAAAGACCATCTGCCGTTCTGCCAGACAGTTCGTTAAATGACTACTGTTGTGACTACCAGTTGGTAGACTTCTGAAACGTCTCGTCCGGGTCCACCTTACCTATTCCTGCCGCAATAGAGTTAGTACTTGTCCCTGTCGTGTTCCGGTTTAGAGTGTAAGATAGCCGGTAACCTTCCGTATCTGACATTACGATCCCGCCACACGAATAAAAACACACCGTTTACATCTTTGGTTATAAACGATGGTTTCTCTTTTCTGCTCTCTCGCTGAACCCAGCGGAGCATGCTCTGGTGACAGCAGCACAGAGTGCTCTCTTCCTACCACTCTTGTTCTTCACATGATCGCTGCTTTAAATACGCATCAGTATTAAAAATTAAAATCTGTATTAAAATTTTGTCAAGGGTACATTGTTACTCAGTTTTAAGCCCACCTTTGTGCTCGGCTTACCAAATTATTTTAAACTAAGAGCTACGTCAGAGATTACGTCAAGGCTGACGGCTCATTATCGGAGATCTCCGCTCGAACGTGTAATTATTGTCGCAGTAATTGTCAGGTGTCGGACGCTGAAGCCATCTTTAAACAGAGACTTGACATCATTTTCCGATCAGCTGTTGCATTATTTTATCATATTACATGAGAAGACATCTTGACATGTTTACTGGAAATTCATTATGAGAAAAAAATAAATGATTTTTATGCACAACACAATAACCAATATCATCAATTTTTAAAATCTTATTTAATAAAGTTGTATTATCAGAAATCTAAAATCATCAATTGACATCAATAATAAATACTAAATAGTAAATTAAAAAAACGACTTAAAATATTAATTATATGCATATCTCAAAAACTACATGACCGATTTTGATGAAACTTTAACTGTTTTCTAAGGTGGAACATACATGATTTAAATCAAAAAGCACGATTTCAGTGTGGCTTATAGTTCCCAAGAAATTCGTGGACAAACATACAAACGTATAAACCACCATGTGGTATGTGGTAGAAATGTACAAACATACAAACACGAAATCACAGTAAAGTACACGTACTTGTTCGCCCAAATAGATCATTGCACTCAAATATTATCCAATTCCAACAATATTACATACAAATGTGTGTCAAACTGATTGTTTTGTCGTCGATTGATAATGACAATTTATATAATTTTTTCTAAATTACTTTTTTTTACTTAAACCCGAATGCGTCTTAGATTCGGCTTAACACGGAGGACTATACCCATCTTTAGTCAAACACAAAAAGCTTTAAATTACCATGGGTCCATTTTTTCAAAATGCATGTTAAAGTAGGTATTATGTGACCTTTTTTCAAGTTACGAAGTTGACCTACGTACAACTTAGTAATTTTTACAATTAATTTATTAGTAGGTACTTAAAGAATTCTCGTATTCACTGTAACGGTTTTTATAATGTTCATGGTAAGCACAGTGGGGTGCATGGAGATAAAAAGGATAGAAAAACTTCTGGGGAACCGTGGGAAAGGACCGAATCTTGATTACGTCTTTTATACCAAGATCACATGAGAACGAAGGATGTTTGTAAATTTTTTATTTTAAGCTTATTGTACATCTATCTACATATATAAAAATCAATTGTTGTTAGTCTCGCTAAAACAACGGCTGAACCGATTTGTCTAATTTTGGTTTTGAATTAATTGTTGAAGTTCAGGGAATGTTTAAAAGGTGAGAAAATATAGAAAAAAATAAAAGTAGTTAAAAAGGCAAAACAACAGCTAGTTGTACATATTTTTATTGTTATACTAGCTGTTGCCAGCGACTTCGTCCGCGCGGACTTCGTTTACTCCGCACAGCTCCTCCCCCGTAGATGATAGCGTGATAATATGTAGCCTATATGTTGACCCGACCTGTTAGTAATATTCATGCAAAATTTGAAGTAAATGCAGTACTTTTTGAGTTTACCCCGGACATACATACAGACAAACAGACAAAAATTCTAAAAACTATATTTTGGCTTCGATATCGATTGTAGATCATGCCCCAAGTATTCTTTAAAAAAATATTCTATTTACAGTTTTGACTTTCCTACGATTTTATTATATGTAAAGATCGATATAATGTACTTTTTTACACCTTTATACAGGTATAAAAAATCTTATCAGATTCGTTAACACACTCACACATGTATCTTCACGCCAGATCACTTAGGGGGTAGGTGGAGAGAACCGAGTGCCATACATCACTATCCTTGCAGGCTTGTCTCGCTTCCTCCACATTCATCACTCTCTTCATACACACACGCCGCCGGTTGCGAAGACTTGATACCACCTTCGGACAGTACTTGATGAATCTGATCATGTTACCTACATCCTTCAACATTCGCATAGTAGGTATATCTGTTTTGTTAACTTTTTATCTACCATTCTTTCTAGATGTCCGAACCAACAGAGCATGTCCTTTCTCATCTTTACACCGACACTTTCTTTCAAGCCTAACCTCTCTCTCACTTCCACATTACGAACCTGGTGTTACACCATCTGGTGTAACACCAGGTTCGTAATGTGGAAGTGAGAGAGAGGTTAGGCTTGAAAGAAAGTGTCGGTGTAAAGATGAGAAAGGACATGCTCTGTTGGTTCGGTTGGTATGTTTTGTAGCGATCTCATCACGACCGCGTTTATTCTACTTTCATGCCCCTTCTGACATGCCCAACTCTCACTTCCATACAATAGCGTTGGGATAAGCACATAATTATGCAGGGCTAGACGGGCAACCTGACTTAAAATTGTGCTATTAAGAATGTCCCTAACGTTCAAAAATAAAAATTGCAAATTTAAAAAAAATTAAATAAGCAAACGACTATAATAGCATTGGGCTTGGAACCAGGTACTCAAACGGCTTCTTTATGACGGCTACGACGGCTGTGCCCGCAACTCCATCCTCGTGGAAAAATTTATAAAATAAAAGGACCGGGGTTTTACACGCATAGTTCCTGATCCCGTGGGATTTCCGGGATAAAAACTATCCTATGTCCTTTCTCGGGACTCAAACTATCTTTGTACCTAATTTCATCAAAATCTGTTCAGTGGTTTACGCGTGAAAAAGAGATAAACGGACAAACAGAGTTACTTTTGCATAATAAATGTATATTTGTAATGTGTATATTGGTAAAATGTAAATGTATATTATATAATATATAGATAAAAGCCAATTTGTTAAAAATGATTTCAGAAAATATAAACAACGAAAACTATCGTGCTCATTACCAAGGTAATAAAGCGTATAAAGGAGTGCCGAACGTCAGGACATGACGTTAGCAGATTGAAAACCTTACGACGTACCCATATTAGAGAGAGACAACGAAAACAGAAAACCTTTCGGCCGAAACTACCAGAGGGCTAAAAGGGTCTGCTTGCATTATTCATTCAAAGGATAATGGAAATAGCCCTTAAATAATGCTGAACAAACAACCTTATTTGTTTACAAAAACAAAAATAACGTCCAACTAATTGCATACGACACATCTCTCATGTGTCGTGTATGTTTACTAAAACGAGATAGGTATATGGATTTGAATGAAATTCAAAATACTTTCGGGTGTTTAATGGAGATATGCATATTATTTACTTTTACTAAGTACAATGGAAGTCACAAAAAATCAATTTCACCACTTGGTTGATGGACGTTGCCGTTGACATATCCTCTTAATATGAAATATGTTGCTATCATATGCAACCCTAATACTTGGCCAGATATTTTTAACCCTTGCATCCTTATAAAAATGACAAACGTGAATTGGTCGAATTTTGTAGTTTTGAATGAAATACTTGTACGTTAGTTCTTTTGACATCTATCTATAGTTATAGCTTCTTCTTCTTCTTATATATATATATATATATATATATATATATATATATATATATATATATATATATATATATATATATATATATATATATATATATATATATATATATATATATTCACTATACGACTACAAGTCGTTATTTTCGATCTGTAAGCTGAGCCCATCATAAGGGACCCGAAAAACGTAACGACCGAAAAAAGGTATATAGAAAAAATAAGAGTAGTTAAAGAGGCAGAACAACGTTTGCCGGGTCAGCTAGTACATGTATAAAAATCAATCGCTTATTATTTTTGTGTTATAGCACTCACCCCGTGCTTGGGAAAACTGGAAAAACTTTAAAAACAACAAAGAAAAATATTGACACGCAGGGATGGAACCTGCGACTGTCTCCCTAAAGCCGGGAAGCTCTTCCACTGACCTAGTGTCGACAGGTTTGACGTGGCGAAATTCGTCCTTGTTATATGATCGATTACGTCAATTGTACTGATCGCTAGGTACACATACGTATAACTAGTGAATGAGACTAGGGAGACAGTCGCAGTCCATCCCTGCGTGTCGATATTTTTCTTTGTTGTTTTTAAAGTTTTTCCAATCAATTGCTGATCATTAGTCTCACTAAAACTCAAGAACGTCTGGACCGATTTTTCTAATTTTGGTTTTGAATTAATTGTTGAAGTCCAGGGAAGGTTTAAAAGGTGAGAAAATATAGAAAAAAAAATAAGACTATGTAGTTAAAAAGGCAGAACAGCGTTTGTCGGATCAGCTAATATAAATATATAGCTTGTTCCTTCTTTTCATGTGATCTTAGTACAAAAAACGAGAGTTTCTTAAAATACGGTTTCGTGCGAAAAGTCGCACCACCCCTCCTCATATTTTGTGAAAAAAATGAAAATATTTAAAATATTTTTTTTTTTTTTTTTTTTTTTTCTTTTTGGCAATTTAAAATATTTGTAAAGTGTTGAAGGTAATTTTCCTACGTTAAATTGAAATTATTAAAAAAAAATGTGTAAACAGTTGACCCTACGGGCCCTGAAACTTTCCACTAAATTAAGGTATTTTAGCTCAAAAGAGTAAAAATATAGGCACAGATTTTTCAGTTCAAACATCTCTTATCATCTTAATTTTTGAAAAGCTGTATATTTTGAAAACTATGATGGTATTCAACTCAATTTTTAAGATCTAAAATATTGCTTTAGCTATAAATAGTTTGAAAAATTTCGATGCAATTTCAAAAAATATTGTATTTTTAATTTTCTTCATTGATAAATCCTAAACTAATTGACCGATTATGATTAAATTAGCGGTATTTGACGCAGTTTTTAAAGAAGAAATGCTGGTAAGATTTTTAAGTCAATCGGTGAATTAACATGAAAGTTATTTAAAAAAAATTAAGTTTGCGTAAAAACAACGTAATTTTAATATTTGGAATGCTATAAGTTTTGAGAATTAGATTCGATTTTGATTTTTGAAACGGCATTTCAAGTAGTTTTTTTTAGTACTAAAATATCGTAGAATACAAAAAATTATTGGTTGAGAAATTTGAAGCTATGTCGAAAAAACACTTTTTTAAAAATTTTTCGTCAACGATTACTCCCAAACAGATAAACCGATTTTGATGCAATTTATGTATTAGACGTAAATTTTTTGAGGAATAGAGCTGATTAGTTTTTGTACTCAATCGGTATATATTATATTTACTATAGAAGTTATATTAAAAAATACTGTTTCACCAAAAATTTTTTTGGTGTACCTATTTGGTGTTTCGATCGGTCCAGTCGTTCAAAAGTTATGAGATGTTTATATACACATACACACACAGACACACATACATACATACAGACATACTGACGTCATCGTGAAAATAGTGTCTGCTGAAAACACGATTTTCGAAAATCGGGGTGAAATCAGTAACTTCCTTATCTACATACGTAGTGGGAAGTTAAAAACAACAATATATTTCACTCACACCACATCTCACACTGTCTGCCCTGTAATGTTCCAACTGTTTGTTCCAGTACCTTCCGTTTGAGTGGTACAAACAAAAGACAGTTGCGTAATACCTTAACTTGTTAATATTTCCGCAGTAACCCGTTCCAATAAAACTAGATAAATAATTTACAAGTATAGTACTCGTAGCATTTATAGAACTTTTTACTGCAAGTACTATTAATTATTATATTAATCATTAGCAATTAGCGATAACAGCAAAAGTGATCAATTTCTACGAAATATTTATAAGTATTATATTACTATCTATATATCTATTATCTATATTAATTTTAATGGAGAATTTCTCAAAATATTCTGGGCCGAATTGATTCAAATTTTCTGGAAATCTAAGTTGAGCGGAATTCAATCGAATGCCATCAATCGCGTTTCTATCCGTCCAGCCGTTCAAAAGTTATGAGATGTTTACATACACACATACATACATACAGACATACTGACGTCGTCGTGAAAATAGTCGGAAAAGGTTCCTAGGACCTCAAAACGTGGACATCTGGTGAAAACTCGATTTTCGAAAATCGGGGCAAAATCAGTAACTCCCTTATCTACATACGTAGCGGGAAGTTAAAAAAACCAGAAAAGTAAACTTATGCATGTGGCATTAGATCTCGCCATAAGATGGCAACGCACCATTAACGTCTTTGGTGTCTTTAGGCGATGGTTAACTCTTTCCATCAGGAGCTTGTTTGCTATCTTATACCGAGCGATATAACCGAGCTCTGACAGGATTACTTTATTGTGCCTATTGGTCCATCTGTCAAGATCCTTTTTCTCAGTTTTCTCAGGAAGGCGTCGAGTTGTTAATTTGAAATTTATATCAACCTAGCTGTTGCCTGCGACTTGGTCCGCGCGGATTTCGTTTACTCCGCACAGCTCCTCCCTCGTCGGTGATAGCGTGATAATATGTAGCCTATATGTTGACCCGACCTGTTAGTAATATTCATGCATAATTTGAAGTAAATCCATGCAGTACTTTTTGAGTTTACCCCGGACATACATACAAACAGACAAACAGACAAAAATTCTAAAAACTATATTTATGGCTTCGATATCGATTGTAGATCACGCCCGAAGTATTCTTTTAAAAAAATATTCTATGTACAGTTTTGACTTTCCTACGATTTTATTATATGTATAGATTGCACACACTACCATCCATTTGACATACATGATAATATATTATGCATTAGTGTGTTTGTGGTCTAAACTCTGTTGTCAAACTTTTTTATTGTTTACTCTTTGATCAAATTTAGAAAATATTATGTAAATTAACCAGGGTAGCAGTAGTTCGCTTTATAGTTTAGAAAGCGCATTTGCAGTAAAGTAAACATCGTTCAGGAAAGCAATTAAATTGTCCGCTGCAGCTGAACATACGCCACTGCGGAAAATACAAATAACACGTTTCATTTACTGGAATTAATCTTTTAAATAAAAAGCTTGGGGTTTCTTTTACAGAATTGCTGCAAGAGAATTTATGGTTGTAAATAAATGGATGCACATTACATACATATATCGGAGTGAATGTTTCTAGAACAGCACACATGTGTACAGCTTAGTGCAGTAAAACGGACTTTACGATAGATTGGATGCTAAGCGTAACATTTTTGACACCTGACCGCTACTCTAGGCGTAAATTTACTGGCGATAAAACAAACTTGGTGATAGAAAGAAATATATGAACTATCATTTGAATTTTGAACTGTTGAATTGTTTTCACTGTACGACAATAGGTAATTTTATTCCTGCCGCAATAGCGTCAATGCTTGTCACTGTCGTGTTCCGGTTTGGTAGCCGGTAGACTTATGCATGTGGCAATGCGATCCCGCTACACGGATAGCCACGCACCATTAACTTCTTTGTTGTCTATAGGCGATGGTATCTCTTTCCATCAGGAGAACCATCCGCGTGTTTGCCATCTTATGATATAAAACAGGCTAGTTGACTAAATTTGAAAAATTGTTCAACACTTTATCTTATTACGTAGGTATAATAACCAATGAACTATTTATTTTTATAATATTTGCATTTATTTGCAACGTGCATTTAAAAAAAATATCGCGTTTTTAAAATAAAATTTAAATTTACCGCAAAAACGCTCTGGACAATGTCATCACGCCGTGGTCATACATGCATTACTATGCATTCCAACTGAGAATAGAACTGTCAGGATGACATATTGATCCGCATTTTGCTTAAACTTCATAAGTGATAAATGCGTAATGTGCTAAAAAATTCTGACATCGGATTTTTTAAGAGCTCTATCTCATATAGAAGTAATGGAGACGTTGCCGGCTATTTATCCAATCAGTTAATATAGAAATGTATGGTACTGTAACACTCGACTCGGGGCTTGTGACAATTGTAGAGGCTTGCTGCTCTACCGTCTGAACCTGCCCGGAGATTCTACCAGTTGTAGAATCCTTCAAATGCCCGGGCGATTACTTTACTCGCTTGGCTGCTTTAAGGTACACGGGATCTAACTTCCTTTATCGAAAATGAAAGATATTTTTTGGATCTTCATTTATTTTAGGGCATACGTCTTAGCCCGTCAAGTGTACTTCGATCACTTATATTTATATATACATCAAATAGAAAAACTAAACAATGTTCTACGTTTAAAAGCAGACAAAGCTGCCAGTATACATGTAATACCATAAAGGTATTACATCAGCTACCCCCCAAGGTAGGAGCAGCTGAAACCGGACAGACATTTGTCTCCCCTTAAATGACCTACCTATTCCTATCCCGATTGCCCTACCTAAGATAGGAAAGTACATTTTGGTGGGACTGTCTTTTACTAAAAGATAGTTTGCCCCATGTGTGGTTTTGACTATTACTACCACACCATGTCACAAACTTTGGCCTACCAAAACCTATTAAAAAGGCAGACCACAGCCCCCTCACCTAATCTATCCTATCGCAAACATTTATTACTTTATTAAACTTTAGCCTGAAGGGCTCTAGCTATATATGAGATAATAAGAGATGGAAAGGTATAACAATTCAAACTTCGTTTTCTTTGGTGGACCAAAAGAAAAAATAGTGAAGTATTACTTCCTCTCAACATCGAGCTCGCCCCAATATATATATATATATATATATATATATATATATATATATATATATATATATATATATATATATATATATATATATTATCTCGAATATAAATAATTCTTACTCTGAATCATACTAAACCATCATTAAAATACCTCCCATAACTATCTGAGTTCATATATATCTTTTACAGATATTCTTTGTGTCGACTATGTCGTACTACAAAGTTGAACTCACATTCACATGACTTTCAACCCCCTATCTATACTGACTTTACTTAATACTAAGGCGGCTCCGTTCCTAGTATACATTATACCCTATTAGACTTTATTATTGAACAGAAAAACTTGAGAGGAATTTTGATTGAAAACGTAACATTTCTTCATTTTATATTCTTTTGGTCATCTTTTTTCTTTTAGCTCCGGTCCATCATCACAACATTGGTTGAACCCTGTCATATTACACGAAACAAATACAAATATTAGCATTCTTATACACAAGCCCAAACAAAAATAATGGTCTAACGTGTAACAATTATTTACTACAATGAATGACTACCTAACTATTCTTTTATTCATACACAAAAACTTACAACCTATTTATATAATAATGCTGAACCCTAAATATATATTTATGTTATATCTGTACAAGACCTTTTGTGTAATTTATATACCTTTATATTATTCACACGTCTCGGAGTATGAAATATCGATAATTGCCTTTGCAAGCAATTTTTCCTACTAGCCCCCTTTTCAAAACCTTCCTATCCTGCACATTTCTAACACATCCTGTGGGTAAATACCCGGCGCCTCCACCAATTGTAACACTCCACTCGGGGCTTGTGACAATTGTAGAGGCTTGCTGCTCTACCGTCTGAACCTGCCCGGAGATTCTACCAGTTGTAGATCCTTAGAATCCTTCAAATGCCCGGGCGATTACTTTACTCGCTTGGCTGCTTTAAGGTACACGGGATCTAACTTTCTTTATCGAAAATGAAAGATATTTTTCGGATCTTCATTTATTTTAGGGCATACGTCTTAGCCCGTCAAGTGTACTTCGATCACTTATATTTATATATACATCAAATAGAAAAACTAAACAATGTTCTACGTTTAAAAGCAGACAAAGCTGCCAGTAGGCAGTATACATGTAATACCATAAAGGTATTACAGTACCTTACTCGCTAGGGGAGAGTTTGACGCCATGGTGTCTTAATGAGGCAGTTTTTATGAATCGAGCTTACCGGTCATGTCTCGTCGACATTAGTTATTTGTGAAGTAATATTATACGATAAATATTTTTTGTTGGAACCCTTCTACACCAGCGTTTCCCATTTGCCGTTCGCGACCCGGTACCGGGCCATCAAAATAAAATTCCGGGTTGCAACATTCCCTCCTTGTTTTAAAAATATTACGTACTATCTATCGACAACTGATAGATTTTTCGTTTTCTTGTCGTCAAGAATAAACAAAATTAGCTTATCAAGCAACAACACTTTAATTTATTTTTCACAACTTATAAATGTAAAGCTGGGTTTTCAACACTAATTTACCTTAAAAATAAATATAGAAACCGACTTGAAATGGAACCAGACCTTAGGATAAAATTTTCGTCATTTTCCGTGAACTTGAATTCTTTAGTACAAAATAAGTAGCAGCTCTATACTTTGCACTAAAATTTAGTGAACAAATAGACGAAACCAAAATATTTAGTACTAATAAAACCTTTTTACTATTAACAAATGTATATTATTTTATCTAATGGAACTTAAGTTAAAAAGTAAGTGGGTCACAAAGTGGCAGTGCGGAAATTACCGGGCCATGGCAGAACAATGTTTGGGAAACACTGCTCTACACGATATGAAAACATCCAAAGAGATGAACACGTGACGTGTCCAATGTTACAAAACGTGCCAAGCAACTATCATTAACCACTAGGAGTAGGTACGTGATGCTATTCCAGTTTCTTAGAAATATTTCCCTCTTGAGCAGACCTCTTTTCGAAGAAACTCATTGAATATGGATTTTTCTGGATCTCTAGAATGTTAATGCAGGCCCAGTGTATGCATATTAGGGAAAGCCTCGAAAATCATGGATTTTTTTAATTTATTTTAATAATGTTTTATTAAATACTAGCTGTTGCCAGCGACTTCGTCCGCGCGGACTTCGTTTACTCCGCACAGCACCTGGCCGCTAGGTGATAGCGTGATTATATGTAGCCTATATGTTGACCCGACCTCTTAGTAATATTCATGCAAAATTTGAAGTAAATCCATGTAGTACTTTTTTAGTTTACCCCGGACATACATACAGACAGACAGACAAAAATTCTAAAAACTATATTTTTGGCTTCGATATCGACTGTAGATCACGCCAAGTATTCTTTTAAAAAAATATTCAATGTATAGTTTTGACTTTCCTACGATTTTATTATATGTATAGATAATTTGTTTCTTCTTTTATTCTTTTTTAACGTGTTGGCTGGATATCTTTAAGTACACTGGGATATTAGTTTTATGTTTATTTTGTGTGTTTTCTTCTATTTGTGCTAATTTCTGCTTGTAATAATTTATTAAATAATTAAATAAATTATAAATAAATATATATATATTATAACGACCTGTCTTGCAAAAGATGCAAAGTTAGCTGAACGTTAAACGCTTCACCATAATTTACCCGTTAGTCTTCTGGTATGGTAGATCTCCAGCTTTGCATTTGCCATCCTTACCGCTATCGCGTGCGGCGTCTTACTTGCGATAGCCGAAATACATAGCATTAAAAATTTTATTAGTTTTTTTTTTTCAATAGCAATCAAAATCAAAAAATGTTTTGTTCAACTTAACCTTTACTGGCATTTTTGACGAGTTAACATTTTTTTTAAATTACCACCGGATTGGAACGCGGCCACACACTGAAAAGATCCGACGGAAGAAACTCAGTGGGCTTGTCTATTTTTAACTTCCGGCTATGTATGTAGATAAGGATATAAATATATATGTAAGGCATATAGACACCAATGTACAACTTAACGGGGACAAATTGGATCTTGTGGACACTACTGTCTTTTTAGGAATTACGATAGATAAAAAACTACAGTAGGGACCATATATCGACAAATTAACGAGTAGACTGAGTTCAGCAGCATTTGCAGTTAAAAAATGAGACAGATTAGTGACGTAGACACTGCGAAAATTGTGTATTTTAGTTATTTTTATAGTATTATGTCTTATGGGATTCTACTATGGGGAAATTCCGGTGATATAAATACAATCTTTGTTTTACAAAAAAGAGCTGTAAGAGCTATTTACATTCTCAGTCACGAGTTTCCGTAAAAGAAAAATTTAAAGAAATTAATATTTTAACCGTACCATCACAGTTTATATTTGAAAACTTGATGTATATTCGTAAAAATATTTCTTCATTTGAGAAAAATAGTGATGTACATAATATAAACACAAGGAACAAAAACAATCTTGCTCTGCATGTATCACGTCTCCACAGAATAAGTAACTCTTTTATAGGGCAATCTATACGCTGTTACAATAAACTTCCAAATGCTATTAAAGATCTACCAATACACAAATTTAAAAAATGTATCAAATCTAAACTTTGTAAAAAAGGTTATTATAAAATATCTGAATATTTGGATGATAATAAGGCATGAGATTAATTGCTCCTCATAGCAGTCTCATAGTAATTATAATATATTATTCATAAATACATTGTAATTGTAATTGTAAATAAATTGTTTAAAAAAATGTATATGCACAAAAAAAGACAAGCCCGCTGAGTTTCTTCCGCCGGATCTTCACAGTGTGTGGCCGAGTTTCCGATCCGGTAGTAACTCAAAAAATGTTGACTCGTCCAAAGTGCCTGTAAAGGATAATTTGAATAAAAAAGTTTTGACTTTGACTTTGAAGTAACTGATTTTGCCCCGATTTTCGAAAATTGATTTTTCACCAGATCTTTATGTTTTGAGGTCCTAGGAACCATTTCCTACTATTTCCGCGATGACGTCAGTATGTCTGTAAGTATGTATGTATGTGCGTGTGTATGTGTGTGTGTGTGTGTGTAAACATCTCGTAACTTTTGAACGGCTTGACCGATCGAGAGGCGGTTAATGGCATTCAATTGGATTCCGCTTATCTTAGATTTTCTGAAAATTTGGATCAATTCGGTCCAGATTTTGAGAAATTTACAAAAATCCTTGAAAAAATTTTTGACGAAACAGTATTTTTAACATAACTTCTAGATTAACGTACCGATTGAGTACAAAATCTAATCAGCTTTATTCCTTAAACCACTACTTTTTATATATAAATTGCACCAAAATCGGCTTATCCGTTCAGGAGTAATCAGTGACGAAAAATTTTGAAAAAAGTGTTTTTTCGACATAACTTAAATTTTTCAACCAATATTTTTTTGGTACTCTACAATATTTTAGTACTAAAAAAACTACGTTGAATGTCGTTTCAAAAGTCAGAACCAAATCTAATTTTTAAAAGTTACAGCTTTTTAAATATAAAAAATTGCGCCGTTTTTAGCAAATTTACTTAATATTTTTGAATAACTTTCAGGCTAATACAACGATTGACTTAAAAATCTTATCAGCTCGTCTCCTTAAGAAGTGCGTTAAATACCATTAATTGGATTAAAATCGGTTAAATTTTTTGGGATTTATCATGACGAAAATTTTGAAAAAAATATTTCTTAACATTGCTTTGAAAATTTTCAACCTATCGATTATGTAGCTAAAGCAATATTTAGATTTCAAAAATTGAGTTGAATGCCATTCGAAACATCAAAATCTATCATCGTTTCCAAAATATACAACAGCTTTTCAAATAGATATTTGAACTGAAAAAATCGATGCTTATTGTTACTCATTTGAGCTTAAAATACCTTAATTTAGCGGGAAGTCTCAGGGATGGCTTGTAGGGTCAACCGTTTACAGATTTTTTCTTAAAATAAATGCCTTACAATATTACAAGAATTATTTCGTATTATAAAATAAAATATAATATTAAAATATAATAGAGATTGGTATGAGGAGCAATTAATTCCAGGCTTGTTTGTCTGCCAAATAATCTGAGATTATATAGTACCGTTTTCACACAGTTCTGTTTTAACACATTTTTTAAATTTATTGACTGTTACTTAGAGTAATAATTTATTGACTGGTACTTAGAGTAATTTAATCAATCGGCGTAGGAGCTATTATATGACAATAAAATGTCAACGAAAGGGTTCTCAGTCTATATGCTTTTATAAAAGGAACCTTGACGCGGGGAAAGGGATCGGAAAGGATGAAAAGGATAATTGGCTGTATGGTGCTGTGAGGTCATAGCGGATGTGCCGGTTTCCTGAGGGTGTCGTCCTTTGAGAACTGCAGCGATTATTTTCTTTGCCACGTTCTTACCAGGTTATTATTATTATTATGTACTTGATGGAAGGATTCCGTTTCGTTTCACGCGATACATTTTCTATTTTTCCTGTCATTGTAATCATCGCTGCTGTTGGTTCCTACTTGAAAGGTCGGGAACGCCCACTAACATAGACTAGCGCAGGGGTCGGCAACCTGCGGCTCGCATGCCACATGCACCTCTTTGGATATGAAGCTGCGGCTGTTTAGTTTCATACGCAATTATTATTTATTTTGTAGTAAAAATTAATTAAGAATAAGTAAATTTATCGCCTCTGTGCTCTAGTGGTCCTGTTTCGGTGTTGACCACATGAAAACCCGGGTTCGTTTTTCGGGTCGGGTAATTCCAAAATGTGATTATTCAGTTAATTCTGACACAATCAATGTTGCTCGGGGGCCGGTATTGGACAAGTGCGCGGTTGGCGATTGGCTGGTCACCTATGACAATGTAGGACTGAGTATCTTCGGCTAATCGTAGGTGCGCTGGTTGTACCACTGCCTAGCTCTTCGGGGATACGGGCGTGAAGATACTTTTTTTAAAGTTAATCTTGTGAGTATATAGGTAGGAAAATGTGTAATTGTTTTTTTTATTTAAATAAAAAAGTGATTATCTATATCTATACATATAATAAAATCGTAGAAAAGTCAAAACTGTACATTGATTATTTTTTTAAAAGAATACTTGGGGCGTGATCTACAATCGATATTGAAGCCAAAAATATAGTTTGTCTGTTTGTCTGTATGTATGTCCGGGGTAAACTCAAAAAGTACTGCATGGATTTACTTCAAATTTTGCATGAATATTACTAACAGGTCGGGTCAACATAATACCTACATATTATCACGCTATCACCTACGGGAGAAGATGAGTGCGGAGTAAACGAAGTCCGCGCGGACGAAGTCGCAGTCAACAGCTAGTCTATACATATGTCGCAGTGAAATTGTCAATAGCCGTTAGATTATAATCTACCTAGGGATTTTATAATTTGGTTAGGTTAGGTTAGCAGTTAAATTATAATATCACTTAGGTAAATTATAATCTAACGGTACTGAGAATTTCACTGCGACATATAATAAAATCGTAGGAAAGTCAAAACTGTACATTGAATATTTTTTTAAAAGAATACTTGGGGCGTGATCTGCAATCGATACCGAAGTCAAAAATATGGTTTTTAGAATTTTTGTCTGTTTGTCTGTTTATCTGTTTGTTTGTTTGTCTGTATGTATGTCCGGAGTAAACTCAAAAAGTACTGCATGGATTTACTTCAAATTTTGCATGAATATTACTAACAGGTCGGGTCAACATATAGGCTACATATTATCACGCTACGATACGCACGAGTAAACGAAGTCCGCGCGGACGAAGTCGCAGGCAACAGCTAGTATATGAATAAATTAAAACATTACTTATAAATTGATAAATATATATATTTTTCTTATGAATAAAAAGATTAGTTTTTTTATCAAAAACTTTATTTATGTATTTACGTCATTGTAATGCCAAATGAGCGATGTGTGCTAACAATTAATTACAAAGTGTTTTTTTCGCGTGATTCACGTTTTTCGGGTCCCTTAGGATGGGCTCATCTTACCATTTCATCGTTTCTCTGCATATTACACAACCACCCACCCGCATACTTCTGAACAGATCGAAAATAACGACTTTTAGTCGTATAATGAATATATATATATATATATATATATATATATATATATATATATATATATATATATATATATATATATATATATATATATATATATATATATATATATATATATATATATATATATATATAATCTCTATATCTATCCAGATATACCTATATAAGATATCCATACACTAATATAATATTATAAATGCGACGCAGCCACCAAGCAGCGCGATATGTTAACGCGCTAAAATCCTTTGACCGTTAAACGCGCGATAAGGCACACGCAGTCCGAATGTTTGCGACGATAGTCGATAATACTCGGTCACATCTGTATGTATCCTGAAGCTTTGTGATGGTAAACGCACGTTTAACTGCAGCATGAAACATCCAATAATGGCTGTGTAAAAATACAGTCTCTGTTTTAATCCGAAATGTCAAAGCGCCATCAACAATTTTTTTCCCTCGCATTTGGCGCCCATTTATCAACCAGGATTAACGTTGTCTTCTAATAGTGTGAGAAATTATAGTGATTAATCTGAAAGTGGTAGGAAATACGGGCCGTGAAGACTGTGTATGAGTTTGTGAAATGTTTTCCAATGTTACAGTTTTATGAGCTTAATCTGTATGCATAATCAGATTCCTTTGGCAATATTTGTTCACTCCAAAACAAATATTGTTAAGAATAATTTAATATTTATATGAAAAATAGCAGGATATCAGTTCACGGAGCCTGGACAAACGAATCGTTCCAAAGTTTGTTTGTTATTTTATTCAATATATATTTAGTAGGATTCGTACGTAAAAAACCTGCCTTCTTTCCTTGAAACTAAATTATTTATAATTTATATACATTATATTTACATAATAAAGAATTTAAAAAAATATATGTTTTAACAATTACTTTTCCGAAGGTAAAAACTAACAAAAATGTGTTAAAATACGAATAAAAATTTATAAGGCTTCAAATAATTTCAAAGACCAAATAAGCCTAGTAATGCTTCTTATACCTATAGTCCAGTAAAAAGTTTAATGAAACCATGATCAACCAGTTTTGGCGCAATGAGTAAAAATGTGTTCATTAATACTTAAATAATGATATTATGAAATAAATTTTGATTTAAAATTAGGGGAAAGGTATGAAAAAAAAAATAAAAAAAGGGTTGAAAAATGCCTTTTTTTAAATAACTTAATAACGGTAGGAAATACAAAAAAAAGTTTCAAGTAAAAGTTGTAGAGAAAAAATTCTACACAAAAAGTTCCTCTTCATTTTTTTGTTATCTGCTTTAGTTTAGCTACAAAAAATAAAAGTTAAATTTGCTTTGTAATTAATTATAAAACCTGTGCTTTGTAATTAATTATAATATAATTTTAATTAATTATAATAAAATATTGCTTTGTAATTAATTATAAAGAATTTTTTTCTCTACAACTTTTAATTGAAACTTTTTTTTGTATTTCCTACCGTTATTAAGTTATTTAAAAAAAGGCATTTTTCAACCCTTTTTTTATTTTTTTTTCATACCTTTCCCCTAATTTTAAATCAAAATTTATTTCATAATATCATTATTTAAGTATTAATGAACACATTTTTACTCATTGCGCCAAAACTGGTTGATCATGGTTTCATTAAGCTTTTTACTGGACTACTATCTTTTATTGTTTTTGTAATATAAGATATACATTCTATAATATTTCAAAGAGTAGATAAAACAATCTCACTGAAATTCTTCCGTCGAATCATCTCGGTGCGTAGTCGCGCTCTGATCAGGTAGTTAGTAAAAAATGTTGTTAAAAGTGCTTGTAAAGAATTTATTTTAATTTGGCATTTGATAAAAAATGAATCATGTGAACCTGGATGTCTAACGACGTCAACTTTGCTGTCTACCTTATCGGAAAATTGGCTACCTGTCCCCTCGGCTTCATCCGTGAATTCCGCTCCCGAGAGTTGCAACGTCCTAGCATGTAGATTACAGGCTTTCTCTATAAATTCGCGGTTAACCATTTTATTATCAAAAAGTATATTCACGCCCATATCCCCGAAGGGGTTGGCAGAGGTACAACAAGTGCATCCACGATTAGCCGAAGATACTGGGTCCCACAAATGTGATAGGTGGTGGCAAGCCTATCGCCAACGGGGCACTTTCCAATCCCGAGCAACTTTGTGTTTCTCAGAAAACTGAAAAAACACATTTTTTTAATGTGCCCTACCTGGGAATCGAACCCGGGACCTCGTGTGGTCAACGCCAACACTGGACCACTAGACCACAGAGCTTTATTATCAATATCAATTTTATTTACTTCATGTACAAGCTACCGGCTCCGCAGCACTCTGTGCAATCAAAGCTTTTTGTGAACATGTGATTACACTACTGATAGAATTCCGCCAGTGCTTGTCACAGGTGCGATTGCGGAAGGTACAAAATTATAATGTGGCATAACATCGCAACCGCACAAATAACAGTGCACCACATCAACGTGGCTAGTCGGCAGTTTACCAGGTTTTTTTATATCATAAGATAGCAAACAAGCAGATGATTCTCCTGATGGAAAGAGTCAACCATCGCCTATAGGCGATGAGTCTTTCTTTTCATTACACCAAAGGCGTAAATGGTGCGTTGCTATCTTGTGGCGAGGTCTAATGCCACATGCATAAGTTTACCGGCTACCTCACCCTCCAAACCGGAACACGACAATGACAAGTACTGACGCTATTGCGGCAGGAATAGGTAAGGCGGTGGTACCAGACCCGGGCGAGACAATGCAGAACTCTACCACCTAGTAGCCACGACAAACTTATAACTTAAAACGAAAAACTTATGAGTAGTGTCGTCCATGTTTTTATGAAAGTTAGACCGGATCAGATTCGAAGCCGCTGGCAATAATAACCGGCCGGGCGAACAATTAAATTACCGGTGTTCTCTTCCACTACCGGGTGCTGGCTGTAAACGCGTTTGGGACAACATGCGCCTATCTATTGAACAACGTTATACAGTAATTGAGGCAGCTTTTGACTTCGAAGGGCATATTTCTTGTAACTTTTGCTTTTGGTAGATGTATTTAAGGGTTTGATTTTGCGTACAAATTCAGTTTTCGAAATTCTCCCCTTTTCAACAGACTTCCCAAAAATAAGAGGTTCTCAATTTGTTAGAATCTTTTTTTATGCAGGTATGTTCACCGATTACTTGAAAATGACTGAACTTATTTAGACAATATTTTTTCTGCTTCAAACGGTACTTGACCGGGATCCCTGGACTAAACTTTTTTTGATTAATAAAAGGCTGAATTTTTGTGAACAGCTTCGTTTTAACGAGACAACTATCTTTTCTATCTTCGAGAAATCTCGAATCGGGTAACTAATAAAGATAGATAAAAAAGAAAACTTTAGAGTGTTGGACTAAGAAAAGTTTTTACTTTACGTACCTTGAATAACAATAATAATTAACAAGCTGTTGTGAGAAAATTAGGTTGTTATTAAATTAAATAACATCAATTTAAACATTTTATAATTCCGAAACTTTGTGTGGCCAGAAAAACCATCGAATGTGTAGGACAAAAGTTTCATCGTGTTTTTATAATATAATCAAGCGATTTAAGCCAAAAATAATTATGGTTATTAAGTAATAAATATTTTTCCTTCGCCGAATCAAAATTTTCAAAGCCATTTTCAAATAACTTTATTATCTACCCAATTTGAGATATTTCGAAGATAGAAAAATGGTTGTCTCTTCAAAACGAAGCTGTTCACAAAAATTCAGCTTGTTAGTAATAAAAAAAAAATGTTGTTCCTGGAAACCCGTTGTTATATACTTTTCAGGTGGTCTAATTATTTTTGTGAAGATCTAATGTGGGATTTCGGAGAGAGGAAGTGGGAAGTCGGTTGCTTTCAGTTTTACTGTGATTGAAATATCTCATAGCAAACAGCAAGTGACTTAATGTGTTATATGTGGTTCAGGTTGAATAGGAAAAAACTGTGGGACAAACCGACGAATATTAAATGCTCAACGGCAGTGCTTCCTCAACACAGTGTGGCTACATCATAAATTCTTGGTAGTGCCAATTTCTAGTCATGTATATGCAATATCGGAGGATGATGTCATCTCCAAAACCGGAATCTATGTATGAATTATGAATATTGGGGAAGCCAGAAGAGTCCAATTTAGAACCTTAGCGCTTAATTTCGTCTGGCTTGTAAAATACTTATATGACGTTTACTTAAACAGTAATGGTACAGAATATCGTAAACCTACAGAAGACAAACTCATGTATGTACATCACTTTTTATACCTAAACTCGCACTAGGGTTGATGCTTCGGTCCGTCTGTCATAGAGTAGGGTCCGTCATAGAGATGGCGCTTATTATGGTTGCGTTTTGGTTTGCAGCGTAGGGCAGCTGGTATGCTAGCTAACTATAAGTAATAATAATTAGCCTTCATTACTGAGAAGATTACAGATAAATTGGTGATGTATGACTTTGTTCATAAATCTATCTGAGCTTTTAATAACTAGGTGTACTTAAAAATTTAATTACGAGTATAAAACATCTCTCAACTCAGTTTTCCTCCTGGCAAATGCCTTCTCTAACTCTTTTCAGTAAGCCCTGTCCTTCGTGTCTCTTCTTTTTTGTCGAGTCGCGCATAATGTTACCAGCCTATTCTCATTTTAGTTGGTCTATTAGCAATATGTCTGAAACCTGCATTTTTCTCGTTTGGCATCTTGAAGTTGATGTTTATTGTTCCACCATAACTAGGCATGTGCTGGTTTTGTACCTATCCTATAAATTGAAAAATATCTTAGTCATTTCATATTTGCAAACGAATAAGTTTATATCATAATTTCCATCCATTGATTGATTGGTCAGCCAGTATGACTATGCATTCGACGGGGCTGAGTTTTGATTCTCTAAAGAGACAGACCTTTTTGTTATGAGCATTTATTTTTCATACCAATTTTAGATTAGGGCGTTTTCTACATATTAGTATCATCATACTAGTTAGATTAATTTGTATACGTGTTTAGCGATATTTATTTATTTTTGATATAGTTAAAGAAATAATAAATGGACCAAATTTTTGCTCTAATCGTATGTATACATTTGTCGTATTCTGTTTACTTAAATCAATAAAGAATGTATCTTTTTACTGACCTGGGTCTGTATATAACCGTAAAATGTTTATATTTGACTTTACGTATTAAGTTGTAAACTTCGGGCTGTTTTAAATAAAGTTGAGGTATAATAAACAAGGGCTGTATTTCCGCAGGCCTTTCACGAAATGCTACAAAAAATGTGTAGTACGTCTGTATAAAAGAAATACCTGTACATTATTTGTAATACAAGTTATAAAAAACGACGACTAGTTAGGGCTCGAATAGGGAGAATGGAAAGTTTCTTATTGTACATATTGAACAAAAAAAGGATTGTGTTTGTATTTTTGAATACATTTCATTGTTCGGTTCAGCAGTTTCACATTTATTTTTCTATTGTCGAAAAACAATCCTAGAATTTAATAATAAGAGGAAAATAACCCGTTTTCAAGTGGGAGCTCGTTATCCCGGGAAAGCATTACTAATGAGGTGGTTGCCATTGAGTGCACGTCAAGTAATCATGTGCTCTTGTGCTGTTTATTCCTAGTAAAGGGAATACGAAAATTTATGGCTATCAATTCTCAAAAACATAGTAACTTTATATATATTTACTTACATGTTTAAAGATAAAAGAAAATTTCTTTTATCTTTAAAATTGTTAAATGAAATTGTGACATGGAGTTTGTTTTTAGTAGAGATGCCACAAATATTTGCCTGGCAAGAAGGTAAGAACCCGATGTGGAGATATACGACCTGTCACAGAAAAGAGCGAAAAGTTTTTGGTTGTGATACACCTACTGAATCCATTGCAACCGTTTTCAACATGTCATATTTTTTTAATAAATATTTAATTAAAAAGAGAATTAATAGACACCTTTCATAAAGAGTTGACATAAAGAAAAATAAAGTCCAGGTAAATAGGCCCTAATATATTTAAATCTTTAAATTTACAAATATTTAATCAAAATATATATCTAAGAAAAGCATACTTTCGTCCAAACTTAGGATAAATGACTTCATAAAAATAATGCTTAGAATCATGAAAAAAGATTTTCGTAGCTATTTCTTCTTACCTCTATACTCCACTCCACTCCACTCCTTTTCTTGCTCTATTGCATTTATTGCTTAAGAATATAATCTATTTGATTGTCCATAGAATAATCGTTTAAAGAAATACTGAAAAAAAAAACGTTTTTCTTCATAACAAGCTATCGCTGACAAACTTTAAGTATACCAGCTAATACAGCTGGTTGTGATCGAATGGGCCGAATACCAAATAGTGACCAAATATTCATGGCATTTCTAGTTTTACGTCAATAGTAGAGATGGGCCGAATGTGATTTCAACCCAATTCGAACTTCGGCCGAAGATTTGGTGAAAACAAAATTCGGCCGAATTTTAGGCCGAAATTCGGTACAGTTTTGGTGCGCTTTCTCGAGGGCGATACGGGACTTGTTTACGATTTTTTGTACTATAATATTGTTAATTGTTTTCGCGGGGCGCACGAAATAATGACTTATCGGCAAAATTTTGATACCTTGAATTACATTGTTCCAATTTAGGTAGGAATCTCTAATTTTTTGAAAATATAATATAGCTTATGTTATCTACTAGGGGATGATTCAATATATTTCTAATGGTGAATGAATTTTTCAAATCGGTCCAGTAGTTTTTGAGTGTATTCAATACATGTATAAAAATACAAATCTTTCCTCTTTATAATATTATTGTAGATTTCAGTCAAAATAGTACAAGTAGCTACTTTTGTTCTAGTGCCGAAAGTTTGGCATTTAAATCGATCTTTGGCCGAATGTGGAAGTTCGGTTCAAGCTGCCGAAATTCGGTTAAACCGAATGCAAAACGAATTTCGGCCCATCCCTAGTCAATAGTAAATGCCCAGACGATGCTTACAGGTATAAGCGAAATAGTGTGGATGTCAATTACATTTATTTTATTGTGAAACAGTAAAGTAGCTAAATATTGCGCGTTAGTATTTACTATGTTGTCTTCTTATCTTCGAGAAGATTTCTTGAAAAATAGTAAATCGGTTGATCTTACAGGCCACCCGTAACACCACATAAATCTTTCCGCTTAATTCAGGTATTTAAAGCTCAAAGTCTTAAAAAAAAATCCAAAGCCTGCAGCAAAGAAGTTTGTTAAAAATGACAGTATATGTTTTAATTTTTGAAAAACTATATGTTTTGAGCTCGATGGTCGATTTAGATCTTTCGAATGGATTTCAACGTAATTTTTTAAGCTCTAAAATTGTTAGGAAGTAAACCCAATTAAAAGTTATTCCATTTGAAAGTTATGAAAGGTTAAGACACACACTCATACAAACACATACACACACATTCATATAGACATACGTCACCTTAAAAATAGTCATAAAAGGTTCCTATAGGTAACTTAAAAACGTGGATATCTGGTAAAAATTCGAATTTCAAAAATCGGGTTTATTTCGAAAGCCGATTTTTACGAACCCAAAACAGGACCCAAAACAAGTAAACCAGTTTTATAGAGATAAAATCTGTGTCAAATAGGTACAAGTACATTGTACATCGTTTGTAGGAATTCCATTAAATAATTACGTATATGGGAATAAATAAAGGGCCACCACTTTCGAAATAGTGTTTTCACTCGTCTCTTAATTGAAAGAAAAGGACGACACGATAAGGTTATTTTTTATGTTTTGTCCGTAGACTTGAAATGAGCACGCCCTGTATTTTTCGGGGAAGGACATGTCTTATTTCAAATTATTTTTAATACTTTATGATGTCCTGGTACATAAAAGCTCTACATCGTTTGATAAACGGTTATAATCCCGAAGAAATTATTTTATAAGGGATATTTGGACAAGTTGTGGTGGATGAAGATTATTTGTTGTTGTAATTAAAAGTTATTAAAAATAATTATTTATTTAAAAGAACGATCATTAAAAAAATCGCCACTAAAAAAGGGTTTATTAAAATGATTTGTGGCGTTTTTACGTGTGCGTGACGTCATTGTTGATGAATACAAAGGGCGTAGGTACTAGGCTTACAGAAACCTTACAGAGCTTGACCTATCGGGCGAATTGCCCTTCAAATATAACGATGTGGACGAGCGCCACCAATCGTTATTGTTTGGACCGATTTTACGAAATTGCTACTTTCGGCTATATTTTTCGTTGCCTACTAAAACCAGAGGGCGATCCTACATCGTAGATATTATGTTTATAATCCTAAAATCATTTTCCTCATGTTTATCCGATCCCCTTTTAAGGAATAGATCAACTGCCTTACGTTCGCCAAGTATCTCGGTTTTTGCTTGCACCAAACACTACTTACATATTTAAAAACTATGGTAAGGTCTTTTCATGAAGGTCCACATGTCGTATTCATTTGGAAATACCCTTGCCAGTAGTTGATTCCACAACAGAGTAGTATGAGGCAAAAAGTGTCGAGAGAAATGCACAGTGTGTAATTATATGATGGTTATATTCATTTAAAAAGTATTTATATAGTAATAGTTTGGTACAAGTTCCCTAAAGGTGTTTAGCTACCATTGTGGCTACTGAATAGATTATTTTGTTAACTTTGACACTTTGCAGAAACTCCCTCCCTGAGAAGATTTGCATATGAGTTTAAAGATTTAGAGAGAGTGTGTGAGCTAAATGTGACATCCGGTAACACTGAGCTAACTAACACGTACTAAGAGTTACACGTCGCTGTCGTCTATAATGAGACAGTAAAGTATCGTTAAACATTAATTACGAGTCGTGTGTCGCCGCTGGGGCCGAAATTTACTTCATTTGATCATGAGGTTGGATTTCAATTCACATGAGCTAAAAAATACATCAAATTTTACCTTACATGATCATGTATTTTAACCCCGCATTGCTTTGGGCTCTCTTGAAGAATAAACTATTTGCCTTTGTGCCAGGCAGTTCATAAGAGGTGAACGATGATTGGCTTTGCGTGTCACCAGTATCGTGGCTACTAAGTGGTAGAGTTCTGCGTTGTCTCGCCCGAGCTGGTACCACTGCCTTACCGATTCCTGCCACAATAAGGTCAGTATTTGTCACTGTCGTGTTACGATTTAAATGGTAAGGTAGGTGATAAACTTATGCATATGGTATTAAAGCCCCACCACAAGGATAATAACGCACCATTAAGAGCGCGTATTCGATTTGCAACGAAAACTTCATGTTTTCAAGTTTTTTCCAGAGCAATAGCGTAATCATGTGAGCAGGTTATTCGATTTAGTGCACTACAGAGCAAGAATAAAGCAATCCCTTCACAGCATTTTATGAAAATAGGCGTCAGAATTATGTTTCAGGACAAATACAACCATTGTAATGTGCTAAAATGTTTTATTTTTCCAACAGGATATATGGTACTAAAGTGCAACACAGAGCCAAAATGGCGAATTTATCGGATATTAAAAATTAATATTAAAAAATTAAAAATGCGGTTCACTTTACCATTTTTTTACACCAGTAAGCATTTCAATAGAAACGTAAAATATTTATGATATGTGATTAAGATAATAATAATCAAGACTTAATCTTGCACAAACTGTTATATCCTTCGAATTATCTGCTAACATTATTACGATATTGCTTTAGAAAAAACTTGAAAACCTGAAGTTTTCGTTGCGAATCCAATACACACTCTTAACATCTTTGGTGTCTATAGGCGATAGTTGTCTCCTTATATATATATATATATATATTTTAAATCATAGAATAACAAAAACAAAAAGATGATGGATTTCCTGATGTAAGGAGACAACTATCGCCTATAGACACCAAAGATGTTAAGAGCGTGTATTGGATTCGCAACGAAAACTTCATTTTTATTATTATATATATATATATATATATATATATATATATATATATATATATATATATATATATATATATATATATATATATTGGCGAGAAGAAACAACAAATTGATTTATTTACAATTTTAATGTATTATTTATAATTTGATGAGACATGTAGGAAGAATGGTAGATGAAAGGTTAACAAAATAGATATACAATGCGAATGTGGAAGGATGTAGGTACCGGGGAAGACCAAGACTGACATACCACGATCAGATTGATCGAGTACTGTCCGAAGGTGGTGTCAAGAGTCTTCGCGACCGGCGTGTGTGTATGAAGAGAGTGATGAATGTGGAGGAAGCGAGACAAGCCTGCAAGGATCGTGATGTATGGCACTCGGTTCTCTCTGCCTACCCCGTAAGGGATCTGGCGTGAAGATATGTATGTATAATGTAAATAAATCACTTTGTATACTATGTGTGTACTTACAGGGCATTGAGTAAACAAAATAGGGGGACCTAATAACAGGCCAGTTCTAATTTGTTTCAGTGTAAATAAATCAGAATAATAGATCTTATAATAATCCGACCGAATTAGTACCGTAAGCTGCAAACACGCGCGACAAAGTACTGATTTTGAATTAACCAATCGGAATGTTGACGGAATTAATTTGGTACAAGAAATCAAACATTATTAGTCTAGTGTAGGATGTCAATGTTACAGAGTCTATCAGTACCTAATAGGTATTGTGTACTAAAATATTCAGTCACTAGTGTCGCACAATACGGGTTACTTTTATAATTCAGAATAATATGACTACATCCCACTGTATGTATTTACTTTCTTTAACTAGCCCTTTTGAGGAGTAATAAATATTTTAGAATAAATTTAAATAATAAGAATACGAATATTTTCTGGACTACCTTCGGCTAACTGACCCTTGAAACGGGTATAAAAAAGCGCTTTACGATCAAAAATAAAATTACATTCAATAATAATATATGCAAATATGCAAAATTCAATAAATTGCTTTGTAAAAATGTATAAAAGCAAAAAAGCAAAGCAAAAGCAAAGAAAAGGAAAAGAAAAGAAGTTTACAAAATAATAATTCACCCACAGGTCAAAACCACTAACCGGGAATAAATTAAAAAGTGTAACTTAAGTAGAATACATCTGCCCAATTAATAATTTATTCACAAATCACAAAATATACGCGTATAGCAGGGACCGCCATGTATTGGGAATTAAAAAATAATTAAGAGAAAACATTATGTATACACAAATAAGTTTTATTTGTGTATACGTAATGTTTGGTGTGTATACATAATGATTTAAACTTAAAAGATGGCGATTATTGTAGATTACGAAAAGGTGGAGGGAGATCATTCCTAATATATTTGGTAGCATTAAAATTGCCGTATTGTGCGAGGCATCTGGCGTACTTAATTCAAATAATGAAGGCCTAGTTAAATGGGATGTGTTGAGTTCAGACATCCACCGAAGCTTGCTGCAAATATAAGGTGAAATTTTATATTTTATCAAATAAAAATTTTATTCGTCGACATTTGCATTTTGCCACATTTATCTTCAAAATGAAAGGAGTCGTTGAAAGATAGTGTTACGTGAGCTCGAGAGAAGATGGTAAAACAATAACAATATATTTTTTTTTTTATATCATAAGACAGGAAACAAGCAGACGGGTCTCCTGATGGAAAGAGTCAACCATCGCCTATAGACACCAAAGATGTTAATGGTGCGTTGCTATCTTGTGGCGAGGTCTAATGCCACATGCATAAATTTACCGGCTACCTTACCCTCCAAACCGGAACACGACAGTGACCAGCACGGACGCTATGCGGCAGGAATATGTAAGGCGGTGGTACCATACCCGGTCGAGCCGATGCAGAACTCTACCACCTAGTAGTCACGATGGCAGTGACGCTAATAGCCACTCAGTCGCCTTTTACGACCTGCCTGGTAGAACGGCAGTTGGCCTATTCTTCAAAGGAGCCCGGGACCAACACGGGGAAAATTTTGTATCCTTTAAATAAGTTTCTGAGTTATTTTAAGTAACCGAAATCCGTGACGACAGCTGCATAGTTAAATATGGATAAAACTAAGAACTCACGCAGGCAATACAAACGTCAGTGGTGGTCGTACACATGTGTAGTCAAACATCGAAGTTTCGGCGCTTCTAGGCTTGGCTAATTAAACCTCAAGTTTGACACAAAGCCTCAATCAAAGTTCGAATCAATAGCGTAATTCTTCGGCATTATACATGCATCTGTAATAAAAATATTTATCAAAACTGTGTTTTTTATAAGTTGGCAAACAAATAGCTCTAATGATGAAAAGAGAAACCATATCTTTAAACACCAAAGATGCTAATGGTGCGTTGCTATCCGTGTGGCGGGATGGTAAAGGCACATGCATGAGTTAACCTTACCTTACAAACCGGAAAACGAAAGTGAAAAACATTGAAGCTATTGCAGCAGAAATAGGTAAGGCGGTGGTACCAAGTACCCGGGCGAGACGTAGCGGAATTGTACATAGTAATCAGGATGGTAGTGACACGTATAACCAATCGGTCGATTTTTACGACCTGCATAGCAGGGCGGCTATTGGTCTATTCTTCAAAAGAGCCTGGACGGGGGGTTCTTTCCTCGTGAGTCAAGTGTCACCCATCAGCTTACGATATGCTATTTGTATACAGAATGAATGGTCACGCAAATATGATTCTCATTTCTCAGTTGCCTGGTCGCACTCGGTTAGCTTACGACTTTTTGCAACGAAGTTCCTTACGGCAGGCTTGGAGGAGATAGGGATTTTGCTGCGCGACCGAACTGAACAAAAGCGTTAAATGAGACGTGCACAGGCGCGACAGTCCTATACACAAGCGAGTAGTGTAAAATACCTTTATCTTTCTACCTCTTTCTTTTCGTTCTCTCATCTCTTCTCTCTCTATGACCTAGAGATGGGTTGGACAAGGTAAATCAGAGAACTAGGTAAAAACTAATCAGCAAAATTTAAGAGAAAAATCAAGAAAACCTACATAAAATTGAGCACGTTTTTTTTTGCAAAATTATGACGATTCTACATTAGCCGAAAGAACTTCGTTCCTACCTGGTGTCCCACGACACCACATCTTTTTTGTTTATTTTTTCTTGATTTGATTTATATCTATTAACTAGCTGTTGCCCACGACTTCGTCCGCGCGGACTTTGTTTACTCCGCACAGCTCCTCCCCCGTAGGTGATAGCGTGATTTGGTTAATTTTGGTTTTGAATTAATTGTTTCAACAATTAATTCAAAACCAAAATGGTCCATGGAAGGTTTAAAAGGTGAGAAAATATAGAAAAAAAATAAGAGTGATGAAAAAGGCAGAACAACGTTTGCCGGGTCAGCTAGTTTTAAATATAAAATATGGTTCTGTAAGTGGTGTTTTTATTATATTTAATAATAAATGCAATTTCCTCCATAAATTACAAATCGTTGATTTATTTTGTCGTTTTATGAATAAGCTTCTACATAAAAATCATTAGTATATGCATAACTCTTAGCTTAAGTGTGAATAAATTAATATCATGTATCAAATAACAAATTTCCGCAGAACGCCTTACGCAAAGCCATTACAAATAATAATAGAGCACGATAAATGAGATATGTCGTTTATCGGCAATCAATTGTGTGGTTTGTGCGCCATTTTATATTTTTTCTCAATAGCGCGAGCGGGGTTTTTTTTTTTTGGAATGGGCCGCCACAGCTTCACCGGTTGCGGGGGCGAGCAGAGTGCTCAGCCAGAATTTAAAGGTGTGGGATTGTACGCCCTCCGCCCTAAGGGTGTCTCCTGCGACACCGAACCTCGGCTTAGGGTGGGGTCGTGATTTTCGTTGAGAAGGCTAGTGGCATTGTCTTGTCCGTTGGCTAATCCTTGCCCTTGGGTTCGGATCGTCGAACGGCGAAACAGGGGTCGTCGTCGCCGCCGGCAGCGACTGTGTCGCGTACGTAGGCACAGAATATAATGTGATGTAGGTGTGTAATGCTTTCGTGTGTACCGTTGGCCAGAGTTATCGAGTCATCGGGATCGGTGAAAATATTGCGGGGCTAAATTTAAAACGTTGAATGGTGATATTAATAAAATGTTATAGTAAGATCGTCTTACCTATAATTTCATTTATTTATTTATTTATTTATTATTCATTTAAAATTTATGCAAGACATGTACAGAAGTCGTAAGAATGCTACATGACATTCTCTACCAGTCAACCTTAAACAAATATAAACAGTGTTTACGATGGGGTGCACAGAGAAACTGGGGTGCACTGATTTATCAGACAGCAATAAAGTAGATGGTCCTTCTGATCGAAACAGTTAACCATTGCCCATGTCTATAGGCAATGGTTAACTCTTTCATCAAAATCTTTGGTTTCTACCAAAGATTTGAATGGCGTCGCGTCGCTATCCGTTTGGTAAGGTTAAAATGTCTTTTTTGTATCATAAGATAGCAAACAAGCCAGATGGTTCTCCTGATGGAAAGAGATACTATCGCCTATAGACAACAAAGAAGTTATTGGTGCGTGGCTATCCGTGTGGCGGGATCGCATTGCCGCATGTATTAGTTTACCGGCTACTTTATCCTCCAAACCCCAATTCGACAGCGAATATTACCGACACTATTGCGGCAGAAACAGGTACGGAAACTCGGTCGAGACGTTGCAGGACTCTACCACCTAGTTAATAGTCACAATGTTAATGAAACGAACCTATTAGCCTTGTCTCGCATTTTACAAGGTGCATAGCAGTAAAGCAGTTGATCTCATCTTTAAACAGGCAAAAATAGAATTTTCAGATTGTTTACAAGACACCAAATATATCGTTATAAATCGACACTCACAACTATAACCCTTACAAACAGACGAAGAGAAAGAGATCAAGTTTTGTTATACAAAATTTTAAATGACTGTAGATTCTCCATTTATTCTTCATCGCATAAATTTCAGCTATCCCTGGATAAACTCAAGACATCAACCGTTGTTTTATACTTCTCTACTAAAAGAAAGTCACTCATTTCTTTATCGCGCATGTTATTTTTATAATCGTTAACTTATCAGTGCAGATCCTTTTGGCTGTTCAATTGGAATTTATAGCATAAAACAAATAATAGCGGTCTTACCTAATTAAAACTTTGTTTTGCCATGTTACTCAGTTTTCATTACTTTTTTGTTAAAGTTTGTTTAAATTTGTTATATTTTGAAAATCTAAATAGTTAATAGTTTAGTTAGTTTTCCCCGTGTTGGACCAGGCTCCTTTGAAAAATAGGCCAACTGCCGTTCTGCCCTGCAGGTCGTAAGAGATTGGCTATGCGAGTCACTACCATCGTGGCTACTAGGTGGTAGAGTTCTGCTTTGTCTCAACCGGGTCTCGTACCACCGCCTTACCCATTCCTGTCGCAATAGCGTCAGCGCTTGCCACTGTCGTGTTCTGATTTGGAGGGTAAGGTAGTCAGTAAACTTACGCATGTGGCATTAGACCTCGCAACAAGATAGCTTCGCACTATTAACATATTTTATGTTTATAGTTGACGATTGGATCTTTCCATCAGGAGACCCATCTGCTTTCTTATCTGCTATCTTATAATATAAATTAAAAAAAGTTAAAATTTCTGTCCCACACCAGTCTACGTTGTGGCACCTAAAATTCCACAAGAAGGAAACACTGAAGAAATACAATACATAGTCGAGTTCATAGGGTTTCCCGATTTTCGCGATTCTTAATTCGACGTGTACTGCACGCCGCGGCGCGGCTTTATATTATTATTAACGGTTGAAAGAAAATGTATGGCTCAACTAGCTTCAATTATACTCACTATTAAATTCATACACTAATTTGATATAAAAATTATATGATTGTAAAGAGAAACCTTAATTCTTCAAATTTAAGAACTGTATAACTTTAAGCCTTTGAAGAGAGCTTTAATTACTCTAAAATATCTCGTTGAAAAAAAAATATTGATGGCCGTCAGTTGATTATTTTATGTCTGTAAACACGAAATAGATTGATCGGCTCTATGAATTCACTTCATTGTATTATCAATATTATTGTTATATCTAATCCACTCAGAATAGATCCCTATTGAAAATCACTTCAATCGGATCTGTTTTATTTATCACTACGTAGTATAAAACAAAGTCGATTTCCGCTGTCTGTCCCTATGTCTTTATTTATGCTTAGATCATTAAAACTATCACCGAACGAAAATATAAACTATGACCGAACGGATTTCGACCAGCGATGGCTAATATTTGGTTTAATAAATAGGTTAAATACATTTGATAACTCTCACACATAAAATGTATGCTAACCATGCTAACCTTGTCTGTATGCTAACTACTCCACCTAAGGTTGTACGACGGAGTTTTTTTTTAATTATAAGGTGCTATACGTTATTATACTATATGGGTCTAACTGTTGTTCTATTCCCGGGCGAGATCGTGTAGGATAAGATCTAGTTGTAGTGTCAGGGCTGTTTACGTTAACCTGCCTTTTGAACTGATCGTGTAATTTTCACCAAAAGTGTAAATAACAAATCCTAATCGAAGTTAAGATCTTTAATTAGTTTAGAACACAGCCATGGTGACCTGATGGTGGTGACACCAGACATGACGTTGGGGAATGTTTCGCCGCTCGTTCGAGCAAATGTTTGTAAATGTCAACGCTTGTAGTTAAGTCGTGAAAAAATACAAATATGCTATGTTTTGATATCGTGCCAATTAAGAAGCAAAGGCTTTAAAAATACCCCTGAAGTGATTTTTTTAAGTATCTCAACTCTGTATTTCTGGATGTACATTCGAATTCCCTAACAACCTACGAAATTGTCTTGAAAGGCGTATTAAGTTTTGACAGAGACATTCTGCATCCGGAGTCTTATTGAGCTTATAGTTTGAGTAAGCAGATCTAATAATAGAGCAGTTGTTCTGTTATATATCAGACTAACATATCTTATAATAATCCAAAATAATAATTAGTAATGATTAGTGAGCTGTAAACACGCGCGACAAAATAAGGATTTTGAACTAGCTAATCGGAACACCATGCTATATTACCCCGCGCGTCAGATAATTGACAGATTAATTTTTTTTCTTTTACTGTCGATAGGGAAGCGCTTGGCCATGATCTCGCCTGATGGTAAGTTAAGATACGGCCTAAGATGGAACGCGTTTCCCTAGAAGGTACCTGTTCACTCTTCTCTTGAAGATCCCCAGGTTGTACATGTCGGGGAACACAGACTCAGGAATCATATTCCAGTCCCTTGCGGTTTGGAGCAGGAATGTCGAGTCGAACCGCTTTGTTCGGGTACGTGGAACGTCCACCATAATATGGCGATGCCTAGTATCTGTGCGCCTCGACGATCGATAGAAAAACGGGGAAGGCGGAATTAAGTCGTGCAATTCCGGAAGGCAGTCTCCAAAATGTATCCGATAAAAGACCAATAAACTAGCCACTCTGCGGCGATGAGCGAGGCTCTGGAGTTTTTTGCCTACCAGATCATCGTCGTTATTTGGTGCAAGAAATCAAACATAATTTTAACTAGCAATTAATCTGCGTTTAACATTATTTTTACAAGCAATTGATCTGTTAAACACAGATTAATTGCTTGTTAAAAATAATTTTCTTTTCGGAAACCGATCGTAAGTGTAAGTTGTCAATGAGCTTATATTAATGGTATTTTATTTGTTGCAGCTGGTCGGTGGGGAGTTCGACATGGAACTCAACTTCGTCATCCAAGATGCCCAGAACATACAGCACATGCTGGAGCTGTTAGACCACTGTCCGCCGAGTTTGCAGGTTTGTGCCAATTTTATATACATTTTTTGTAGCATAACACAGAAACATGCGAAGCTACTGAAGAGAAAACAGCTATTGCCTATACAAAGAATGAAAGAAATGCCTATATAAGAAAGAAATATATTTCAAAATCTACTAAACAAAATCCCTGTCGTCCGCAATAGCGTCAGTGAGTGTCACTGAACTGTTCCGGTCAGGAGGATAACTAGCCGTTAAACTTCAGTTTGCGGCATTACCATTTCACTACACGGATAGCAGCAGCACCATTAACATCTTATATGTACTCATCTTAACATCTCATCGGGTAGTTGTAAACTCACAACAATAGTAAATTTGCCAGACAAGAATGACATGAAGAATATGTGTAAATTCGCCACAATCCTAGTTTTGTATTGTAAACTCACCACACACCTTTTTTAACTATTGCAAATTCGCCATACTGATTTTTTTCAGTACAGTTCGCAGGAAAATTAGATAACAAATAAAATCTTACATATAAAAACACAATGTTAGTTACCGTACTCCTCCGAAACGACTTGACCGATTTTTATGAAATTTTCTATGCATATTCAGTAGGTCTGGAATTGGTTAGTATTTATTTTTTACACCCCTAAATGATAAAGGTTGTCCATCTCTAACATTTTTTACTTTTTGGACGACATTTTTTTTATTTTTTTTTATAATGTGCAATTTAAAAATATATACAACCCTTAATTTTCACCTATCACCAACCCCTATTTTTTAACACTGTTTCGAAATTTTTCAACCTATCGATTATGTAGCTAAAACAATACTTCATATATATAAAATCATAATACATACAATGTAAAATACACAGACAAGCTAAAATATACAGCTTTTAAAAAAATCAATGTACTGTCATTTTTAACTAACTAGATGTTTGAACTGAAAAAAATCTATGCTTATAGTTTTTACTCCTTTTAGATTAAAATACCTCAATTTAACGCGAAGTTTCAGGGGTGGCCTGCAGGGTCGACCGCTTACACAGTTTTTAAATGTAATTTTACTCGTTAGTCCCGTAACATAATAATTAGTCTGGATTTTAACCACGGGATAGATTTTCTTTTGTCTGTAATCCATACGTAATGTTTACTGTCTAAATACATTTATATAATGTAATTTATACTCGGCGGTAATTTCATGTACGTGTCTTTCCATTAATATTAAAGTTGTAACACCTACTTAAACTTTCACAATTAATGGGATTCCGATTTACATAAATCTAATTAGAAATTTAAATGAAATTTGCTTAAGCTTACTTTGTGTAATCAACGCATTATTTTCCTTTCCTTTTTTATTGACGCAGACTAATAAGTTTGTGTAACTTTTAGAAAAATATCTTCTCTCACATTTCTTAATACAACAGATTAGCAAACAAGCAGATTGTTTTCTTGATGGAAAGAGGCAACCATCGCTTATTATCACCAAAAATGTTAATGGTGCGTTACTATCCGCGTAGATGGATGGTAATGCCACCGTTTACCGGCTTCTTCATCCTTCAAACAAGAACACAATAGTGATAAATAAGCATTGACCCTATTGTGTCGAGCATAGGTAAAGCTGTACAATCAAATCCAGGCGACACGACGCGAAACTCTTACCAGCTATGAGCTAGTAGTCGTCACGATGGTAGTTTTTTTTTAGTTTCGATAGATGATCACGATCTTGCTTGATGGTGAGCTAAAATGCGGCCTAAATGAAACGTGCTTCCATAGAAGGTACCTATTCACTCTTCTCTTGAAGATACCCAGGTTATACACGTCGGGGAACACAGACTCAGGAAGCATATTCCAGTCCCTTGCGGTTCGGATCAAGAATGTCGAGTCGAATCGCTTTGTCCGGGTACGTGGAACGTCCACCATATGGCGAGCCTAGTATCTGTGCGCCTCGACTATTGATGGAAAAAATTCCGCAGCGCACTCTCCAAAGTGTGTCCGATAAAAGACCGATAGACTAGCCACTCTGCGTCGATGAGCGAAGCTCTGGAGTTTTTCGCCTACCAGATCGTCGTCGTTTATGAGCTTCTTGGCACGCCTCTCTATCGCCTCAAGCGTTTCCAACTGGTATTTGGCGAATCCATCCCAGAGGTGAGAGCAGTATTCCATGCACGAACGGACTTGTGCTTGAAAAAGATTGAACAACTCGGGCTGAAATACTGGCTCACCTTTGCCAGAATACCAAGGTTTTTTCAGGCAACTTGGGCTTTCGATTCGATGTACGAACCGCAGTTAAGAGTAGGCGTTAAGGTGGTACCAATGAGCTCGAGGTGGTCAGTTATCGGCACGGACACATCCTGGAGACAGGTGGAATGGACTCTGTTTAGCGGAGAATAGACACGCCTGGGTGGGTAGTCACATTATTTTCCAATTATTTTACGAACTGCCTGGTATAATGGCATATATTCTATTCTACAAAGAGGGCCCGGACCAACACGGAGAACCAATCTGGACTGTACCACCCCGTTTTGCTTCTCGCATGTTTAAACTATCATCAGAAGTAACAGTAAGAGAAAAATGTTGCTACGGCCCATGATAATACTACTATGTGATACTTACTATGCCTGTTGTTACTATACTAGAGAACTAGCTGTGCCCGCGACTTCGTCCGCGTGGATTTTTCTTAAAGGTATTCTCGGGGGCTTTACCCTTATAATTCACGTTTCATATTGGATTTGGGATTTTTGGGATAGAAACTATCCTATGTCCTTTCTCGGATCTCCAACTATCTATGTACCAAATTTCATTCAAATCGGTTCAATGGTTTAGGCGCGAAGAGTAGACAGACAGATAGACAGACAAAGTTACTTTCGCATTTATGATATGTATTATCAATACAAATCACTAATCATAAAAATTGCCTCAATGCAAGACATTTTTAATTTTTTATACATTAAATTAATAAATCGTTGATTGACTATTATTATTTTATCCATACTAATATTATAAATGCGAAAGTAACTCTGTCTGTCTGTCTGTCTGTCTGTCTGTCTGTTACGCTTTCACGGCCAAACCACTAAACCGATTTGGATAAAATTTGGTACAAATATAGTTTGAGACCCAAGAAAGGACATAGGATAGTTTTTATCCCGGAAATCCCACGGGAACGGGAACTATGCGGGTTTTTATTTTAGAATTTTTTCCACGCGAACGAAGTCGCGGGCACAGCTAGTTGTATATAATCCGCAAATAAATGAAACTCGACCGACGTATCCGTAGACTTCTTAATACCGTAACGAAATACGATAATCCATAGTAGCTGAAGTAGAAGCTAAACGCGACATCAGCAATATAGCTTGCCACAACGTAAGTGCTAACTACACACGGCGTCTCGTAAACATTGAAACTGTTATTCACTTCCCCGTTTTGCCAACGCTCCCCTCGGGCAAGTGTTATGCATACTTTGTGCGGCAACCCCTTTTATGTAACTATCTCCTCTTTTTTCATAAGCGCTTGGTACTTTAACGACACAAGGGTAGAAAGCTCATTGTTTGTGAATTTGTTCACATGACATTTATAGTTTATGCGTCAACGAGGGGATCTGTTTTTATTTAGTACCAAGGAGCCCCATCGTTATGGAATATGTCTCTTTAGCATCTATGCGCGCCTGGTATTAGAACACCATGGGTTTATTGTTTCTATTGTTTTGGTTATGGTTTGTTTGTATCTATTTCCCGAAAACGTGTAAAAAATCTTGAGAAATTAAGGATTAACTTAATTTAGTACTATTTTAGTCGTATGTATATTGTTTATACTATAATAGTAGAATACTTTTCAAAACCGGCGTGTTTACAACGTTTGGCAAGACAAGTCTGTCGGATGTATATGTCACATGTAATAATGTATATGACACTTAATCTCTGTAAGGGATTTGGTGTAATCTATACATATAATAAAATCGTAGGAAAGTCAAAACTGTACATTGAATATTTTTTTAAAAGAATACTTGGGGTGTGATCCACATTCGATATCGAATCCAAAAATATAGTTATTAGAATTTTTGTCTGTTTGTCTGTTTATCTGTTTGTCTGTTTGTCTGTATGTATGTCCGGGGTAAACTCAAAAAGTACCGCATGGATTTATTTCAAATTTTGCATGAATATTACTAATAGGTCGGGTAAACATATAGGCTACATATTATCGCGCTATCACCCACGGGGGAGGGGCTGTGCGGAGTAAACGAAGTCCGCGCGGACGATGTCGCTAGCAACAGCTAGTGATATATAAAGTGACGTTAGATTACTGCCTTTGGTTTTTGTCCAATTTCCTAGGGTCCTCTTAAAATTATTTACTTTAATTCTTTATTTAATCCAATTTAATTTCAATACTCCTTCTATTATTGTTCCTTATTTACCATATTTTGACGTTAACTGCTGCTGGTTCTATTAATTTCATTAGGTACTAAGGTACTACGAAGAATGGCATTTAAATATGTCAACCAAATAAGTCAATTACGTTTGTGATTATATAATTAACCTAAATACTTGCATAATAGAAAATGATTTCTAACTGACCGACAATGAATAAGTTCAGGATACAACTCGATTATTATCGACAATCGATTATGGGGACAATCATCAACTCGCAGCTCCTCAAGTATTTAGAAGAGCACCAGCTGATTAGCGACCGCCAGTACGGTTTCCGTCGCGGCCGCTCAGCTGGTGATCTTCTAGTATACTTAACACATCGGTGGGCGGAAGCAGTTGAGTCAAAGGGGGAGGCATTGGCAGTTAGTTTAGACATAGCGAAGGCCTTTGATAGGGTATGGCACAAAGCGCTTCTGGCGAAGCTGCCTTCCTATGGGCTTCCCGAGAAATTATGCAAGTGGATCACCAGTTTTTTGGCTGATCGGAGCATCAAGGTCGTAGTTGACGGTGCGTGCTCTGACCTTAAATCTGTCAATGCTGGTGTTCCACAAGGCTGCGTGCTATCACCGACACTGTTTCTTCTGCATATCAATGACATGATGCGAATTCGCAACATACATTGCTATGCAGATGACAGTACTGGTGATGCTACATACTCCGGCCGAAGCGGTATTTCTCGGGAACACGTCGAAGAAAGCCGAAACAAGCTTGTGTCCGAAGTTGAGAATCGACTAACCGATGTCTCGGAATGGGGTCGTCAAAACCTGGTCACTTTTAACCCCAACAAGACACAGCTTTGCGTGTTTTCCGCTAAAAAGACACCCTTTGTCGTGTCACCTCGATTTGGGGATACACTCCTGACAGCCTCAGCTAGTATCGGGATTCTGGGAGTCGACATATCGAATTACGTTCAGTTTCGCGGTCATTTGGAAGGTAAGGCTAAACTAGCCTCCAAAAAGCTCGGTGTGCTCAGCAGAGCGAGACGGTACTTCTTGCCGGCCCATCGCCTTCAACTTTATAAGGCTCAAATTCGGCCCCACATGGAGTACTGTTCTCATCTCTGGGCCGGAGCTCCTCAGTACCAGCTCCTTCCTCTTGATCGCATTCAGCGTAGAGCGGTTCGAATCGTTGACGACCTGGCTATTTAGAAACGGCTCGACTCTTTGGCATTGCGCAGAGATGTTGGTTCACTCTGTGTCTTCTATCGTATCTTTCATGGGGAGTGTTCCGACGAGTTATTTGGATTAATTCCTGCCGCCGAATTCCATCATCGGACATCGCGTCAAAACTTGAAATTCCATCCTCACCATCTCGATGTCTGGAAATCCACAACTGTGCGTTTCTCTCGACACTTTTTGCCTCGCACTACTTCGTTGTGGAACCAATTACCGGCAGGGGTGTTTCCAAACGGATAGGACTTGGGGGCCTTCAAGAAAAGAGCTTACTCATTCTTAAAAGGCCGGCAACGCAACTGCAAGACCTCTGGTATTGTGGATGTCCATGGGCGGCGGTGATCACTTACCATCAGGTGCACCTCCTGCTCGTTCACCCCCTCTTCTATAAAAAAAAAATCGGTTGTCTGTAAAGTTGGTTTACAGACGATAGTTGAACGTGACAACGTCTTAAGCTCTCGCTTGTACTCCAAGCCTTAAACGGAACGCCTCAGAGCGAGGTAACGCCGCATGAGTCATGTTTTTTCGTGCGTGCAGCCAGCTCTATCGAATTATAAGACGTTGTCACGTCAAAAAAAAACTCGAATCGAGCGGAAGCTTGATACGTCGATAACTACCCAATCCATATATTAGCGGATGACGTATAACTATGATGATGTATGTTAAAAGATTTTTAGAAAGGAAAATATGTAGTCGTACGATAATCGTATGGACATGAAATAACTCGTCATTTAAATGCTATAGCCCATAGCCGAAGCAAAATACGTGAAAATATTAAGTAAAAAATGTGTAAACGGTTGACCCTACGGGCCATTCCTGAAATTTCCCTTTAAATTAAGGTATTTTAAGCTCAAAAATATAAGTATAGATTTTTCAGTTCGAGCATCTTTTTTGTTAAAAATGGCAGTATACATGGGGCACACTAAAAGTTTTGCACTTCTAGCTAATCGGAACTATTTGAATTTCGAATGTTATATTTTTAAAACGTTGCAACCTTCTTAGTAATAAAAAAAACAATTGGCGGGAAATGATTTGTCAATTGTTTTTTTATCACACATCAAAGTTCTACGTACGCAAGAAAAATTAAATTAAGTCGAAAAGATTTTAGAGCGATGATTTTTTATGATTTTAAAAGGTCTCTTTTTTCGCAAGACTGTGCCGCTCGTCTTCAAAATGCTTTTGGGAGAGAAGCACCTTGTTTGAGCACCGTGAGGCGATGGTTTGCTGAATTTGAGAGAGGTCGAGTTTCTTTACATGACGAATTAATTTCGTGAAGGGCGGCCTTCATCTGCCGTCAACGGAAATAATGTGGCTACTTTTAAGCGCTTAATTGAAGAAAACCCCCGGATTACCTATGAGACAATTCGAGGACTATTGGGGATTGGTTTGAGCCAAATTCAGAAAATTTTACACAAAGAATTGAAAGTTCGGAAACTTTGTTGTCGTTGGATCCCTCATAAACTGACAGCGGAGCAGAAGCGGGCTCGCGTGGAATGGTGCTCACAAATCCTACTGAAGTACAACCACGGACATTCTAACGCTGTTTATGCCATTGTCACGGGAGACGAAACGGCGATTTATTGTTTTGAACCCAAAAAAAACAGCAATCTTGTGAATGGGTGTTTGAAAATAAGAACAGGCCAACAAAAGTAAGACAGGCGAAAAAAGGTTGGTAAAAAAATGATCGCATTTTTTTGTCAGCTACGGGTCCCATCTGTACAATTCCACTTTAAGGTCAAAAGAGTGTTAATGCCGAGTGGTATTCTACCCAGGGTGTTAGAAGAAGTTCGCGAAAGACAACCCAAAAGCCGCATTCTCCTACACCACGATAACGCTTCTTCACACACGGCCAACAAAACAGTCATTTTTAGCTTCCGAAAAAGTACATCTCGTCACTCCACCTGCGCATAGCCCCGACCTAGCACCCTGTAATGATTTCTATATTTTCCCCAAAATCAAAGATTTGATGAGAGATTTTAATTTTACCAACTCCGAAGAGGCAGTGATAGCGTTCAATCAGCACGTAAAAAACATGCCTTCAGATCTGTGGTCCTCCTGTTTTAAAAAATGGTTCGATCGCATGAAAAAATGTTTAAAATGTAAAGGAGATTATTTTGAAAAGCAATAAACATAATATTTTGGTTATAACATGTTGTTTTTTTAAGTTACGCAAAACTTATAGTGTGATCTACGTATTAATTTTTGAAAAGCTGTATATTTGAAAACGATGATGGCATTCAACTCGATTTTTGAGATCTAAAATATTGCTTTAGCTAAATAATCGATATGTTGAAAAATTTCGATGCTATGTCAAAAAACATTTTATTTATAATTATCTTCATTTTTAAATCCCAAACAAATTGACCGATTTTGGTTAAATTAACCATATTTCACGCAGTTTTTAAAGGAGAAAAGCTGATAAGATTTTTAAGTCAATCGGTGAATTAAATTGAAAGTTATTTAAAAAATTAAGTAAGTTTGCTAAAAACACCGTAATTTTAATATTTAAAAAGCTATAAGTTTTAAGAATAAGATTCGATTTTGATTTTTGAAACGGCATTTGACGTAGTTTTTTTAGTTAATAGTAGTTAGTAGTAGATGGTAGTTAAAAATTCAATATAGGAAAAAAAGCAAGAGAATAAATTGAACGTCATTTTAAAATAATTTCCTATTACCATGAAAATCTAATAAAGCTAACATTAAACAGGCATTCGAAATTCTACGATGAATTAATTAAAATATTTTTAGAGTACGAATAATTAAGATCTCAAAGGATTTATGATTCGTTCTATTAAATTGAACATTATAACAATATAATATATTAACTACAATAAATACGTTATGAAATATATATCACGAACATTCATTTATGACAAAATGTTAGCATCTTTATTTACAAAACCATTATTTATACGTTAGCCAATGGACAAAGAGCTTGCCCCTATTTTTCAGTGTTGTATAAGAGCGAAAGAAATGGGACGACGACTGCACCTTCCTTTTACGTTTTTTGTTTAAGAAACGCATGCAGGTCTTTGGATCCATTTTTTTGAGAATATTCCACCGCCTCGAGTATCATGTCGCCCTAGTATTAAAGTGGAACAAGTTAACTCTTTGCTCTTACTTAAAACATTGTTTTTTTTTAATTTATTTGTTTTGTAGTTCGCAAAATATCACTAGTGTTTTGCAAGTTTTGTTTGCAGTTGTTTAGTGTTTATGTTGGCAAGTGCGATTTACCCAAGATTCACTTTTTTGATTTGATAATTATTATTCGATTATATTTCTACTCGCAGCAAGGGCTAAACTTACAAAAAGAACTTATTTTTTGTTATCGTTAAACAAGATAAAAGAAAAGACATCCTATATTATCCTATGCTCCTAGTAGCTGGTGCGATTCTTTTGTGATTTATGGATAGTGCCAGCCCAACAGGGGACTGACCGAACCCGACCCCATCTCGCAATTCCATCCCATTTTTTTTGACATGAAACCTCGCACCTCAACATACGGGTTGGTCAGAAAAGTGGACCGCAAAGAAAAGCTCGCGTATCTTCTAAATTGTAAGCTATATTTATAACTAGCTGTTGCCCGTGACTTCGTCTGCGCGGACTTCGTTTACTCCGCACTGCCCCCGTATGTGATAGCGTGATAGTATAGCCTATATGTTGACCCGACCTATTAGTAATATTCATGCAGAAGTAAATCCATTCAGTACTTTTTGAGTTTACCCAGGACATACATACAGACAAACAGACAAACAGTTAAACAGGCAAACAGACAAAAATTCTAAAAACTATATTTTTGGCTTCGATATCGATTGTAGATCACCCCCCAAGTATTCTTTTAAAAAAATATTCAATGTACAGTTTTGACTTTTCTACGATTTTATCATATGTTGTCGTTAAACAAGATAAAAGAAAAGACATCCTATATTATCCCATGCTCCTAGTAGCTGGTGCGATTCTTTTGTGGTTTATGGATAGTGCCAGCCCAACAGGGGACAGACCGAACCCGACCCCATCTCGACCTTCTATCCCATTTTTTTGACATGAAACCGCGCACCGCAACATACGGGTTGGTCAGAAAAGTGAACCGCAAAGAAAAGCTCGCGTATCTTCTAAATTGTGAGCTATATTTATAATACTCGTAGTATGATAACTTTGAGTATATAAACCTCTAGAGCAGGACTTTCAACCAGGGAGTCACGCCCCCCTAGGGAGGCGTAGAGAAATGCTAGGGGGGGGGGGTCGTACGTACTATGTAAGATTACATTTACAAAAAAAATTAACAAGTAAGTAAATAAGAAATATAAGGGGGGCATGAAAATATTATTTTTGGCTCGGGGAGGCTCGGTTAAATAAAGGTTGGGAAAGCCTGCTGTAGAGGTAGTATTCCTAAGCAACTGACAAAAACGTCCTCAGAAAAATCCTCTTGTGTGAACTTGTGTACGTACAGTAATCGAACCATGCACACTAGCGTGGTTGGTGTACCCACTCTAAATTTTTGGTTTCCCTGCTTTCTACATAAAAAGTGAAGGTTATACATCAGTATTTTATTTAAATAGATACAATTACATTTGTGCAATTACAAAGAACACTTATACAGGGTATAACAAAAATAAGCACTAATACTGAAGGAGCGTTCAGGATGTGTGGTTAGCTCTTTAATTATACATTTTTAATAAATAAAAGCTATGAAATTTCTGAGAAAATGAATGTCAAAGTTTTTTTTCAAAATGATCTGTGGCAGCCCTGAAGTATAGCACGCAGTAACGTACGCGCACGGTTTACGCAGCTATGAAAGGTCACAATCATATGATAGATGTCAATGAACTGCTAGACGCACAACAAAGTACTAATTACTTGACAGAGTAAATAATGTAGATATTATTTAAAGAGTTTTTTTATATTTTTTTCTACCAGGACTGATGTTGGAATAAACCCATGAGGGTCCTTAGTTTGATTACCAGGCTGGACAATTTGATTCATAGGTAACTTAACTGGGTTTTGATAGCCATAATTATTACATTATGTTAAAAAAAACACTGTCCGACTATTGGTGTCACTCGATAGCATATTACGATCATATTAAAATAATTATTAATTACTATACTCATATTCAATAAAAAAAATCTCATAAAATTTTATTAATCGTAAATACCTACCTAGTAGTCTCATACCTAGTTTACGTAAGGCAAACCTGCGGCTATTAGGCATTTCATGCAGGAAAATCTCCCGCCTGGCAACAAAATTATATCAGCTGTGTACCTAAAATTTATTGTGACCTGGATTATTATTTCTAACTCTGAGTGAAACTATTAGTTTGGTACATACATTCTAAAACAATCGTGGCAAATAATCCAATATAACTAATTAAGGTATCTTTTTGTTATGAAAACACATTACATAAATTACTTCATCACACAATATCCACCTTCAAAGTCAACTATTCACATGTGTTTTCAGTGTAGGTACCTAAATCTATTCCGTGATTCATAGGCATTTTACAATGTATTATCTGGCATGGTTTCAACTTACAAACTGTTTTAATGGCATAATACTTACCTCTAGTACCTACCCTGTTTGCTTCTAACTTCACATAACAAGGTGTCTAAATAGGTAATTAGTTTTTGAGCAGGTAAATCATAGCTATTATCACTTTTTTTACACACAATTCTAAAAACTTAGTAAAACTTTCTCGTTGATAACACGACACTTCGCAAAATAAATATGCATTATCATTAAGAATTAAGACACAACACAACCTTTTATAAGCATTTTTGACAAATAAACCTACGCATTGATTAGCCTAGAAGTCCTTTGATTTGAAGTATTACCGACATCGCGCTAGGCGTCTCAACGCGGCGCAACGCGGTCTCAACCAAGCGCCCGACTTAAGGCCTTGCTCACACACACTACTGAATATTTTCCGCGGGAATTTTAATTGCGCAAATTAATTTTCGTTACATATGAAATTTGACATGGCTAGCACTGCTAAAAAAATGTCAAGAATCGGAATGTTCCCGGTGAGTTGATAGGCTCGTTTGTCACTATCACTACATGGCTGATGGAACTTAGTACCTACCTAAAGTTTGTTTTAGGTGCGCCTCTTCTTACCTTTTTTTATGTTATTGAGATAGGCAAACTAGCAGACGTGCCACCTGATGGTAAGTGGTCGACGTCGCTAATGAACAAAAATGGGATACCTGGGCTGGAACTAGCCCAGGTATTCCATTCATGTGTTAGAGACATAAGATGTTAAGATCCTGAGACATAAGATGTTAAGTCTCGGTGCCAGTAATTACAGTGCCTGTCTTGCCCTTCTCTCCGAAACACAGCAAAGCTGTTTCACGGGAGAAATTGGCAAGACCTTTCTAAGTAGTAGTTATTTCAGGAAAAAGATAATTTTTGACTACGTTTTTTTGATTACATTTTAGATCAAAGATTTTATAAAATACTAGCCGTTGCTCGCGGCTTCGCACGCGTGGTTAGAGTTTTTTGTGAATGTCAAAAATAAACCACGCAAGCGAAACCAACGAAAACTATTGCTAATTTTAGCGATTGCCGGGATTACATATCAACCTGTTCATTCATTCAGAAAAATTAATCTTTTTCATCAAAATATTGTTTATCATACTGGAAATGAAAAAGTATTAAGTTAACTTTAAAGCCGCCGCCGGTCGTTTGTACAGGCCTTTAGAACTTACACGTGTTTTGCGGCTTATACAAAGTGCAACGAAACGCTTTGATTGGCGAAAAGACCACTTTCGGAAAGAGACAAGACACTCCCTTTTTTCTGCCATTTTGTTTTTATGTAAAATCATACTAATATGTAGTTCCGTATAGTTTTAGTCAACATTTTTGTCACTTTTATGATAAGAGTGATGCCGGTTTAGGCGTTTCTTCGTAAGGTACTGGGTTCGATTCTCAGTTCGCCTGGTAGAATGGAGGGTAATTCTTCTTAAGGCACTCAAACTAACACGGGAAATGATTTTTGAAGTGAAAACTTCTTTAGGCGCGTTGAGCGTTTTGGTAGAGGGTAAAATCCTCGTTTCGCGTCACCGACATGCTAATGATAATAGTATATCTATAGCTATGTTTTGCATATAGTTTTAATTACTCTCAACTTAATAGTTCCGTTTTCACTTCTATCGGCAGTCCCACGACTGCTACTGTTTTTTTTTTATTTATGGTGCAAGGGGTCCCACCACCACCTTCGGGACCCAAGACAACCTGACTGCTGTACAATGAAAGAGGTCCTGGCACCGGCTTCCTCCAGAGAGGTTCGGAGGTTAGACGACAGTCGCTACGGCAAACTCAAACTCGTTCCTAGCGCAAGCGTGGAGAATAACCGGAATAAACTCTAAGATGAAGAAGATTATTTTTAAATTTGTTTCACTGAACCCTAATTAGTTCGGAAAAGTACCTAGATAATTGTAAAGGAATTTTTATTTTTTTATTCAGTTGCCGTTTGTCTTTGGAGAGCGTAACTATTGCTATTATTGCCGATTTTTTATGAATCTTACTTAATACCCATTGATTGGAAATCGCGATTTTAAAAATGCCACGTAGAAATAATAATGACCGTCACCTTTACACTAATAGTGAATTTTACGAAATGATGCTATGTGTTGGTGCTGCTAGGAATGGTAGCATTAATGAAGCGAGGGAGATTTACCGACAACGGTTTATTGATGGAAGGCCACCAGCAGAACAACGTCATTTACCTCCGTACTCAGTATTCCGTAACATGTGTTTACGACTTCAGCGTACTGGTTCCTTCCACCGCGAACGAAACGTTGGACGTCCTAATTCAAGAGTAGGTACTGCTATTGAGACTCGGATTCTAAATCATTTTGACGAGAATCCTCGGACCAGCACACGCCGATGCAGTGCTATGTTAAATGTAAACCATATGGTGGTGTGGCGTACTCTGCAGGATGATGGACGACATCCCTACCATTTTTCAAGGACTCAGGAGATAGGACTTGCAGACCATATGCCCAGAATGGACTTTTGTAGGTGGTACCAGAACCGTGCTGAAGCAAATCCCGAATTTGCTTTTAATATTTTATGGACAGATGAGGCTTCTTTCACAAGAAATGGTGTGCTCAATTTGCACAACGAGCATGTGTGGGCACATAATAACCCGCATGCCTCGAGTGAAAGTAGCTTTCAGCACCAGTGGAGAATTAATGTCTGGGCAGGCATCGTTGGGGACTATGTTTTGGGGCCGACTATTTTACCTCAGGGTCTTAACGCTCAAAGGTACCTACAACACCTGAGAGAGGATTTAGAAGAACATCTGGAAAATCTTCCACTGAATGTATATCGTAATATAATTTTTCAGCACGATGGAGCACCCGCTCACTTTGCACGCCCTGTGCGTGATTATTTAAACGATCGATTTGCAGAGTGGATAGGTCGAAGTGGCCCGGTGCCTTGGCCACCTCGTTCTCCAGATCTCACGTGCCTAGACTACTTTTTATGGGGTTATGTGAAAAATAAAGTTTACTCTGTGGAATGTCATACACGTGAAGAGATGGAAGGTAAAATTAATGCAGCATTTAGGTCCATAACCCCACATATGTTGCATAATGTAAGGTTATCAATGTTACGCAGAACTGCTCTTTGCATTGAGAAGGGTGGTGGTCATTTTGAACCTTACTTATAAATTAATTTGAAGACAGTGTTGTTTTATTATTGCCTGTAAATAGTGAATTTGGATTAATGTATAATAATTAATCAGTGACGAAAGTGATATGTAAAAAATTGCTTATTAAATGTGTGTAAGTACAAGTACGCGGTATTCTTCATGTCTATGTGTGCGTCACGCTATTCATTCAACGTGTTGCTGACGTCACATCACTTCCATTTTCAAGGTAGGGGTGTGAAAATAAAGTTTAATTTCTTATTTTACTAAATTTATATGAAACAAAAAATGTGTGCCTTTTGGTATAATATTTTACCAGGTGTTTGTTTAGTTCATGTACACGTATACCCTTGAAAGTTAGTGCTTATTTTTGTTATACCCTGTATATAAATAAGGGTTTTTAACTTGAAGTTTTTGATGTAACATACTTCAAATGAAAAAACTTGGTTGGTACGTGTGTAAGTAAATAAATACATCAAGCTCATTCCCATATGATAATAAATGTTTTGGGTAATCAGGATATCAACCTATTTTCAATTTTAGAATTCTACCGAATCGAAATGCGGCCTTAGCTTAACTTAGCGAACTAGTCTTGTTTTGAATTTATCATATAGCTTAATCAATTTCAATAGATATTTTTATTTCTATATATTAAATTCTAAATACCTATCGTCAAAATGGTTAGAGTTGTTATGGAGAAACAAATATAAGAGTTGGCCGTTTAAAGTATAGAATTTGGTTTGTGAAGTAATAATAACTAATTCCAGGCTTTTTACAAAACTATTTTAACACTTTTTTTATTATTAATTGGTAGATAGATTGGTAGTAGATATTATTACTATTATTGTTACGAATAATCTAGAAACGTGTAGAGTTGGAACGCTGGAGCGATCTAGAAATAAAAGAAAGAGATAGATTGACAAACAAATACTAGATCTAAATTATACCATAATGAACTTTGTGGCATAAGGCATAAGGTTGAAAGTAGCGTGTATTAGGATGGATGAATCATAACTTGTTTATCATAAGTTGATTACAATAATTATCTATTATTTACGAGATAATTGACGAACATTTGCGATTGTTTTAGAACATTACCCTGGGTATAAATAGAGATGTGTTGACGAATGTAAGGCAGTTTTTACAAAGCGATCGAGAGCGGTACTTGAAGCGACCCGTGCGAAGCGAGAAGTGTTTTATTGTGTAGTCGGTTAACTTTAGTGATAGTACAGTGAGTGACTATTGTTAATCAGAGTATTTGAGTATTACATTGTGTTGTGTTGTGTTGTTGTGTATTTGTATTGTAAATACACGGATTTAACATAAGTGGTGTTTCCTTACAATTACGAACTCGAAGTACTTAACATTATTATATTTTTTGAAGATTTTGACGAACTCTTTCCGAATTTCTTCTTCTTTGTCGCTCCCACCAAATATTAAACATTTTGCGCCTGTTAGAAGTTTTTCGACAGTATCTCCTTTCCTCTTCATCTATACATATAATAAAATCGTAGGAAAGTTAAAACTGTACATTGAATATTTTTTTAAAAAAATACTTGGGGCGTGATCTATAATCGATATCGAAGCCAACAATATAGTTTTTAGAATTTTTGTCTGTTTGTCTGTTTGTCTGTTTGTCTGTATGTCTGTTTGTCTGTATGTATGTCCGGGGTAAACTCAAAAAGTACTGCATGGATTTACTTCAAATTTTGCATGAATATTAATTACTAACAGGTCGGGTCAACATATAGGCTACATATTATCACACTATCACCTATGGGGGAGGAGCAGTGCGGAGTAAACGAAGTCCGCGCGGACGAAGTCGTAGGCAACAGCTAGTTTTACAATAAAAATAATTCTGTATTAACAAAATTAAAATTGTATGTCTGAACATTTTTTGTAAGATATAAAGTTTTGGCGCACGAACACCGAAAAGTGTATTTTAACATGCGTTTCAGCTAAAATACTAATTTCCATACCGACACCGCCTTGAGGTAGAGTAAAAAATCGATAAAAATACCAATTTTTAAAACTCCCCGAAGTCTACCCAGTCAAAGCACCAAATGATCGTAGTATTTACTTGAGTTAGTCCGGGATCCTTTAAAGAATAGGCCAACTACCGTTCTCCCAGGCAGGTCGTAAAAAGCGATTGGCTATGCGAATTACTACCATCGTGGCTACTAGGTGGTAGAGTTCTGCATAGTCTCGCCCGGGTCTGGTACCCACCTTGGCCTTACCTATTCCTGCCGCAATAGAGTTGTGTTTGTCACTGTTGTGTTCCGGTTTGGAGGGTAAGGTAGCCAGTAAAAAAGTCTTACAAATATGAATCTAAATGTCATTATTTAAATTTTATTGTCAGCCCATTCCCTTGAAAATTGGCGTATACCTTTATGTAGGTATACGCTCATTTTCAATCGTAGAAAAATGAAGGCATCGTATGTGCCCATAAGGTTTCCTCTTTTTTTATATTTGCTGTCCTATTCTTTTTGAAGTTTGGTTGGAATGTTTATACTACTACTAAATAATATTTATAAGTATTATTTATAATAATACTTCTAAGTCTAAGGAATTCCTACAAATACGAGAATTTTATGCGAATGTTGTTGAACGAACCTACTGAAATAATTTGTTTTTTAAATTCCACACTAACTGAATTTTCGCAGAACCTCTAAATCTGCCTTCGTTGATAAATAAACTATTTTATTCTAGTGATCGTCTAGTATTCGACATCCGACTATATATACAGGTTGACTCATAAAAGATGATTCTGATATCGATTATGTAAAAAAAATATACATACTTAAATTTTGTCCCAATACATACTAATATTATAGATGCGAAAGTTTGTTTGTTCGTCAGTATTTCACGGCAAAATGGAGCGACGAATTGACGTGATTTTTAAGTGGAGATAGTTGAAGGGATGGAGCGTGACATAGGCTACTTTTTGTCATTTCTAACCCCCCCCCCCCACTTCCTTAAAATAAATTTTACGCGAGTGAAGCCGCGGGCAAAAGCTAGTTATGTCATAAAAACGTTTAGTAAGGGCACCTGCGCTCGATGCGTACGAGTCTGTTGTGTAAAAATAGCAATTTGGCGAACTCGTGACTAGACTCGTTACTACAAATTGCGGTGACCATATTTTTTGAATATTGCTACATTAAGGGCACTAACTTACCGGGACGCCATGGCGACGTCGTTGGCCACCGTATCCAAACAGTTTACGTTGAAATATATGGCGACTCACTAAGTGACGTTGCTCATTCGTAAGTTTCAATATAAATATAAATATAATATAAATAATTATTTACAGGACAAATAACACTTACTGATCTAACCCCAAAGTAAGCAAACTATTTGCTTGTGTAATGGGTGTTAGTCAATGATACTAATACATAGAAGTACATATATTATTGCTAGAATATATTTAATAAACACCCAAACCCGGAAATGCAAACATTTATGCTCATCACATAAATGCTTGTCCTCGACTGGGATCGAACCCGAGCCTTGTCAATTGCGTAGTCAGGATCGCTAACCATTCGACCACGGGCGGTCAAAAAATGTTTGACGTTGACGACGTTGCCATGGCGTCCCGGTGAATTAGGGCCCTCATTTTGTTGAGCTGTGGTGTATGTGGTTAAGCAATATTCTGCTTTTATTCTATTTTTATTGTTTACTATCAATTATCGTGTCCTTCAACATGCACCCAGTCACACATCTTTCCCAGTCTGTATACCAGTCAACCTGTATAAATCAATACTGATATAATAAATGTGAAACTAACTATGTCTGTCTGTGTCTCTGTTTCTTCTTCACGCCTAAACCATTAAACCGATTTGAACGAAATATGTTTTTTTTATATACCATAAAATAGCAAACAAGCAGGAGACCCACTCTCCTGAATGGAAAGAGTCAACCATCGTCTATAAACACCAAAGATGTTAATGGTGCGTTGCTATCTTGTGCCATATGCATAAGTTTACCGGCTACCTTACCCTCCAAACCGGAACACGACCATGACAAGCACTGAGGCTATTGCGGCAGGAATAGGTAATGCGGTGGTACCAGACCCGAGCGAGACAACGCAGAACTCTACCACCTAGTACAAAGATAGTTCGAAACCCGAGAGAGGACATAGAATAGTTTTAGGGTAAAACAGGGGATAAATTTGTTTATGTAACCTAACCCTTAGGGCTAAAAACTTATAATTTCGCATACGTATTCCTCTTATGTCTTAGGCATCCACTGAGGAAGGGTTTCTCAAAATTCATAGGGGGTGTAAATTTATTTGGTCTTTATATTCAGTAAAAAGGCTTACTTAAAATATTTTATAACAATTGTAATTTTAGTATTTAAAAAAACTGTAAACCGGTTGACCTTACAGGCCATCTCTGAAACTTCCCGCTAAATTGAGGTATTTAAGCTCAAATAAGCAAAAATTATTCCTAAGCATAAAGTTTTGTAAAAATGGTAGTATTTTAATTTTCGAAAATATGTAGATATATTTTAAAAATGATGATCGATTTGATCTTTTGAGTGGTATTCAATGTAATTTTTGAGATAAAATTTTTCTAAATTGTATATAAAGTCGATCGGTTATAAAATGTCGAAGAAGTGTAAAAAACTTTTTCAGAAATTTTCGCCGTTTAATAAATATCGAACGAATTAACCAATTTTAATCATATTTACGGTATTTTACGCAGTTTTGTAAGTAAAAGAGCTGACCAGATTTTGAAATAAATCCGTATATTAGTCTGAAAGTTATCCCGGAAAACCCACGGGAACGGGAACTACGCGGGTAAAACCCGGGTCTTTCTATCCTGTAAACCACGGTAATAAGGAGTAACTTTCGCTACTTTTATTTTAGGTTTTTTCAACTCGGATAAAGTTGCGAGCACAGCTAGATTTTATATAAATTTAAACTTTCTGCACTCCTTAACATAATATAACGTTAAGTTTGCCAAATATCAGGTGTCATAGGGGCAGATCGATGACATTCAAAAAATGATGTGGTGTCGCGGGACACCAGGTAGGAACGAACTTCCTTCGGCTAAACGGCACTACTCGCTTGTGTACGCGACTGTCGCGCCTGCGCACGTCTCATTTAACGCTTTTATTCCACGCATTTTTCTTACGGTTTTACTATCACATTTTTTTCAGTTCGGTCACGCAGCAAAATCCCTATCCCCTCCAAGCCTGCCGTAAGGAACTTCGTTCCAAAAATGAATTGATTCTATTTATAAAAATTAAAGTCTTGTTTTAGGGGAAAAAAGGTTCTGAGTGCTAAGTGTGAGTTTTTCTTTTCGCATTCGATCGTGAGCGCGTTTCGAGTTTAATAAGAATTTGTATGTGATTTGTACAGCGCCACCTAGTGGTAAACTGGTTTCTCACGTTTAAAACGTGGGTAAAAGGTTACATCGCCTTAAGGGTAAGGACTAAGGAGCGCGCGTGTGGTTGTTTTTACTATATTATGTTCCGTTGCCGCAGTTAAGAAATTAATAGAGTTTGTAAGTAGACATATTCTGTGTTGTGTCACACACATAAATTACAAGATTCATAGATTGGTATATTTTGCGTGAGGGCGCGCGGACGACTGACGTCCCATAATGCCGTCAAATATAAAGTTGCGTCTGCGTCAGCGCATTCCATACTATGTCTTCACATTTTGGTATTTTGAAATGCTCACGTTTATCTTTCAATTCCCCTAAAATTTTGCGTATATTTTAAACTGGATAACACAAGGTCAAGGTAACTGGATAACACTCCATGATGTTATAGTGCCGACTTTGGTTGTCTATATTTTTTATTCGGAATTTTGTGTCGTCGTCTCTTTCGCCTTTCGCCTCTACGATCTAGTGGCTGTTGCCGGAGTTGACCACATGAGGTTTGATGCCCGGGTGGGCAATTCAAAAATGTGTTTTTTACAGTTTTCTGACATAGACAACGTTGCCCGAGATTGGAAAAATTGCCCGGTTGGCCATAGGCTGGACAACTAGCACTTTGTGGAACTAAGTATGTTCGGCTAATCGTGGGTGCACTTGTTGTACCTCTGCCTACCTCTTCGGGGATACGGGCGTGAAGATACTTTTTTATTTTGTGTGGCCAGAGCAATATTTAAATACCATTTAAGATTCAATCGATTGACGAAAATGTATCTGTCTATCTCCAGAAAATAATAGCACATAAAATGATATAACTAATGAAATAAAGCGATGTATTTGTATTTACACATGTCAGTTACGCAATTCTACTTGCTTACAGTGTAAATAAACTGTGTTCTCAGGTTACGGTTTATAGTTATATGGTAAATACCTGCGTAAGTCTAACTATTGGTAATTGTCTTTTCTCTTATAATTAAGTTTGAATATTTATAGAATTACTAGCTGTAACCCGATGCATCATAAAAGTTTTGGTGATTCCCGCGAGAACAACTAATTTTTCCGGAATGGTGCGTTGCTACACGTGTAGCAGGATGGCAATGCCAAATGCTTAAGTCTACCGGCTACATTATCCTCCAAACCGGAACACGAAAATGGCAAGCATTGAGGCTAGTGTGGCAGCATTAGGTAAGGCGGTGGTACCAAATACCCGGGCGAAACGTTGCGGAACTCTACCGCCTAGAGGTCACTATGATTGTGACACGTATAGGTAATCGGTCGCCTTTTACGACCTGCCTGGCAGGACAGCAGTTAGTCTATTCTTCAAAGGAGCCCGGACCAATAAGGGGGATTATTTATTTATTTTATAATTATTTGTGTACAATAAACGTTAAATAAAAAGAAATAAATTTATTGGAAACTTTCGTAAAATGTATTTGAAAGTGTATGGAAATACTTTAAAACCGACAAAAATATTTGGGATATTTTTTTTTTAATTCTAAATAAACCTAATTTAAAGATGAAATAAAAATCAACTTGCTTTTTTTTATTCTTTTTTCGCAAATGTTTACTGCGCAGTAGCAAAATAACCGCTAACGCGTAGCCAGACTCGCAGGCCCGGTATCGTCATTAGACGAAATTGTATATTTTCGCAATTTCAATTTGCCAAAAGGACTTTCCCAAAATTCGTCACTAGCTCCTAGGCCACTGTTCCGCAAAACTAATCCAACCATATCGTCAGTCGTCAAACTGATGGATTATAATGAATGTGAGCGTCTGTTTACAAACGGCTTTGCGTGCCTTCTGTTCTGTTTTCAGTTCATCGGTATCCTTTAAACATGTTTGTCAGTTATCTGTAAATGGTGGAATTAATTTGTCGAATATTCTTAGGGTATCCAATTAATCAAGTCAGGGTCTAATAATGAAATCCTGGATAATGGAGAATTCCTCAAATATTGCAGATGAATTAAAGTCGACTGCAACTGTGTTACTGCTTTTAAATTATTATTTTAGTTTTACGTAACCTCTCAACGTGACATTTGCGAAATACGTGCTTTGATTAAATGGACAAGTGTACGATTTATTTAACGCTTAACATAACGGGGGCGTAGCTCAGATGGTAGAGCGCTCGCTTAGCATGCGAGAGGTACCGGGATCGATACCCGGCGCCTCCAGGTATTTTTTATCGTTTCTATTAACGCTGCTTATTAAATTATATATTTTTTTGGATTTTGCGAAACTTACTCCAATGCCGATCAAGTAGGATGATGATTGCCATGGGATTTAAAAATGTGTATTCAGTTTAATCGGGGTTCAATTTTATAGACTTCAAAAATGTTAATGGTGCGTTGTGGCGGGACAGTTACGCGGGCAGGACGGGCTAGATTTATCTGTCTTTTGTTATTACCTGTCATTCATGGGATTTAATACTGTTGGCCGACGTGGTGGATTTTCTCCATGAGAATCCAGGTCCTCTTTAAAGAATAGACCATCTGCACTCTGTCAGGCAGATTGGCTATAGGTACGTATCACTACCACCGCGACTATTAGGTCACAGAATACTGGAGACTAACAGAAGTCAATCTACATACTTACAAGTAATATTCAAGCAACGCACACATAGACACCTCTCACGGACGCGATACCTCGAACTGGTTCGGGACAGTTTGTTCCGCACCAGTCCGAGATATCACGTCCGTGAGAGGTGTCTATGTGTGCTATGCTCGAATATTACTTGTATGGAACATTGACTTCTGTTAGTCTCCAGTATTCTGTGACTAAGTTGTAGTTACGCAACATTTTGCCCGGGTATTAGGTACCACATTCTTACCTATTCCTGTCGCATTTTTTATTGTCGTGTTCCGGTTTGGAGTGTAACGTAGTCGATAATTTTATAAAAGTGACATTAAGACCTCGCCACATGGATAGCAACGCATCGTTAAAATTTTAGGTGTCTTTAGGAGGTGGTTGTCTCTTTTCGTCAGGAGAGCCATCTGCTTGTTTACTATCTTATAATATTAAAAAGATGCACCTCTGCCTATTTTGTGGTAATATGATATAAGTTAAGAAATAAGGGAATGCCCGCATGTTAAATATCTTTTTCGGAGTTTAAAAACTTAAATATTAAAAAATATATAAGTAACTTTTAAACATACTCGTATTTAAAATTTCAAAATAAAGTTATGTCACTATTTACATAGCAACGGCGGCCTTACGGCGTTGTAATATTATTTTTTACAAATAAATCATCAATCACAGACTGTGTAAATTAATTTCGTGTAATACCTATCGGATCTAAAATACCTTAGCGCATTTAATAACATTTATATTATGCTGGAAATGTTTGAAAGAGTTTCTTTTCCTTTCACGATGATGAATGACGTGACCGGAATTTGTTTAGTCATCTTATGAGACTTCCCTTGTGATATGATATCCTGGTATGGCTCGTGTGTGGTAATTATTGACGAGTGACATTAAAATGGAATTGTTGAATGATAATAATAATGATAATAATCTAGACTCGTATTGGTCTCCGCCCCTAAAGAATAAACCATTTTCATTTGCCTTCCTGCCATGTAGTTCGTAAAAAGCTAATAATGATTGGTCAAATATTCTTTATTGTGATTATATCGTATTACGGTACTCGTCTCGGTCGGTCGGTCGTTACGGTCTCGTCCGGGTTCGTCTTTCATGCTACCTGCGAAAATCACATCAGTGTTTGGTACTGCTGGGGTAGCTTAGACACTAAATTTATGCATGCAACGCAGTATCAATATCTTTAATGTCTTTATTCCTATCCATCCAAAGGATAGTGTTAGCAACTGCGCTTAACTGCGCTTATGTGGTGTTAATCAGTTACATTCCTGTCTAAACCACTTTTCAAGTCTCTTAAGGTACTTCCCTTACCATGTTTGTATATTTTAGAGGTATGCGTATTTGTAAAAAGGCACCAAAAGTTATTTAAAACAAATGCTGAAGTCACTGGTAACTCATATTTTAGGAATAGTAAGAAATTATATGTGCCTAACCAAAAATTAAATATTTTTACAAAAAATGTGTATTGTATGTCTATTATTATATACAATCATATTCCTGATAGTCTTAAATCATTGCCTATAAATAAATTTCGCAAAAAGTTGTTTGATTTACTGTTAGATAAAACTTATTATGATATTAAAGAATTTTTAGCCGATAAAATTAAATGTTAATGGATAGAAATATAAGTTTGTTGAATTGTCCTTAAAAAAATTTCAATGTAGTAAAAATTTTGTAAATGGTGAACATTATGTAAATTATAAAAAAAAAATTACTCACAATATGAAACTTGTAATTATAAAAATAACTTTGTAATATGGAATCATCCTTGTATATTTATAACAAGAACATAAAATAGAGAAAAAAAGACCAGCCCGCTGAGTTCCTTCCGGCGGATCTTCTCAGTGTGATCCGATAGTAATTCTGAAAAATCGATACAATTTATAGTTTTATATGTAATTTTATATAGTTATATTTTTTAAATATTTGCACACCATATATTGGTAGAATATGTCGGTAACTTAATTTATTTTTAACTACTTGTAACACCCATATTTTTGCAAATAAGTATTTTCTTTCTTTCTTTCTTTCTAACGACAAGCACTAGCCGGCCAGGTGTGGCGCACCTGTGTAATTTATGCAGCTGACGTTGTTATCTCACAACAATGGTCAAATATAAATAAGGATGGTATAAATAGGCGGAGATAAGATATTTCCGAGTCATTGTAATTCAATCGCTTCTTAAGGGCGTTACTCTACCCAAATATTATATAGTGTGTGTAATAGTGATTCGTGTTTTATTCGGCTAAACTGCTTCTCGCTTATAATAGTTTTATAAGCGAGAAACAGTTTGTGCGCTGCTTGTTTGCTATGAAATGTTATCAGAGAGTTTTAATTTGCTGCTCTACATCTAGCTCTGACATCGTGTGTCTACAGATTTTCCCTGTTTCCTTCACATTCATGGCCCTCATCATATAAATTCACTATACTTACGGAGATTCTTTACACTACCGTCCACCATCAGAAAGCACTCCAATCTTTCTCATCACGGTATCTCAGTCTTTCTTATTCGTATGATATTGCATATTTATATTAATAACTATTAATATACCTCCGCTATATGTCTATATGTCCTATTGGTCTCTTGAATGGAAATAAGTAGACACCTAATTCTTTCACAAAATGCGTGTTTATGTGGCCACTGTCACAATAAAAGTTAGGTCCCAAAGGGGGACCCCATACGACTAACCTTAGTTAACTTAGTTTATATCGCTCGATGGTATACGAAATGCTTGTGTGCAAGACCGACTCGCCATCGACCGGTTTTTACACTTTCTTTCAGTTCCAACCTCTCTCATAATACTCGTAATAATATGCGGCCGAAGTAGCGATGGGAGTTATAGCTATTTTTATTTCACTATCACGCCGTGAAGTTATTTGTTTTTTGTCACTGTTACATCACGGGTGATAAATCACGACCGTTATATTTTGTTAGTGACGATTATTGTCACAGTAGGTGCATATTATTCCGTATGTTACATCGGCGCGCAGTGATTACTATTTATAAATGATTAATAAAGTGAAATAACATATTAAACATATTTTCGCTTCTAGCTGGTTTGCTCAAATGTTGTTGCTTTGTCTCTTTCGTACTATGGATTTCTGTGAATTATAAAGCTTAAGTAGTAACTTTGACCGCGTCAAATTAAATCACGCTGGCGTTATATACATAACGGACGGTTTCGATGCATATAACTGGTGTGACACGTGAATTATTGTATAACGAGTGATATAACCAGTAATGCGTGAAATGTTCCATGCCTAGGCCGAAGAGAGAGGGACAGGTTGTGGAATTTTGATTGCGCTTTGGTCCATAAAGCTGATTGTACTTGGGTATTTTATACCAATTCCTTTGCAGGGAAATACCCATTAAATTCAAATTCCCGTTTACACCGCGTTTATAGCGCGATCATACGGTAAAGTCGTTTGATACTTCACGGCTTGTTCTATTTTACGACCCTCTTAAATGCTATCGGTCATTATGCTTAGAATTTATGGCTTCCGGGTTCATACAAAATAAAATATTAAATTCAAAATATTTCTCTGATTATAATTTTTCATATTCAGAACTCTTGAGTATTTTACAAAATGTAAACAACGGGTCTCGAAATTTTGAGTGAAGTATTAGGTTAAAGGAAACAATTAGCTTGAAAAAAATGGTCAGCCACTAATAGGTACTTACTAGTGTGGACTATCAATATCCAAAGACGAGGTAAGTGAATAAATTGAATAACCCTGTTTTTCAAGAGTTCTATTGTCATCTCCAGGAGAGGCAAGTGGATGTCTGAGTTTGCTCAATCGGATAGACTATGGGTAGTGCCAACTTTAAAAAATTGTTTTAGTTCAAGTTGTCGACACTGGGTGCACCTGTTTTAAAGTACTTATATAAATAAAAATGAATCGCTAAATGTGTTACTAAGCGTAAAACTGGAGGACGGCTTTGACCAATTCGATTAATATTTTTTTTAATATTCATTGAGATTGGAGGGACGTTTCAAAATACACAAATTGAAAAATTGCCAGGAAAATAATAAAAACAACACTTTCGTTTTCCTATTGAAACAGTTCCTAGCTGCCAAATATTCAAGCTTTTTAATCTGTTATACGGTAGATGTTTACAGGTTTTGCTAGTTATTATTAAAACTAGTTTCATTGTTTTATTTGATTAAAAACCATCGGTTCCTGGTATTACAACATCATCAGCGATTTAAACAAAATTCTTGTATCTTCCAGGTCATATTTGAGTTCCTCCAATAATTCGTTCCACTGTATTCCTTGTATGAGTGATTTACAATTTTAGCCCATATACATTTGCGTAATTAAGCAAAGGTATTTTTTTAACCTATTTGAATTTAAATTGTGATCTTTCGAGTAGTAGCGGGTAATCGAGTATGATTATACATGTCAACAACAGCTGGATTTGCCAAGTGAAATATTTTATCTATTAATAAAATGTTAATTAACACTAATGAAATATTTTATCATTGATCTTTTCTCATTAAAAAGGCTAAACTTTTTGCTTCGGGAATTTAAAGCGGTGCTTAAAGTGCACAATGGCATGCACTTAACGCGGAAACTCACTTAACGTTCGTATTGAGCGTATTAATGGTCGCCACAAAGTAATCAAGACGATCGGCCGCAGTCGTTCCCGCCTTTATTGTACCCTTCTCGGTCAGCGGTACTGATTAATGATAGAATACCACTGGAGTTATATTTTCCTGGTGGTATCGTGTTTATACACGGTAGATTTATCTCGGGTTTGTTGTGCCGCGTGGGTTGCACTTTGAACCTATCTATCAGGCCGTAAATTGTTATGTGTATATGTGGCTCGAAATAGCTACAAATTAACCACTACCCGACACGTTTATATTTATTTTAAAAATGGCGGTTTTGGATTGCAACAAGTTTACTGGCTACATTACCCCCTAACCGGAAGGTGGCGACAAGCACTGACGCTGATTTGATTGGATTAGGCCACGCGGTAGTACCATATACCCAGGCGAGACGTTGCAGAACTCCACCCACTAGTAGTCACGATAATACTGATACGTATAGCCAATCGGTCGCCTTTTACGACCTGCCTGGTAGAACCACAGTTGGTCTATCCTTCAAAAGGGGGCCCGGACCAACAGAATTCTCTTGTCTCTTAAAGGACAAGAAAAGGCTAATAGGTGTCACTAACTTGGTGACCTCTAAGTAAGTGGTAAGTTACCGTATACGCTGGAACTTAACAATTACAGGCATTGACGCTATTACGGCAGGAATAGGCAAAGCAGAGGTACCAGACCCGGGCGAGCCGTGTGGAACTCTACCACCTAGTAGTCACGATGGTTTTTTCCCCTCAAAAGGTTAGATCCGCCCTCTGAGGGGTTTTATTGTAAATTTTGATTGTTGTTGCTTTGCTATTTGATACAAAGCTCTTTTTTGTTTCACTGAAGTTTTTACATTTGCGTTGCACATATTTATTTATTTATTTATTTAGAGAATCAACAGCGTTTACATAATATTATAATAACGACACATTTTTATATTAGTAAGGCCAATAACAGATTCCCCCAACTTATAAATATATGGGCTTATGCAGATTTAGACTTTGAATTATTTAAAAATATTGTGATTTATGTAAATAAAATTATACAAGTAAACAAAATGAAATGAAAAAGAGACAAAAAAAAACCTAATACATTTTCTTAATAATTCGATCCCTAAATACTGGTTTGGTTAAGTGAAATATATCAATATCACCAAAATAGGTATTATATGTGCGCGCAATACGCGTAAATACGGAATTACTAGCGTAGTTTGATGAGTGAGCAGGAATGTGCAACATTGGCGTATGACGGGTGCGATATAATGGTAAATTGAACTCCACATTTTGTAATAATTCTGATGAGTCTATATGACCATTTAAAATATCATAAAGAAAACACATGTCTAACATTTTACGTCTATCATCAAGCGTGAGAAAACCGTACTTTTTACAACTATGCTCGTACGATATTTTGGTTTTACGTAGCCGAAAATTAAGATAGTTAATTAACTTTTCTTGAATTCTTTCCAGACGATTTTTGTATATAATGTACTGAGGAGACCATATTGAAGAAGCATATTCCAAAATGCTACGCGTATAAGCAAAGTATACAGATTTTATAGCATCTACATTCGTGAAATCTTTACATGCCCGAAGTATAAATCCTAAGTTTTTATACGCTTTGGTGCTGACCATATCAACATGTTCTGTAAATGAAAGCTTTTCATCAAACAACACACCCAAATCACGGACCACTGAAACTTTATTTATAGTTACCCCATTAAAGTTATATGTATGTTGAATAGGTTTAACTTTACGTGTATAACTTATACTTTGGCTTTTTTTTACGTTAATGTTTATTTTATTCTGGACATAATATTGATATAACGAGTCCAAATCTTTTTGTAGCTCATAGCATTCTTCAATATGGGAAATTTTACAAAATATTTTTTTATCATCTGCGTACATTATGTGTTTAGCAAACTTGAAACATTGATCAATATCGAACAGATAAGCATTGTAAAATAGGGGCCCAAGATGTGATCCTTGGGGTACACCTGACGGTATCGTTATAAAATTGGATCTGTAACCTCCAACGACCACGGCCTGTGACCTTTTAGTCAAATAAGACTGCACCCATCTCAAAAGGTCGCCTCTAATTCCTAGTTTGAAAAGCTTGTTTAACAGTATAACATGGTCAACGCGGTCAAAAGCCTTTTCAAAGTCGGTGTAAATCACGTCAACTTGCCCCCCATTATCCATGTTACACAGAACGTAATTTGAAAAAGATGCTAGGTTAGTAATAGTCGACCGATTTTTCAAAAACCCATGTTGAGTCGGTGGAATACCAGCGCGGATGACAGGATAAATGTCCTTAAAAACGAGTTTTTCGAAAACTTTCGCAATGGTACTTAAGATGGATATTCCTCTGTAGTTCTCAGCATTATTTCGTGAGCCTTTTTTATGTATTGGTACAATATGTGCCATTTTCCAAATGCTTGGAAACTCGCCTTTTTCGAGAGAGATATTAAAGATAGTTGCAACTGGTAAAGCTAAAGTTTTAGCACAATTTTTCCAAAAAATTGGCGGAATCCCGTCACTACCTGCTCCCTTGCTGACATTTAAATTCTTAAGAGCTTTCTCCACTGCCGACACTGTAACTCGTAAATTAGAGATCGTATCGCTAGGACAATAAAAAGACTCGGTTTCGTCAAATGAAATATCCTTTACATCAGTGGGGTTACCGAACACGCTTGCAAAATATTCACTAAAACCTTCACATATTTGCTGACCATCACTAAATTTTTTGTTTTTGTAAACAATCATATTGGGGTAGTTAGAGCTCCCCTTTAGCACTTTGATGTATGTCCAAAGAGCTTTAGGGTCTTGTTTTATAGTGTTTTCAGTATTTTTTATGTACTTATCATAGCACTGTTTCTGAATTCTACGTTGTCTAGCTCGTAACATGGCAAATTCATCATAATCTAATAAGTTTCTATACTTTTTCCAACGAGAGTGAGCTTTGGTTTTTTCTTTGATAATTTTTATTAGTATTTTGCTATACCAAATTGGATATTTTCGACTCCCAGATTTGGATTTCATCGGAATGTACTTATTTACCCCTATATGAATGTTTTCATAAAAACAACTAACAGTATCATCCAATTCATCAAAATCTGTCAACAAAGACCAATCAAAACTACCAAAATAATCATTAAGGTTCTCATATTGACCTTTCCTATAGTTACGTGACGAGATAGATAATTCATTTAATGGTGATACATAAAGATCTACTACTTCCGTAGTGAATGGGGGATGGTGTGGATCTAATAATGTAAGTGGTGATGAACATTCACATATTTTAAGTTCTAAATTGGAGAACGCTAAGTCTAAGGTATTACCCCTGTGATTAATCATGTCGTTAAATTGAGATAGTCCCAAAAATCCAAGTTCCTCTATCAAGCGCATTCCAGCATTTTGCACATCGATACTACCTTGCTTCAGATATATAGGACCACGTGGATTCCATTTTATAAAAGGTAAGTTAAAATCTCCTAGCAATATATAATTCGATAGCTGATTACTACATGTCATCGCTGAGGAAACATTTTGCAATATATAGTCTATATCGTCAGATATTCGACGAGGTTCTGGGGGTATGTACACTACAGTAATTATCAAATCGCGTCGTGCAGACAGCCTGCTGGCAGGTAATGTAACTGATAATATTTCTGTTGTTACGTTATGACTATTCTCGCCACGAATACCATATAATCCCCTTTTCACTAATATCATGACGCCCCCTCCAAGCGACTTACCACTAAGCGAAGTATCGCGATCGTTACGAAACACATCATACCTATCATCGCAAAATTCCCTATCAAAAATCCCGTCGTGCAGCCAAGTTTCCGTTATAATAACGATATCGTAGTTATTACACAATAAATTGTGATAGAATTCTGAGCACTTAGTGCGTAAACCACGGCAATTTTGGTAATAGATTATTAGATTGTGAGTAGCCATTGTATTTTTAAACAAAGACAAAATAGTACGTAACAAAATGCAGTTTTAAAAGTGTAATATTTTTGTACCAGAATGTAATAACATATTAATTTAAATGGCCGCGCAGATACTACAAAAAATCCCATATTGAAATGATAGAAATAGGCTATACGCGCTATCCCATTATTAAATATACATTTCCACTTAAAAACATACATCACTAAGTAAAATAATTTTTCAATCTTTAAAAAAGTAACAATAATATTGTATACATGCGGGTGATTAGAAAATTTTTGTTCGTACGTATGAGCTAGGTACAATGTTTTATGCTTTCTGCCAGCGACATAAGTTTTAAATATTACACTCCGACAGACCGAAATAGGTGCAGTCTTATATTTCACAAGTGCTAAGACTGTGAAAAAGATGCAGATATGTTTTAGACTTATTTCGTTATCCTTATTGTATTTATTTTTTAAAAAGTAAAAACAGTGATCACTATTTATTTTGTAAATTAATTTGCCATATTTATATAAAATATATGTATTTTTTATTTTTTTGTGATGTTTTTTTTCAATATTTAAGGCGGTTTTTATAATATTATTTCGGTTAAGTTTTCTATAATTAAATTGGAGATAAAAAAATATTTCATAAGTAAAAGTTTTAGGTTGCGAATGCCCCTCCAAAGTTGCACACTCTTTTGTAGAATGATTAATACTCACGCGCACCGCGCGCGTCGCAAAAAATAATGTATAGAGATATAAACACTTAGACCGGACATAGACTATTTGAATATTAATCATATAATTATGTAGGTTTACACTTATCGCATAAATACATTTAAGTAATCTTTGTAAAAAAGAATAGCACAATACACTGACAAAAGATACTATACCTATATATATGTAATTATATCTAAGTAATTTTGCAAGAAAAAAATAGTACAATAAACTAACAAAGGATACTATACAATTTTCTTCAGATCCTCTTCGGACTTGATTTGTACCACTTGCGAGACATCGTCCTTTCGAATAAAGATCCTGCCATTTTTTGTCCAGGTGAACTGGTATTGTTTAAGTTTAGCGGCTTCTTTTACTTCTTTAAGCAGATTCTTATTATAGACAGTAAGGTGTTCATTTATAAATATAGGCTTGGGTTCACTACATAAATTTATGTTTTCGGTGGTGAGACGTTTTTTGCGTGCTAAAGATATTAAGTTATCTTTTATTAATCTAGCACTAAATTTGGCAACAATAACTCTAGATCTACCTGGAACTTTTTTTCTAGGCGTTATTCTACTCACGTTAATAATATCATTATGTGTAATATTCAGCTCCACTTGCTTTCCTATATTTACCACAATCTCTTTCAAATTTTCATTTTTAATTTCAGGTATTCCAATAATTTCAACGTTGAGCAGTCTTTCCATTTGGTCTTTAGAATTCATTTCAAGGGTCAACATTTTGTTATGATTTTTGAGATCAGCTACTTCTTTCTTTATTATTTGTATGTCTTTTGAGAATACATCAGTTTTCCTTACTAGTTCATCCTGTTTATCACTGTAAAATTGAAATGAATGCTTTATATCAGCCACCTCCCTCTGAGTTCCTTTGTATTTTTTTTCCAGTTCAAATAAATTATTTTTAATTTCTGCATATTCCTTTCTAATACTGCACAATTCCTGCTTGATTTCCTGGTGTGTTTCGTTTAACATAGATAAGTTATCATTTATTTTTGAAGTTTCCTTGCTAAATTCTGTCTTCCATTCCTTGAGTTGTACCGTTAATCTTCTCTGTAAATAGCTTGAATGAACTTTTATAATCATTATCTTCACTGTTCTTGAGTTTACGTTGTGTGGCGTTTGGTAAATCAGTACCAGACTGAGACTGCTTTTTCGAAGAATTTGACATGTTTGTCTAGTGGTTTCTAGGTCTATGGACACTGGACACTGGGCACTCGGAACGTCAGCGATAAGCAAATACACCTTTTGTAAGATATTACTAGTCGCAAATTGAGTTCTAATTATCAGTAATAAGGACTAAGTTAAAATAACTTTACTTTAATATTTTTTAAATAAAATAAAATGACTGCACACAACCAGCCCGTCTTATTATGCGGTGCGAACTATATTTTTCTTAAATACCTATTAGGTATTTACATTTGCTATGTTTTTGATTTAAATTATCATTTGTTATTTAAATGCAATATTTAGTCACAATGGTTGTGACAAGTTTGTATTTCTTTGTACGTCTTAATTGTAGGATTAACATATATTTATCCAGGATATAAATTATTCTAGGCTAAAAATATATATTTTTTGGATCAGGTTCCATTCGGGTTTTTTGTTTTTGTAATATTTACCTACTTGTTAGACTTTCAAAAGTACTTGTATATAAAGCCCCGTTTTTATTTTGATTAGTGCGAGTGTGGGTGTTTAATGCATGTGCTTAGTATTAAGGAAAAAATACGTGAAGACAGCCGTTGATCAGTGCGAGTGATTAGTATTCAGCGTAGTAATAGTGAACAGACGCTGATTACTAATCACTCGCACTGATCAACTGCTGTGTTTACGTATTTTTTGCTTAATAATTATCACCTGCATTAAACACTAGCACTTGCACTAATCAAAGTGAAAACAAGCTCCGTTTTCACTTTGATTAGTGCAAGTGCTAGTGATATGCATTGTATATTGTATATATATTGTATATATACATGCAAATGTAATTCATTGTGATAAATTTAATTTGTACTTTAAAATAATTAACCAACCGTAGGAATGCTCTATAGGTATCTTCGACAATAGCCAACAACTTGTACTTCAATAAAATTGAAATATAAATTCTCGTTCGGCATTCCTCGAGGTAAAGCGGCCGCGTGTTCTCGCTGAGCAAGCGTAATCTCGCCGAGATTGTTCCGCTAACGGCTCCGGAATGTAATGTAATTACAACCGGCCTCGTTAGACCGTCGCTGCTTTTGTTTCAAAGGTGCCCTATAGTCCTTGTACTCTGTTGTTCAGAATATTAGATTCAGTGCCTTGAAAACGTCCGAAGATTTTGAATCTAGCATAAAAAGTGACAGTCTTTGTTTCTCTCACACTAATTGCGATGGCGCTCTATCTTTTATTATGACCAGTCAGAATAATGGGTCTGAAGAATGAGTTTCCAAAGCTTTTGTTTCGATACAGAATTTGTGATTAAACTAGATGATGAGCTGTTTGTATATCTCATCTACACTTATATTATAGAGAGGAAAGATATGATTTTTGAAGTAAAAATTTTTTAGGTGTAAGTCGCGACTACGATGTAACTGAGTGCTTTGGAAGATGACAATACATCGGAAATACGTATAGTATTATAGTACGAGTGTATCTAACTTCTAGTTTTTAAATATATACGCTTTTAAATATATAATTTTTGTAAATAGTTTTCAACTAAATAATTTGGAAGTACATAAATCAAAAAATATTCATAAAAGTTATTATGTAAAATACTCAATGTAAATAATTGTATTTACCAATATATTACTACTGCTAAGTAACTACTAGTGTTATAATCCATGGTTATAATAACACTTTTTTTTAAATTCCACCATCGGACATCGCGTCAAAATTTGAAATTCCATCCTCACCATCTCGATTTCTGGAAATCCACAACTGTACTGTGCCTATCTGTAATTAGTCACATAAGTGAATCATGATTTTGCACACGGCACCACTCCCAAATTCAGGTCAAACTTTTTCTCTTAATAGCTGTCTAGATAAGTGTAGTCATTCGCGCTCCAACCTTTGTAATGGTTATATATTAAATATACTCCTAGTAAGTTGTTGTTCGTTTAATTTACCACCACAAGGAAACAACTCACGGACGTCAAATTGGTGAACCCGACGTGATGCCAACAGCATAACGAAATGTACGAGCAACAACAGCAACAATCACCACTCGCACCCTCGTCGGAATTGGCTACCGTCACGGTTTCGTCTCGACTTCCAGACTTCTGGCAAGATACCCCACGCCTGTGGTTCGTGCAGGTCGAAGCCATACTCAAACCGCAAAAACTGAGCGACGAAGCGAAGTTCAACCTGGTCGTCACGAAATTAGGCAAGGATGTGATCAAGCAAGTGAGCGACATCCTCCTGTCTCCGCCAAGCGCTGACAAATTCGGCACGTTGAAAACACGACTATTGACAGTCTACGAGGAATCCGAAAATAGACAACTACAAAAATTATTAAGTGAAATTGAACTAGGAGATCAGAAGCCTTCTCAATTATTACGTTCCATGCGAGACCTCGCACGGGGAAAGATTCCGGACGACACCTTAAACGTTATGTGGCAAGGCCATTTGCCGTCGGCAGTACGAGCTGTTCTCGCAGTGACAGACATTAAGGACCTGGAAAACCTGGCAACTATTGCAGATAAGGTATTAGAAAACACAAGACCATTACATATTTCCGAAGTTACATCCGCACCCACCCATTCTATTTCCGAGTTTGCCAAATTACAAGCGCAGATTGCACAACTCAGCATACAGATCGTCGAACTACAAAGGTCGCGTGACAATAATTATCGCAGCAACAATAAATATCGACGTCAACGTTCGTCATCTCGTGGCCGTAACTCTACACCTCACCGTGATTCAACTCTCACAAACGGAACATGCTTTTATCATAACAAATATCGCCATAGAGCTAGGAAATGTACAGAGCCGTGCAATTGGAAAAATAGAAAACCGACTAGCTCTACGTATTCGGAAAACTAAGTTCAGTGCAGCCAGTGGCGGATGTCTGCACTATCACGCCCACTCCCCGCCAATGCGTGACCGACTCACAAAGTGGTCTACGCTTTTTGGTGGACACAGGAGCCAATGTCTCAGTACTGCCTGCAACCAAAAAACCATATTCGACCCGCGAGAGCGACAACGCTTACAAACTATATGCAGCCAACGGCAGCGTGATCAATACCTACGGAACCAAAAGCCTAGTGCTCAATTTAAACCTGCGCAGACCTTATTCATGGACTTTCATTCTGGCTGACGTGCAACAACCAATCCTCGGTGCCGACTTTTTAAGCTATCACAAGCTGTTAGTCGACATTAATGGTAGAAAACTTATTGACTCAGTGACCAGTCTAAACGTTATCGGGTCTATAGTCACAATAAGTCATCCGACAATCAAAACAATAGATGTTAATACGCCGTATTACGACATTTTATCTGCGTATCCGGATATCACCAAGCCGGTATGCTACAAGGAGATACCAAAACACAACGTTATGCATCATATTGAAACTACTGGCCCACCAGTTTTTGCTCGCGCACGACCTCTACATCCGGACAAGTATGCGAAAGTGAAGAAGGAATTCGACTACATGCAACAAATAGGCATTTGTAGACCATCTAAAAGTTGTTGGGCAAGCCCTTTGCATGTCGTGCCAAAGAAAAACGGGGATATACGACCCTGTGGTGACTATCGCAGTTTGAACGCAATAACAAAGCCAGACAGATATCCAGTACCACACATTCAAAGTTTCACGCATAATTTGGCTGGAAAAAAGATATTTTCACGTATCGACCTTCAAAGAGCATATCATTTTATACCAAATGCCCCTGAGGATATCGAAAAAACCGCAATCATCACACCATTTGGGCTCTACGAATTTCCGCGAATGATGTTCGGTCTTCGGAACGCTGCGCAGACCTTTCAGCGCTTTATGAACAATGTTGTATTTTTAGGGCTGGATTTCATTTTCAACTTCGTTGATGATACTTTGGTGGCTTCAGAAAATGAAGAAATACACAAAAATCACTTAGATATTGTTTTTCAACGCCTCAACAAGTACGGTGTGACCATAAACTTATCCAAGTGCGAATTTGGCAAGCCAGCTCTCGATTTTCTTGGATACCACGTAACCAACGAAGGAATCAGACCCCTTGAAGAACGTGTCAAAACCATAAACGAATACCCGCAGCCACAAACAATATCGGAACTCCGACGTTTTTTGGGAATGATCAACTTTTATAGAAGTCATCTGCCGCACGCCGCATCATACCAATCGACATTAAACGCGTATCTGCACAACACTAAACGCAAGGATAATACCAAAATAATATGGAGTACGGAAGCCATTCAAGCATTCGAAAAGTGCAAATCAAGTTTACGCGATTCTGCAATGTTATTTCACCCCAAGACCGATGCAACTCTTGCTATAATGACTGACGCATCCAACATGTGCGCAGGCGCAGTTTTACAACAATTTGCAGAAGGAAAATGGCAACCACTTAGTTTCTTCTCATGCAAATTTAGCGAATGTCAGCAACGTTACAGTGCCTTTGATAGAGAACTGTTAGCCATTTACATGGCCGTCAAACATTTTCGGCACATGATCGAAGGACAAAACGTCACTGTATACACAGATCACAAGCCACTCGTGCACGCCTTACACAAAAAAGCTACGAGTAACAGTGACACGCCACGACGACTTCGACACCTCGACTTCATAAGCCAATTTTGTACCTCAATTCAACACATTCAAGGATCAGAAAATATAGTAGCAGATGCACTATCCCGCATTAACCAAATTGAGATGCCATCGCCCATTGACTACAATCAATTGTCTTCAGCTCAAGAAGACGACCTGGAACTATCATCACTACTACAAAAAGAGAATTTAAAGTTCATTAAACTCCAGTATCCAGGCTGCAAGAAATCTATTTATTGTGAAGTAGCAACAAAATCGGCGCGACCATATTTGCCAGAGCAGTTTCGCCTTGCAGTTTTCAACACAATACACGGAATTAGTCATCCCGGCGTACGATCAATGAGAAAGATGATTACTAACCGATTTTTTTGGAGTTCCATGAACAAAGATATCAGCAACTGGACAAAAACATGCATTGGTTGTCAAAAATCGAAAATTCAGCGCCACACGATCTCTCCGCTAAGCGCATTTCCACATAGCGACCGCTTCCACCATCTTCACATTGACATAGTGGGACCTCTTACATACTGTCAAGGTTACAAGTACATACTCACTATGATCGACAGAGCTACAGGATGGCCAGAAGCCGTACCCTTGCAGGACATCACAGCAGAACGCATATCAGAAGCTGTTTATTCTACCTGGATTGTAAGATTCGGCTGCCCACAACGAATAACTACCGATCAAGGCCGGCAGTTCGAGTCTCACTTATTCACAAACTTATCTAAACGCATGGGAATAACGAAAATTCATACAACAGCCTATCATCCTCAAGCCAATGGCAAAATCGAACGATGGCACAGAACGCTCAAAACAGCCCTTATGTCGCGAGGCAATACAGAAAAATGGGTATACGAGTTACCGTCCGTACTAATGGGGCTAAGAGCCAGTTTAAGGGATGACACAGGAATATCCGCAGCAGAGCTGGTGTACGGAGCAAATTTAAAATTACCTGGCGATTTTTTCGAAACTTCAAAGCCTATCCTAGATAACGACACATTTTTATATGAATTAAGAGAGTGTATTCGAAATTTATCTGCAGTCCCCCAAAAGCAACTTCGACAAGACAAAACTTTTGTGCATCCAGAGTTAAGAACATGTAAACACGTATTTGTTCGTTGCGACCATGTTACAAAACCTTTAACGCCGCCCTACGAAGGCCCTTTCAAGGTCATAGAGCATGGCGAAAAATATTTTAAAGTAATGATTTACAACGTTATCAAGGTCATCTCAATAGATCGCTTGAAACCAGCATTCATAGTCCAGAGCGACACAGACGAACAAAACACTCATCCAAATAAGGCCCTGGAAAGCAAAACAATACCTACGCCTAGCACCAGCGACCAGAAGGGTAATGTTGCACACAACGAACAAATGAGAACACGATCCGGACGACTCATTAAGCGAACAGTACGATTCTCGCCTCAATAATTATTACATCATTACATTTCGGATCATCACCATCTTAACATCTAATCAGCATCATGGGAAAAACTCAAAGCAAGGAACAAGTGATTATCGCTCAATCTGGAGCTAATAACCAAGCCTCTTCAACAATGCTGCACGATATAACACACAGTAAGCTAGACATGATTACAGTCATAATTGGAGGAACAATAATCGTCATAATTTGTTACATTATGGCAAAGTGCTGTAAAGCAAAATACACCGAGTTCTTCAGACGAGAGCTACGAGGAGCCCGCGCCGTGGCCTGACGTATCAACGATAGTTCTAGTGTAGTGAAGTGCCAGAATATATGTGTATTACGTCAACTATAAAAAGTGTTTACTCGATTAGCAAAAACGCGTATGTTATGCATCTATGTAATCATATTTAATCCATTTTTTTTATCTTATTTTTTTTAACCTTTGATTGTATCAGTTTTTTTAAAAAAAGGAGGGGAAGTGATGTGCCTATCTGTAATTAGTCACATAAGTGAATCATGATTTTGCACACGGCACCACTCCCAAATTCAGGTCAAACTTTTTCTCTTAATAGCTGTCTAGATAAGTGTAGTCATTCGCGCTCCAACCTTTGTAATGGTTATATATTAAATATACTCCTAGTAAGTTGTTGTTCGTTTAATTTACCACCACAAGGAAACAACTCACGGACGTCAAAGTACCATTCTCTCGACACTTTTTGCCTCGCACTACTTTGTTGTGGAACCAATTACCGGCAGGGGTATTTCCAAACAGATACTACTTGGAGGCCTTCAAGAAAAGAGCTTACTCATTCTTAAAAGGCCGGCAACGCAACTGCAAGACCTCTGGTATTGTGGATATCCATGGGCGGCGGTGATCACTTACCATCAGGTGCACCTCTTGCTCCTTTGCCCCCTCTTCTGTAAAAAAAAAAAACTTTAAAAAAAAGTATATCTCATGAGACACTTTTTTAATTATAAAAAATACATAATTTAAAAAAAGTATGTACTTATCAATATACCGTTCTTATTTCTCATACTAGCTTGTTGCCTGCGACTTCGTTCGCGCCAACTTAATTGTGCGGAGTAAGCACAGCTCATAGGCTATATTTTGACCCGACCTGTTAGTAATATTCATGCAAAATTTGAATTAAATCCATGCAGTACTTTTTGAGTTGACCCCGGACATTAATTGACTTTTCTACAATTTTATTATATGTATAGATGACTCATTTATTTTTAACTTGTCATCTGTAAGAATGCTGTTGCCTATCGTGATATTGTGAATAAAAGGCGATCTATGACAATATATTCTGCAAAGTACATACAATGGGCGTATATGAAGTAAATAAAATTAATATCTTCTATACATATGTATAATAAAATCGTAGGAAAGTCAAAACTGAACATTGAATATTTTTTTAAAGAATACTTGGGGCGTGATTTACAATCGATATCGAAGCCAAAAATATAGTTTTTAGAATTTTTGTCCGTTTGTCTGTATGTATGTCCGGGGTAAACTCAGAAAGTACTGCATGGATTTACTTAAAAATTTGCATGAATATTACTAACAGGTCGAGTCAACATATAGGCTACATATTATCACGCTATCACCTACGGAGGAGAAGCTGTGCGGAGTAAACTAAGTCCGCGCGGACGAAGTCGCGAGCAACAGCTAATCCATACTATCCATACTAATATTATAAATGCGAAAGTAACTCTGTCTGTCTGTCTATCTGTTACGCTTTCACGGCCAAACCACTGAACCGATTTGGATAAAATTTTTTACAAATATAGTTTGAGACCCAAGAAAAGACATAGGATAGTTCTTATCCCGGAAATCCCACGGGAACGGGAACAATGTGTGGGTTTTTATTTTAGAAAATTTTCCACGCGAATGAAGTCGCGGGCACAGCTAGTATTCTTATAAAATCCACACAAAAGACTATATTTTGTTCGACTTCTTCACTTAAACCTTAATTCCGTTCGTATCGTCGCGCAGTCTCGCACTGATACCTCCCTCAGCAATATTTTATTTATTTTGTGCGGCACAAATCCTACAGCTTAAGTTTATTCCAGTTATCACAAGTTGAAGAAGTTTTTCTCTTCTATTTAAAAATAATAGAAAAGTAAAGCTGCTGCTACATGTTTGAAGTGTGTGGAACTTATATCTATGTTATTTAGATAAGAGAATAGTAGAATTCAAGTAGATAAATCTGACGTGACGTCGCATGCAAGATGATCAAGGAATTTAAAACAAAAAAAAAACAATAATCATTTTTATGAAATGCGTAATTGTCGTAACGCGTTTCTTTCAAAGTGCTCTGACGTAGGTGCAGTTTACGGACCGTACTTTAGTGAAACACACGTCTGTAAAGCTAGAATGGTCAAATGGGCAGAATCACTAAAATTTTTGCTAAAAATTTAGTGCTTTTTAAGCGCTAATTTAGTGCTGCAAAATCAAATTTTACGCCCAAATAGGATGATCAAAAATTAGAAGACTGCTAGCTTATATGTAAGCTAGCATTGTACTCCCGGTTATGACGCTTCTGGTGTTGAGCAGAATTTCGCGTTAGCATTGATAATTTAGCGCTCATTGAGTGCTGACAATATATATAAAAGATTTGCGAAAAAAAAATTTTTTTCCGATTTCAGGAAATATTTTAGAATACTGCTAGCTTACAATTAAGCTAGCATTGTACTCCCGGCTATGACGCTTCTGGTGTTGAGCAGAATTTCGCGTTAGCATTAATAATTTAGCGCTCATTAAGTGCTGACAATATATATGAAAGAATTACAAAAAAAAATTTTTTTTCCGATTTTAGGAAATATTTTAAATGGTCAAATGGGCAGAATCACTAAAATTTTTGCTAAAAATTTAGTGCTTTTTAAGCGCTAATTTAGTGCTGCAAAATCAAATTTTACGCCCAAATAGGATGATCAAAAATTAGAAGACTGCTAGCTTATATGTAAGCTAGCATTGTACTCCCGGTTATGACGCTTCTGGTGTTGAGCAGAATTTCGCGTTAGCATTGATAATTTAGCGCTCATTGAGTGCTGACAATATATATAAAAGATTTGCGAAAAAAAAATTTTTTTCCGATTTCAGGAAATATTTTAGAATACTGCTAGCTTACAATTAAGCTAGCATTGTACTCCCGGCTATGACGCTTCTGGTGTTGAGCAGAATTTCGCGTTAGCATTAATAATTTAGCGCTCATTAAGTGCTGACAATATATATGAAAGAATTACAAAAAAAAATTTTTTTTCCGATTTTAGGAAATATTTTAAATGGTCAAATGGGCAGAATCACTAAAATTTTTGCTAAAAATTTAGTGCTTTTTAAGCGCTAATTTAGTGCTGCAAAATCAAATTTTACGCCCAAATAGGATGATCAAAAATTAGAAGACTGCTAGCTTATATGTAAGCTAGCATTGTACTCCCGGTTATGACGCTTCTGGTGTTGAGCAGAATTTCGCGTTAGCATTGATAATTTAGCGCTCATTGAGTGCTGACAATATATATAAAAGATTTGCGAAAAAAAAATTTTTTTCCGATTTCAGGAAATATTTTAGAATACTGCTAGCTTACAATTAAGCTAGCATTGTACTCCCGGCTATGACGCTTCTGGTGTTGAGCAGAATTTCGCGTTAGCATTAATAATTTAGCGCTCATTAAGTGCTGACAATATATATGAAAGAATTACAAAAAAAAATTTTTTTTCCGATTTTAGGAAATATTTTAGAATACTGCTAGCTTATAATTAAGCTAGCATTTACTGCCAGTTATAACGCTCATAGAGCTAAGTAGGACTGAATGCCAGGAGTAATATTTTAGTGCTCATTGAGTGCTTCTCATATATGTAAGAGAAATAAAAAGAAAATTTTTTTTCGATTTTGAAATCGATTATAGAAAACTGCTAGCATATAATTATTCTACCAGTCTACTGCTAGCTGTTACACTAATAGTGCTAAGCAAAAATAGATATTAGCAGTAATATTTTAGTAACTCCCACCAGTAACTTTTTTTTTAATTATAGAAAACTGCTAGCTTATAATTAAGCTAGCATTGGTTTTCTGGTTATAACGCTCATAGTGCTAAATGAAAGCAAGTGTAAGCAGTAATAATTAAGTGCTCATTGAGTGCTTCAAATATATGCAAGAAAAATGAAAAGAAAATTTTTTTTCGATTTTGGAATCGATTAGAGAAAACTGCTAGCATATAATTATTCTAACAGTCTACTGCTAGCTGTTATACTAATAGTGCTAAGCAGAAATAGATATTAGCAGTAATATTTTAGTAACTTTCAGTAGTAACTTTTTTTAATTATAGAAAACGGCTAGCTTATAATTAAGCTAGCATTGGTCTACTGGTGATAACGCTCAGAGTGCTAAGTGGAACCAAGTGTTAGCAGTAAATATTAAGTGCTCATTGAGTGCTTCTAATATATGGAAGAGAAATATAGAAAAAAAAAAATTTTTTAATTTGGAATCGATATTAAAAATCTGCCAGTCTAAAATTAAGGGGACTCCTTGGTCTAGCGGCCTAAAATTTAAGCTGGTTTAAAAATTTTATTTCCATCTGAAGGTAATGACTAATACTTTTAAATTTTAATTACACTTACTCTGTTACTAAATAACTACACGAGAATGAAAATCAAGACGATCAAAAAAATTTTTTTTTGATTATAGAAAACTGCTAGCTTACAATGAAGCTAGCATTGGTCTGCTGGTTATAACGCTCATAGTGCTAAGTGGAACCAAGTGTTAGCAATAATAATTAAGTGCTCATTGAGTGCTTCTAATATATGGAAGAGAAATATAGAAGAAAATTTTTTTTTTGATTTTGGAATCGATTAGAAAAAACTGCTAGCATATAATTATTCTAACAGTCTACTGCTAGCTGTTACACTAATAGTGCTAAGCAAAAATAGATATTAGCAGTAATATTTTAGTAACTCCCAGCAGTAACTTTTTTTTTTGATCATAGAAAACTGCTAGCTTATAATTAAGCTAGCATTAGTCTACTGGTGATAACGCTCAGAGTGCTAAGTGAAACCAAGTGTTAGCAGTAATAATTAAGTGCTCATTGAGTGCTTCTAAAATATGGAAGAGAAATATAGAAAAAAAAATTTTTAACTTCCCGCTAAAAATCTCAGATTTTCAAAAATCGGGAAGTTATTGTTTTCATCCCGTTTTGAAAAAATCGAGTTTTCATCAGATCTCGACGTTTTAAGGTCATAGGAAGCTTCCCTGACTACCCCCGCGGTGGTGTCTGTATGTATGTATGTATGTATGTATGTATGTGTGTGTGTGTGTGTGTGTGTGTGTGTGTGTGTGTGTGTGTGTGTGTGTGTGTGTGTGTGTGGATGTATGTGACCCTCCTATAACTTTTGAACGGCTTGACCGATTTGATCGCGGTTGGTGCCATTCGAAAGGGCTTGCCCAAACTTAGATTTCCTGAAAATTTGAACCGATTCGGACCGATAGATTTTGAGAAATCGTAAAAAAACTACAAAAAAATTATTACTAAAATATTACTGCTAATATCTATTTCTGCTTAGCACTATTAGTATAACAGCTAGCAGTAGACTGTTAGAATAATTATATGCTAGCAGTTTTCTCTAATCGATTCCAAAATCGAAAAAAAAATTTCTTTTCATTTTTCTTGCATATATTTGAAGCACTCAATGAGCACTTAATTATTACTGCTTACACTTGCTTTCATTTAGCACTATGAGCGTTATAACCAGAAAACCAATGCTAGCTTAATTATAAGCTAGCAGTTTTCTATAATTAAAAAAAAAGTTACTGGTGGGAGTTACTAAAATATTACTGCTAATATCTATTTTTGCTTAGCACTATTAGTGTAACAGCTAGCAGTAGACTGGTAGAATAATTATATGCTAGCAGTTTTCTATAATCGATTTCAAAATCGAAAAAAAATTTTCTTTTTATTTCTCTTACATATATGAGAAGCACTCAATGAGCACTAAAATATTACTCCTGGCATTCAGTCCTACTTAGCTCTATGAGCGTTATAACTGGCAGTAAATGCTAGCTTAATTATAAGCTAGCAGTATTCTAAAATATTTCCTAAAATCGGAAAAAAATTTTTTTTTTGTAATTCTTTCATATATATTGTCAGCACTTAATGAGCGCTAAATTATTAATGCTAACGCGAAATTCTGCTCAACACCAGAAGCGTCATAGCCGGGAGTACAATGCTAGCTTAATTGTAAGCTAGCAGTATTCTAAAATATTTCCTGAAATCGGAAAAAAATTTTTTTTTCGCAAATCTTTTATATATATTGTCAGCACTCAATGAGCGCTAAATTATCAATGCTAACGCGAAATTCTGCTCAACACCAGAAGCGTCATAACCGGGAGTACAATGCTAGCTTACATATAAGCTAGCAGTCTTCTAATTTTTGATCATCCTATTTGGGCGTAAAATTTGATTTTGCAGCACTAAATTAGCGCTTAAAAAGCACTAAATTTTTAGCAAAAATTTTAGTGATTCTGCCCATTTGACCATTTAAAATATTTCCTAAAATCGGAAAAAAAATTTTTTTTTGTAATTCTTTCATATATATTGTCAGCACTTAATGAGCGCTAAATTATTAATGCTAACGCGAAATTCTGCTCAACACCAGAAGCGTCATAGCCGGGAGTACAATGCTAGCTTAATTGTAAGCTAGCAGTATTCTAAAATATTTCCTGAAATCGGAAAAAAATTTTTTTTTCGCAAATCTTTTATATATATTGTCAGCACTCAATGAGCGCTAAATTATCAATGCTAACGCGAAATTCTGCTCAACACCAGAAGCGTCATAACCGGGAGTACAATGCTAGCTTACATATAAGCTAGCAGTCTTCTAATTTTTGATCATCCTATTTGGGCGTAAAATTTGATTTTGCAGCACTAAATTAGCGCTTAAAAAGCACTAAATTTTTAGCAAAAATTTTAGTGATTCTGCCCATTTGACCATTTAAAATATTTCCTAAAATCGGAAAAAAAATTTTTTTTTGTAATTCTTTCATATATATTGTCAGCACTTAATGAGCGCTAAATTATTAATGCTAACGCGAAATTCTGCTCAACACCAGAAGCGTCATAGCCGGGAGTACAATGCTAGCTTAATTGTAAGCTAGCAGTATTCTAAAATATTTCCTGAAATCGGAAAAAAATTTTTTTTTCGCAAATCTTTTATATATATTGTCAGCACTCAATGAGCGCTAAATTATCAATGCTAACGCGAAATTCTGCTCAACACCAGAAGCGTCATAACCGGGAGTACAATGCTAGCTTACATATAAGCTAGCAGTCTTCTAATTTTTGATCATCCTATTTGGGCGTAAAATTTGATTTTGCAGCACTAAATTAGCGCTTAAAAAGCACTAAATTTTTAGCAAAAATTTTAGTGATTCTGCCCATTTGACCATTCTAGCTTTACAGACGTGTGAAACACAAGTGATGTGGCGTACGCCTTGTCTAGTACTTTAGTACCTAAAAGTCTTTGGCAGCGCATGCCTTATCCAGTGTAAGTTTACCAGCTAACTTAAATCCTCCAAACCGGAATACGACTGTGACAAGTTCGCTTAAGACGGTTCAAATCTTCACCACAGAGTTAGTAGGCACGTTGTAAATGGCACATATTAGCCTCTTACAAAGTGCCTTGCAGTAGAGCAGTAGCTGTTCTTCAAATAGGGGCCTTCCGCCTTGGTCAACCATCTTATTTTTTTATATATATCATAAGATAGCAAACAAGCAGATGGGTCTCCTGATGGAAAGAGTCAACCATCGCCTATAGACACCAAAGGTGTTAATGGCGCGTTGATATCTTGTGGCGAGGTCTAATGCCTCATGCATAAGTTTACCGGCTACCTTACCCTCCATACCGGAACACGACAGCGACAAGCACTGACGCTATTGCGGCAGGAATAGGCAAGGCGGTGTTACCAGACCCAGGCGAGACAATGCAGAACTCTACCACTTAGTAGAAAAGTAAAGCTGCTGCTGCTACTTTAGCCTTGTTTTTAAATATAAAAAAAACGATATATGACACTCGGTTTTGTCTGCCCACACTTTGTGTAGGTATGTGTAAATAACATCTTTTTAACAAAAAAATTAACCGACCGAAGTTGTGTGCGGTCGTACATTGAAATCACTGAGTAAATAATCAATTGTCCTCTGTTTTCGTACCCTTTTAGGTGTAACTTTTTATTATAAAATTATATGAAACAGCCCTCAGAGTGTATCTACATACCAATAAATAATTATCAAAATCGTACTTTCTGTGATAAGTAATGCGTGGTGTAACATAACAAAATATGTTATACTAGCTGCTTCCCGCGACTTCCTTTGCATGACACAAAAATATTAACTTACATTTGCTTAGTCGGGTAAAACGATAGCCTTATAACCTTTCTCGTGAATGTATCTATCATACACAAAAATATTTTTTTTAATCTGACTGGTATCTACAGATTAGCGGGTTCAACCAAACAAACAAACTAACTCTACAGCTTTATAATATTAGATATGTAGTGTAGACACGCGTCGATTTGAGAACCTCCTTTTTCCGTCAATTGAAAAATTAAAAGCGGTTTTTAGATGTTTCTTGGTCAGTAATAATTATTTTAATTGCGATTTCCCTGAGAAGATTACTATAGTTTATTCTTAAGCATTTTTTGTTCTGTCCGTCCATTTTACAATTCCGCTACGTTCCTGTCGTGACACGAACGTACTTGCCAACAACAACAACACAACAACAACAACAATAACAGAACAACAACAACAACAACAACAACACAACAACAACAACAGAACAACAACAACAGAACAACAACAACAGAACAACAACAACACAATAACAACAACACAGCAACAACAACACAGCAACAACAACACAGCAACAACAACACAGCAACAACAACACCCACCTCCCATGATTACTTCATTCTGTATTATATAATCGACGCTTTTTTTAAAACTTAGAAATTAAAGTATTCTATGAATTCGATTTGAAATCATCAGCGACATACGTAATTAGTTAAGGATTTCAACCTCATCATCCGGACAGCTACGCACTATTAACATCTTTGGTGTCTACCGGCAATGGTTCTATCGGCCAGGAGAATCATCTGATGGTTTGCTAACCTTCGAAATAGATAAAAATAAAATAGTGAATATAGGAACATCAAAGCATATTCATACATAAGATTGGAGTTTGGGGGGTAATTTCAACTTCTTCCATCTTTAATTAAAAGCGTTAGGCTTAAATTAAGGCTAAACGAAACTGCAGCTCAAAATAAATAACAAGTGCAGCGCAAACAGAAAATGTTAATGAAAATATTTTGCAAGCCGACTGCTGTGGCGCTGCAAGCTCTATTAAACAGGAAGGTTCTTTGAAATTGAAAAATTCTGGCGTACTGTACAGCGCGGACGGGCGGACGGACTGCGGATTATGTTTTCATATATTTGCTTTGTTCCAACTTTATGTAACATTGTATCTTTTGTAACGGTACGTCGTCGCATTCCTTTTTACGTGTTTACTGTGGGTTGGATATACGACAAAACAAAAATTTCTGCCTACTGGTTATTTTTATTTATTACTAGCTGCAGCGTTGAGCTCGCTGCATTTTAAAAGTTTTTGGTGAATCCCGCGGGATCATCTAATTTTTCAGGATAGAAAGTAGCATTTGTGGCTATTCCAGGCCATCATCTCCCTGTGTGCCAAATTTCATTCAAATCCGTTCAGTAGTGTCCACTAAAAAGTGATTGAGTAACAAACATCCATCCATCCAAATATCCAAACTTTCGCAGATATAATATTAATATAGATTTATTATTTACCTACTAATATTTACTGGTTGTCTACTAGAAATATTAGATTTATTTAAAATAAATCAGAGTAACGGTGGCAGCAGGCGTTAAAAGACATTATTTGGCTTAAAATTATTATTTTAAAAAATATATAAACGGCTCAAAAACGCGTACATATATAGAACTTACTTGTAAAGCTCAGCGTGTCGGCCAAGTTACATTGAACGTGGTCACGAGCGGACGGAAGCAGCGAGCTTCCTCTTTCGGTCACATCAAATAATTATTATTTAAGTTAAAAAACAAAAATAAGTTGGTCGTCCGATGGAATGTATAGGTAGGTATACAAAAGGGATGTAGAAACCAAAACTGACGCTAATGGCGAAATTGGTTGGGTGTCGCTTTGCTAAATTCTCCGAATATGTATAAGTTTAAACGTGTAACCGAGTACTGAACATAAACTATACTTGATTTAACAAAGCCGAGTGGGCGAGTTACTTTAGTTTCAGATAATTTCGTGAATTTCGGTTGCTCAAGTTCCACCGCTCGGTATAGTGGCCGGTATCCTGTTGCCAATTTCCCACTGCTTAAAACCTCCACCACTGCTCGGTTATGATAAACAGCGTGTGATACGTCGTGCGAGGTTGAAGGGAAGTTTAGCAATAAGAAGATATATCTCGTTTACTGCCACGACAAACGTTGCATCGCGTCGAATAGATGAGATATAAGTCCTTCTTATTGGTTAAACCTCTCTTTTATCGCGCGCGACTTATCACACCCTGTTTATATTATTGTATAGTATATTATTTTCCCCGTGTTGGTTCCGGGCTCATTTGAAGAATAGACCAACTGCCGTTCAGCCAGGCAGGTCGTAAAAGGTGACCGATTGGCTATGCGAGTCACTACCGTCGTGGCTACTAGGTGGTAGAGTTCTGCATTGTCTCGCCCGGGTCTGGTACCACCGGTTTACCTATTCCTGCCGCAATAGCGTCAGTGCTTGTCGCTATCGTGTTCCTGTTTGGAGGGTAAGGTAGCCGGTTAACTTATGCATGTGGCATTAGACCTCGCCACAAGATAACAACGCACCATTAACACCTTTGGTGTCTATAGGCGATGGTTGACTTTTTCCACCAGGAGACCCATCTGCTTGTTTGCTATCTTATAAGATAAAAAAAATATAAAACAAAGTCGCTTTCCGCTGTCTGTCCATATGTATGCTTAGATCTTTAAAACTATGCAACGGATTTTGATGCGGTTCTTTTAATAGATAGAGTGATTCAAGAGGAAGGTTTATATGTATAATAACATCCATTATATAGTAGAGAAATACTGTTATAAATATATTTAGCAAAACAACGTTTGCCGGGTCAGCTAGTATTATTCTAAGGGGCATCTGCTGATTGCTCTCCTGATGGTAAGAGAAACCATCGCCTATAGACACCAAAGATGTTAATGGTGGGTTGCTATCTGTATGGCGGGATGGCAATGCCACATGAATAAGTGTACCGACTACCTTACCCTCAAAACTGGAACACGATAATGACAAGCGTTATTGCGGCAGGAATAGGTAAGGCGGTGTTACCCAATCCAGGCGACACGTTGTGGAACTCAAACACTTAGTAGTTAAGGTGGTAGTGACAACTTAGGACAGTCGTTCGACTTTTGCGAACTGCGTGGTAGAACAGCAGGTGATAATTCTTCAAAGGATTCCGGACTAATACGAGAAGAATTTGGCTCTGGTGGTTTTTAATTTGTTTTAACACACAAAAAATAAACAAGCAAACGACTCTCGGGATGAAACGCAACTCTACTCACAGGCGACTAATGCCCTTTTAGTTTCTCGACTTGTTCGAATCGTTCTAGTGACGAGTAGTTACACTTTCTTCGAGGCATAAGATACTTTGCTATAAATCAGCGTTTCCCATTTGCCGGGTCGCGACCCGTTACTGGGCCATCAAAAAAAATACCGGGTCGCGACATTCCCGCCTTGCTTTTAAAATGTTATCTACCTACTATTAGAGATCGACGCAACGCAACGCGACGCGGCGAAAATTAGTGTTGACTAATGACAAAATAGGCGACATCAAAGTATGTAGCTATTATTAAACTTTTTTACTATTATTAAATATGTATTATTTTACCTAATAGAACCAGCTTAGGTTTAAAAGTATTAAGTGGGTCACGAAGGGGCAGTGTGAAAATTACCGGGCCATATCAAAACAATGTTTGGGAAACACTGCTATAAATGTCAAATTATCAAATGGTCCATGAAACTTGTAAATTGACTCGTTATTATTCAATTGGTAGCTAATGGTTACTGTCATGAATAACGATTAGGATCCCGGCATCAATGTAAGTACTAAATAATTGTTTTGTTTCAGGCGGAAATCTGGTCAGTGTTCATCGCAATCCTGCGCAAGAGCGTACGCAACTTGCAAGCCTGCACGGATGTTGGCCTCATACACCACGTGCTGCAGCGACTGCCGCGAGCTGAGACTGTAGTTGCAGGTTAATATTTTTTTATATATAACTAGATTGCAAACTAGCAGTCGGATTATCTTTTTTTTTATAGCAGAGGGCAAACGAGCCAGGTGGTGCACCTGATGGTAAGTGATCACCGCCGCCCATAGACAACTATAATACCGGGAGTATTGCAGCTGCCTTGCCGGCCTTTTAAGAATGAATAAGCTCGTTTCTTGAAGGTCCCTAAGTCGTATCCGTTCGGAAACACCCCCGAGGGTAATTGATTCCACAAAGGAGTAATGCTATGCAAAAAGTGCCGACAAAAGCGCACGGTTGTGGATTTCCAGACATCGAGGTGGTGAGGATGGAACTTTAAATTTTGGCGCGATGTCGCGATGTCGATCTGATGGAAAGAGACACCAAAGATGTAAATTTCGCGTTGCTATCCGTGTGGCGAGGTATTAATGCTACTTGCATAAGTTTACTTTACAATGACAAGCATTGACACTATTGCAGCAGGAATAGGTAAGGTGGTCGTACCAAATACCCCGGCGAGACGTCTCGGACCGCCGCCACCTAGTAGTCCTGACGGAAAACAAGGTTTTTTTTATATCATAAGATAGCAAACAAGCAGTGGGTCTCCTGATGGAAAGAGTCAACCATCGTCTATAGACACCAAAGGTGTAAGTGGTGCTATCTTGTGGCGAGGACTAATGCCACATGCATAAGTTTACCGGTTACTTTTCCCTCCAAACCGGAACACGACAGCGACAAGCGCTGACGCTATTGCAGCAGGAATAGGTAATGCGGTCGTACCAAATACCCCGGTGAGACGTTTCGGAACTCTACCACCTAGTAGTCACGTTGGTAGTGACACGTATAGCCAATCGTCTGCCTTTTACAAGCTGCCTGACAGAATAGCAAATGATCTATTCTTCAAAGGGAACCCGAACCAACACGGAGGATTCCGTTATATATTAGAGCTTTGTCTGGGTGTCACATACGTATATCATAAAATTTCGATACATATTATCACTCTTTTGACCAGTCAAGTCAAATGTATCTTAAACGGCATTAAAAATCAACGAGATTGATAATAATGTAACTTGATGGTTTTGCGGATACGAAGAAACGAAATACAAATTGTTCATGTATTGTAAGTCATAGTTGTGTTAAGGTAATTAAGTTATAATTATATGTATATACATTAACATACTATAGTAGAGGAGCGCAAGAGGGGATTTTTGTATTTACTCGAGCGCGTCAGATTAACATAGGGATACATAGGGGGACCATATGCATATTGTTGAGGGTCTCCACCGCATATAAGCCCTTTATATAGAGGCGGGTGGCTAGGGCAGAAAAGAAACGAAAATCCGATAACTTCAGCTTGTGAAAATTGTCAGATTATATCTTTTTCCTTATTCTCTCATCATTTCCTATATTATAAAAGAAAATTCAGACGCGCTCGAGAAAGTCAAAACAACGTTTTCCTTGCAACTTTATGACCCTCTCACTGGCTTACGCAACACTTGAATCTGCAAATTTTCTAAATTTTAGCTGGCGATTAACCCACTATATCTTAATCTGACGCGCTTCAGTGTTTCCATGTCACGGTATTTTTTTTAACTTTTTTTTTATCAGTAGAATTTTTTCCCCACCATTGAAATGAAAAATATTATATAACCTTTTATCTTTCATATAATTTAATCTACAAAATCCAATAGGTCCCTTCGACGTTCGAGTAACTACACATTTAGCATCTTGTGTTCACCTACTACTACTAGTGGAGACAAAATATATAGATTCTAGTACATATAATGTCCATTTTCTTATGAATCTGACAAAATGTCGGCAAACTTGTTATGTGAAAAGGACACAATAGAAATCATGCCGCCCTGCCGGCAAACTTGTATGGCCGGTTTTTGTATATAATATGTAGGTTGGAAGGTTAACGCCTACCAGCTAGTAAAGCAAGCGTCGCGCGAAGCGTAAAAAATAAAAACACTCGTCGCTTAATCCGACACGTTAGTCTTCTCAGATGCTGCCCTAGTACCTTTGAGTCACGTACTTACTACCTACACAACCCTTTTTGAACTTTATGGGAAAAGCTTGGTCGAATGCGACTGACTTAAGAATAATAAAAAATGAGCTTTTAAGCTTCAGCTGACATTGCATTGGCTTCTTTTGTTTTCTGCACCCTTATTCTTGCTGGGAATATAACAAGGTGGGGCCTTTGTGCCCTGTGCACAATGAATGTAAAAGTAATTAAAATCATCTCAAATAAGACGATGACATCTATTTATTGCATAGATAGCATCTGTTTATTACACAGATAGCATCTTTATTGAAGATTTACTAATATAGTGAATAAATAATAATAGTAATATATTAAATAAATAATAATAGTAATAAATAATAAAAGTAATTATAAATAATAATAGTAATAAAACTTAATAACATTACTTCCCTCAGCAGTCATTCCATTATTGAACTGAATGATATTCCGCAATTTTACTTTTTTTATTATCGATAGGGAAGCGCTTGACCTATACTAGTTGTAAGTACAAAACATAATTTTTACCTAAATTGGGTATATCTTGTAGATGCAAAACATTTGATCGCATCGTAATCAAACCGCGATACATACTAAATAAGTGTAATAATATATTTAGTACAGTAACAATAAGGTTTTTACTCCTATAATATTACGCACATACGACCCGTGAAAAGCGCTTAGTAAAAAATAGTAATTAATTGTAAAATTAATAACAAAAATGCTGACTGAAATAAAAATACATTTATTAAAATAAATATTCTAGTCACTTATATGTATAGTATAAACAAAAAAAAAATTTTAGTTATAACATTATGCTGTAGAATTTAGAAAGTGTAATCGCTTGACAAAATTATTTTAAAATCCTTAGTAATTTTCCATACGAATATTATAAATCAAAAGAATGTCTGTCTGTGTATCTGTTTGTTTGTGTTGCGCTTTACGGCTTAACTATTGAACCAATTACGATAAAATTAACCATGAAGATAGTTAATGGGTCGCCGTCAAACATATTTTTCAAAAGTCAACCCCTAAATTCAAAAAGTCAACGCGCTGAAATTGGGAATGAAACTTTGTACGAAAAGCTATATCGAAACTATATATATAAATCTGCTCATCTAACATAATATCTAGACAGTATGCGAATAAGATTATGCGATTATGCTTAATATAGTAAATATCATTATTCCTAGAGAGCTTTTCAGAATTGATTTAAATAGTTCCAAATATTTCGCATATTCGCAAATAATACAAAAAAATCCTGTCTTTTGTCAAATTTTAGTAAGAGTTAATTTACGTTATAGCTTTATCTTAACATAATCAAACCAGATTTTGAAAAATTTACATATTATATTCTTGCATAATTAATTTAAAAAAATAACATAAAATAATTATAGAGTAGTTACTAGCTCGGTAAGAGAAAATTACAGCCGTGTATTTCTCCCAGGACGTAAGCGGCGCAGCTTTGAACTTTTTAGTTTTTACCCACGCCATTGAATCTTAACCAATGTCTAATGATTTCCGTGTAACGTTTTTAAAATATGCACTCCTAGTAACTTGTTACCACAATTTAACCCTTTATGTTTATGAAATTCGTTACGCATCCGTTTCATAATTCAAACGAAGAAAGAAACAAACAAAATTATAAAACGTAAATATATATCAAAACCGATTATTAAATTTTTATTATTTAACAAAGTGATAATATAATTATTATTGTCTCCTTACTGTTTGTTTATTTAACAGCAGCAGGACATTATTATCCCAATCTCGTTTTTTTTTTAATTTAATATTTCAAGATGTCAAATTTTCCACAAATTAATTTAAGAAAAAGAAAGCTAAATCAAGACAAACTTGTACTAGGACATCATGAGACCCCAATAGCTGCATTAGCATCACGGGATACATGTTGTTATCGACCCATATTACATAATAATGGTTCAACGATGGTTGCACCATTTTATACTTGTCATTAAGTATGCACTCCGTGTAGTTCGATCTTTTGTTCGCATGTGGGTGGGTTACTCGATAAAAATTAAAATTCTCGGCTGGTTGCTTGGTCTTAGCGGATTTGGGAGTGGATTAACAAAAACCAAGAGAAAAGGGCTTATTTTTTGGTCCTAACAATAAAACTTTATACCCTATGTCAATTACAATCTGAAAAAATATTCGAAAAGAGCGGAGTAGGCAGAGTTTAAAACGTCTATATGTGGCCTCAGCAGTGCCCCCGCCAAGACGAGTCGAGCGAGGCGCTGGGGCACTACAATACCTACTTTTTTCTAACCGTTTCGCAGAATTGTTAAACCCGAGAGAAATTTGAGTACACCGAGCGTCTATAGAGTAGATTCACTGGATTGTCGGTTGGCAAGATAGCTGGTGATCCTCATCGCCGCATTTATCGACATGTTAACGATTATCGACTATTTCTAGTGATAACCGGCATCGACAGTTAGACGTGCTCATTCGAGGCACGGGAGTGGTAATGCATCACTCCGCCAGACTCCGAGCTGCTACTGAGGATTAGATTTTCGAGAAAACCTCGAAAAAACTTCAATAACACTTTGCCCGACCCGGGGATTGAACCCGGGACCTCATGGTCTAAGCTGAATGGGCTATCCTTACACCACAAGGCAGTCGAGTGGAGTCGAGGTAAAAAATTAAAGAAACGTTGTCTCGAAAACAGTCAGGCAACGACTATTGAAGCCTAAAGGACCGAGCACACTAAGGCGGGCCTCAACGACCCAGGTCGCATCGGCAAAAACCGCCTAGATCGCTTTCATACATTTTATAGGTATGAAAGTGTGATCTGATAAAAACAACACTTGTCCGGTTGGCGATAGCCTTGTCACCTATCACATTGTGGGACCAAAGTATCTTTAGCTAAGCGTAGTTGCACTGGTTGTACCATTGCATATCTTATCGAGAATACGGGCGTGAAGATACTATATGAAATATCACTGCAGGCCGCCTCGAAGCAGATTTTTTCTCAGTCGCAGTGTGCGATGGTAAGCGAAATTGCTTGAATAATTCGAGATATTGGGAGAAATAATGCATTAGTGAAATACCGCTGATCCCTGTTGGTCCGGGCACCCTTTGATTAATGGACCATCTGCCGTTCTGTAGGCAGTTTGTAAAAGGTGAACGATTGGCTATGTGTGTCACTATCATCGTGACTATTTGGTGGTAGAGCTTCGCTCCGTCTCCTCCGGGTATATGGTACCAGCCTTACCTATTCCTGCCGCAACAGCGACATTGCTTCTCTTTGTCGTGAACCGGTTTGCCGGGTACCTAGTAACCGGTAAACTTATGCAAGTGGCATTAGCACCTCGCCACACGGATAGCAACGCACCATTAACATCTTTGGTATCCATAGGCGATGGTTATCTCTTTCCATCAGAAGAGTCTTCTGCTTGTATAGCGAGATATTTATTCATTTAAGTTCAATGCTGATTTCCATACGTATTTTGGTCAAGTGTTGATTCCCGGACGATGTTTGGTCGTTTAGTGATTGATTCCTGAACGTGGTATGATAAACTGATGATTTACTTTTATTTTGTGTTATCTGAAGATAATTTCCTTTTGATATAGATATATTTTAGATTATCATAATATAAGCAATAAATGATAGGATTACTACATTTGATAATACGTGACTTGAACAAACTTATACTTTAGCAAAATATAGTTTTGAATACTATAATTATGAAATATTCAGTATTCTGTGTAACGGGGGCGTAGCTCAGATGGTAGAGCGCTCGCTTAGCATGCGAGAGGTACCGGGATCGATACCCGGCGCCTCCATTCATTTTTGAAATTGATTTATTAACGTTTTTTATTCACTAAATTTATAAGGTAAAAGAAGTATTTGTTAATCCTCCTATCCTGTACGTACAGTAATAGACGATAACTATCAATTAATTAATTATCATACATTTACTATCTGACCCGGCAAACGTTGTTCTGCGTTTTTACATACTCTTATTTTTTTCTATATTATCTCACCTTTTAAACTTTCTTTGGACTTTAGCAATTAATTCAAAACCAAAATTAGCCAAATCGCTTCAGCCGTTCTCGAGTTTTAGCGAGACTAACGAACAGCAATTGATTTTTATATATATAGAAGATAGATTGCCTCATTGGTGTATTAGTTAACTGGTTCAAGAAAGGTTTGGGGTGTCATTTGATTTTCGGGTTATTTCGGGTGTCAGGAAAACATTACTCGTTTTATGTATCGAAATATCTTAGTATCAGACTGAAAATTTTAACATGTGCCGTCTACCTATATTATGAAAACGTATTATCACTTATTAAGATATATACTTTTTTATATCATAAGATAGTCAACAAGCCGATGGCTCTCCTAATAGAATTAAAGAAGCATAACTTATACACCAAAGATGTTAATGACGCATTGCTATTCGCGTGGCGGGACTTAAAGCCGCTTGCATAAGTTTATCGTTTGATTTCCCTATAAACAGGAACACACGAGTACACGACAGTGACAAGCAGAGACTATTGCGGCAAAAATAGAAAGTCGGTGCTGGTCACTGTCGACTGTCACTTGTCGGTGCTTTGCACTATAGTTATGATGGTAGTGACACATACAGCCAATCATTCGCCTTTCTCAATCTGCCTGGCATAGTGACAGATGACCAATACTACCAAGGGGACCTGGATAGACACAGGGAAGGGATGTGTTAGTGTTAGAGATGTAAGTAGTTGTTACAGTTTCGAACCAGCTACGCAGCATCAATAAACTTTTGGCGATCTCTGATCTTTTTTTTTATGTTATAAGATAGCAAACAAGTAGATGGGTCTCCTGATGGAAAGAGTCAACCATCGCCTATAGACACCAAAGGTGTTAATGGTGCGTTGCTATTTTGTGGCGAAGTCTAACGCCACATGCATAAGTTTACCGGCTACCTTACTCTCCAAACCGGAACACGACAATGACAAGTACTGACGCTATTGCGGCAGGAATAGGTAAGGCGGTGGTACCAGACCCGGGCGAGACAATGCAGAACTACTACCTAGTAGCCACGATGGTAGTGACTGACATAGCCAATCGGTCGCCTTTTACAACCTGCCTGGCAGAACGGCAGTCGGTCTATTCTTCAAAGGAGCCCGGAACCAACACAGAGAATATCTTAAGGCGTCTCTGATGATACCAATCTTACTCGTTGTTTGATCTAAGGCATGGTCGTGACGTGTGTATGTAAATATGCAGTTGTGTAATGCAGAATGATTAATAAGTATTATGCTGTAATATCTAGACTAGTAGTGTAAGTGAATGGATTACTTGGGAGAACTAGTTTTGTAATTATTTTGCATGTTTTAATCAAATAAGTAAATTGGACGTAACGGTATCAGGGGGCGTAGCTCAGATGGTAGAGCGCTCGCTTAGCATGCGAGAGGTACCGGGATCGATACCCGGCGCCTCCAATTTTTTTTTTCATACATGAATTCGTATGATGTGGAATAAAATAGCATTTGTTGTGTTTAGGTTGCAATAAGTTTTCTGTAGTTGGTATTTTTAACATAAGTATTTAAAAGAAGTGAGTTACTAATTTTGCCCCGATGTTTGAAATTCAAATTTTCACGAGATCTTTGACAATTTTAGTTCCTAGGAACATATTCATACTAGTTTTACATTGACGTAAGTGTATCTGTATGTATGTCCATGTACATATTATGCATATATTTGTGGATATGCAGGGATAGTAACGCATAATTAACAAGAAGCAAGCGTTAGCTCGCGGATTCGCTAGCGTTAAATTATCGTTTTGTCTCTCAGGTACAGATAAAATGTATCTTACGTCCTCGTTGGTACATTTATCAATGTGTATGCAAAATTGAGTGATGATCTGTCAAGGATTTATGACGTGAAAGCATAGCAAAAATATAAATTCACTTTCACGTCCCTACCATCGAGGCTACTAATTGGTAGGGTTCCGCAACGTTTATGTATATGGTAAGTCCAACCACCGCTCTACCAATTTCAGCCGCAATAGCGTCAATGTTTGTTAAAATCATGGTCAGGTTTTGAGGATAAGGTAGCCGGTTGATCTGTGGCATTGCCATCCGCCACCGGATAGTAACGCATCATAAACGTCTTTGGTGTCTTTAGTTTGTCTTTCCATCAGGAGAGCCATCTGCTTGTTTGCTATCTAATGATAAAAAAAAGTAAAACAGCGCTTGTTTTTATGGTGAGGCCTACATATGTTCACCAAATTCCGTTTGTTCTACAAAAGTATAAAAATTACATTTGGAGGCGCCGGGTATCGATCCCGGTACCTCTCGCATGCTAAGCGAGCGCTCTACCATCTGAGCTACGCCCCCTGTTATTGCGATTACAAATTAACAGTAATAGTAACGAGTGAACGTGCCACCAGATGCATGTAAAGTAAATGCTTAAACGACCTAGCGACGTATAAAATAATTACTCAATCAAGCATCTACTTATATTTATATATCAAAGGCGGTAATAACGAGTATAAAAGGATGGTAGTGATATGTATTGCCAATCGGTTGCCTTTTACGATCTGCCTGGAAGAACGGCATGGTCTATCCTTAAAAGAGGTTCGGGCCTGGCGAAGTCTCTGCCAGTGTTTTTAGAGTCATAATTATATTGACGAACTAGCAATATTCAATATCGTGGTCACTTGAAAGGTAAGGTCTTATTTGGCTATAAAAAGTTTGGCTAGTTTTGCAGAGGCAGGCACAAATCCAGCCTATTCTCATCTCGGGGCGAGGGCTCGTCAGCTCCTTCCTTTTGACCACAACGTTGAGCGTCTCGAAACGGCGACAGGACCATTAATGATAGATAAGTTTTGATTATTTGGCATTATTTATTTTAGCATCATGAGAAGTGTACAGAGAAACTATTTAAATTAATGACTCCCGCTGAATTTCACTATTAGACATGACGGCAAAATTCTAAATTTTGTTTTCGCTGCTTTGAAGGATAATCTACGACTGTACAATTTTTAGACGATTTTTCTCCGCACTACTTCTCTTTGAAATCAGTTGCGGATGGAAACGGATACAATTTAGGGACCTTCAAGACTCGACTTAAATGGCCGGTAACGCAACTGCAAAACTTTGATGCAATTGTACTCTTAGATGAGTTTCCTGCCTCTTTCATTTTTTATACCATAAGTATATGGGTCTCCTGATGAAAAGAAATAACCATCGCCTATAGACACGAAATTTTGCTGGTGCGTTGCTATCCGCGTGGCGGGGTGTTAATGTAACATTTATAGACTACCTTACTCTTCAAACCAGAACACGATAGTGACTAGCACCGACTTTATTGCGGCAGGAATAACGTCGGTGCTTTATCACTGTCGACTGTCATTTGTCAGTGCTTTATTTTTACATACTAGCTGTTGCCTGCGACTTCGTCCACGTGGACTTCGTCCGCACAGCTCCTCACCCGTAGGTGATAGCGTGATAATATGTAGCCTATATGTTGACACGACCTGTTATTAATATTCATTCAAAATTTGAAGTAAATCCATACAGTACTTTTTGAGTTTACCCTGGACTTATATACAGACAAACAGACAAATAGACAAATATACAAATAGACAAATAGACAAATAGACAAAAAGACAAAAATTCTAAAAACTATATTTTTGGCTTCGATATCGATTGTAGATCACGCCTCAAGTATTCTTTTAAAAAAATATTCAATGTACAGTTTTGATTTTCCTACGATTTTATTATATGTATAGATCATAAGATAGCAAATAAGTAGATAGGTTTCCTGATGGAAATAGTCAACCATCGCCTATAGACACCAAAGGTGTTAATGCTGCATTGTTATTATTTAGCGAGGTCTAATGCCACATGCATAAGTTTACTGGCTTTCATACCCTCCAAATCGAAACACGACAGTGACAAGCACTGACGTTATTGTGGTAGGAATAGGTAAGGCGGTGGTACCAATCCCGGGCGAGACAATGCAGAACTCTACCACCTAGTAGCCACAATGTTAGTGACTCGCATAGCCAATCGGTCGCCTTTTACGATCTGCCTGACAGAACGGCAGTTGGCCTATTCTTCAAAGGAGCCCGAACTAACAAGGGGGAGGAAATCCTGCTTGCTTGTCTTATTTCCGATTTGATATGTATGCTATGACCATTACACTGCCAGCTTCTTACTCTCATTGAGACGCTAGCTGTCATAAGAATGAAAGTCAGAGAACGATGAGAATCGCATCGTACGGGTTGGTAGACTCGCCCGGACGTTGTTTGACGTCTCTGTTCACCCACGATTTCACGTTTCTCGCCGTATTTGGATGTCGAGATGGGTGATCATCTTCAATGCAACATATTTGTAAGAATGGATTAGCTATTTATTAATGTGATGCAACTACGTTAACCTCTAGGTTCTGTGATTACTGTTGTAATCCACCGTATTGCATGTTACTGACGCTACAACGCCAGTGTTTGCCACCGTCACGTTTTAGATTTGGAAGACAGGCTTGCTAATTTACGTAGAGAACTATCAGTAGGGGTTTACCGGCTACCTTACGTGCTAAGCTGGATGGAAATTTTTCCTTTCTCTGCATTAATACCACACTTCTGTATTAGTTAATTAGACATGTCGACAAAAGTAAAAAATGTCAGTAAGGTTTGTGTGACCTCATATTTCGTATTATTCGTGCTGGTTTGAATCTAAAGCATTATTGCAACAGTGTAATTTGTATGAATGTCACGTACTTGTTTGCCTTTCTGTGCATGGAATAGTTTGATTGCTACGGTTATGATGTTGATTTTTAGTGGAATTAAATACGGGGGCGTAGCTCAGATGGTAGAGCGCTCGCTTAGCATGCGAGAGGTACCGGGATCGATACCCGGCGCCTCCAGGTGTTTTTTTAATAGACTGATTCAGATTCTTTGATAAAAAATGTGTAAACGGTTGACTCTTTGGGCCATCCCTGAAACTCCTCCGCTAAATTAAGGTACTTTGAGCTCAAAAGAGTAAAAAGTGTAAGCTTAGATTTTTCAGTTCAAACATCTATTTTGTTAAAAATGGCAGTAGGTATATTAATTTTTGAAAAACTGTATATTTTAGAAACAATGATGGTATTCAACTCAATTTTGAGATCTAAAATACTGCTTTAGCTAAATAATCGATAGATTGAAAATTTTCGAAGCTGTGTTAATAAAATTTTTTTGATAATTCCTAAACGAATTGACTGATTTCGATCCAATTAAGGGTATTTGATGCAGTTTTTAAAGGAGCAAAGCCGATAAGATTTTTAAGTCAATCGGTGTATTCGCCTGAAAGTTATTTCAAAAATGTTAAGTACGTATGCTAAAAACAACGTAATTTTAATATTTGAAAAGCTGTAACTTTTGAGAATTAGATTCGACTTTGATTTTTGAAACAGCATTTGATGTAGTTTTTTTATTACTAAAATATCGTAGAATACCAAAAAATTATTGGTTGAAAAATTTCGAAGTTATGTTGAAAAAACACTTTTTTCAAAAATTTTCGTTAACTATTACTCCCAAACGGATAAACAGACTTGATGCAATTTATACATTAGACGTAGTTTTTTGAGGAATAGAGCTGTTTAGTTTGTTTTTGTACTCCATCGGTACAATAATCTGGAAGTTATATTAAAAAAATACTGTTTCGCCAAAATTTTATTTGAGTTTTTTTTCAAAATTTCTCAAAATTCTTTGGGCCCAATCGCTTCAGATTTAGTCTTATTTGAGCGGGATTCATTCGAATGCCATCAACGCGTTTCGATTGGTCAAGCTGTTTAGAAGTTATGAGATGTTTACATACACACATATACACACATACAGACGTACTGACATCGTGAAAATAGTCGGAAAAGATTCCTAGGACTTCAAAACGTGCGCATTTGGTGAAAACTCGATTTTCGAAAATCGGGGCAAAATCAGAAACTTATCTACATACGTAGCGGAAAGTTAAGAAAAAAAACATGAAAATATGTACAATAAATTAGTATGAAAAATGATGCATTGTTTTTAGATACTTGCTCGATATTTAATTAAAATGTTTATCTGTGGACAAAATTCATTCGACAAATTTGTCAGAACTGTTCGTAATACCGTTCGTTTACCAAATGTGGAAAATATAAAGTTAATTTATGTTATAACGATAAAAGAAATTGTTTCAAAGATTTCCATAAAATATAATTTCATTTTTTAATTAATGCATACGAAGCCATATATAGATCAGCATGGTTTCTCCTGAATGTGTATGATGCCATTTATGGCTTTGTATGCATTCAGGCTTGTGTAGTAATTTCTAAAATAAGTCCACGATAAATTATTTTCCTATTCAGACTGTTTATATATAAGAAATAAAAAAATGTTTTTATGTTTCAGTATAAAAAAATTCAATCATCTCCGTTATAATTCATGCAATAAGAGGTTAATATGTGAAGCGAAAACTAAGTAACCCAGGAGATTCCCGCGTTTATTTTAATTCTGCGCTATCTTTATATGCTGCAAAAAGGGTTTTTTTTTCTAAAAATTTTAATAAACGAGCAATTTTATGCGCTTGTAGTGATCTCGTGTTGAACGATATGAACGAGCGATGCGTGAACAATGACTGTGGAGTCTCTCCCTACTGTCAAACCTTCCAATTGGACATGATCCGATATCCGGCAGTCCGCATTGTCGATGATCCCAATATTACACGGCTTAGAGGTCCTTAAGATCCCACGTTTCGTGTAATGAGGAGGATTTTGTGGAGCTATTTTGTACCCTAGTGTTCTGTCAATCTCGTGTAAGTGGTTTTATGCTCAATAGTTTGACAATAATTGTCGCAACCTGGATATGAAATGTTGATTGCGTATACAAACTTCTTTCACTGAGATTAAAATGTTAACATCTATACAAATAAATAAAATTGGTGTGTGGAGGAGTGTATATAATGACATTTTCCTATAGAAATTGGCATAAAATAAAACTATATTCTATTCTTATGTAAAAATAAGTCAAATAATATTCATTTATTTTTATTTCAAAAATAAATAAAAGATAAAAGTATAAAATCCGAAATCCAAAATTAAAACTGCGTAGTAATACGTATAATTACAATTAAAATATTAAAAGTATCAATACCATTTTCATTTTACCAGCACTAGGTGCACCATATGGACGACGACGTCCAGCTCTCGCATCGATTAGAAAATATCTAAACTTCAGTTGGGTGATTTTGTGAATTGGCTCTTAAGCATTTGTGTTTGGGACAGAAATCAATACATAGTACTTACAGCTGCTTTTATCGGTAATCAATCGGCATTAGTAACACGGACGGCAATGCTATAATGGACCTTCAGCCATATAGCATAAGGTCGAATTTATTGTGTACTATGGCATGTTTACGTTTAAGTTGTTTACTACTAGTTATTTAGACTATTGCCGAATTTTCGACAACATTTTCGAATGCTTACTTTGGATATATATAGGCTTGTTGGCGCGAAGCGAGTCAATTTTGTAAAGCGATTCGGAAGCTATGATTCGGACGATCAGTGTGAACTGCTATAGAAGAGTGATAGCGATTTAGTTTGAATACGGTTATAATAATAAAATATAGTGTTTTCGATTAGTGATTTGGTTAAATCGGTTGAATTTAGAAAACGTTAGCGCGGATATAACAACGGTTTTTGTTATCAGTGTTAGTCAGTGCGTATATACGAGTATATGTTGTATTGTGGTGAGTCGCACATTTGTGTGGTAAATAAACACGTTTTTAATATGAGTGTTATTTTATTACACAATATAGAACCATAAGCTTTTAACAATATCATTAAATAGCAAACAAGCAGATGGCTCCCCTGATGGAAATAGAAACCATCGCCTATAGACACCAAAGATGTTAATGGTGCGTTGCTATCAGTATAGTGGAATGGCAATGCTATATGCAAAAGTCTACCGGGTACCTTACTCTCCAAAACTGGAAACGACAAGCATTGACGCTGTTGTGACAGGAACAGGTGAGGCGGTGGTAACATGTACCCGGACGAGACGTTGCGTTACTACCAAATAGTAGTTACGATGGTAGGGACACGTATAACTAATCCTTCACCTTTTAACGAACCTCGTGTTGGTCCGGGTTCCTTTGAAAATTTTTTGCTTAATCGTTTAAGAGGGCTCCAGCTTTTTTAGAGCGAATCGATATTTTGGCCTTCTCTAGGACGGAGGAAGGCAGGGGGAGCGTGATTATTCTAGTTATAGACAAAATGTTGTTTTGATATTAATTAAAAACTAATGACTTTCCGTTAAGTATTAACGCCATAATAAGGGTTTTCTTTTTTGTTCAGAGGTAACTCATTTTTTTTCTATCGAGGAAACTACAAGTTAGTTGTATAATTTATGGCGTAAATCCTTTGTTTTCGTTCTTATGAATTGCTTAGCTAAATCTTTAATAATAATGATCTACCGAACGCATTTATTTCGAAATCGTTCGGCGTAGACTTAATAATTTATACTAGCAAAAAGCAGAGCTTTGTAGGGGCTCGCAAAGTTATACTATCTAGTAATATTGTTAGAAAAGTATTTTTATGAGAATTACATCTTTTAATGTATAGACTTTATAATAATAAAGTCTATAATCTTTTAATGTATAGAAAAATAAATAATAAAGTATTTCATCTCTCGCATTGTATATCTGTTTTGTTAATCTTTCACCTACCATTCTTTGTACATGTCCGAACCAACGGAGCATGCCCTTTCTCATCTTTACACCAACACTTTCTTTTAAGCATAACTTCTCTCTCACTTCAACATTACGAACCTGGTCCTGCGTTGATTATACTTTCATGCCCTTCTAACATACTCAACTCTCACTTTCATACAATATCGTTGGTATAGGCATAGGCAGGCATAGGAATGATTATGCAGGGCAAGAGGGGCACCTTGACTCAAAACTAACGCTCTATTCACTCTGTTCCCCGCCAGCTAGCCACCCCCCCTCTCTCCCTCTCTCCCCCTCCCCTCCTCCTCCCCTCCCCCGCCCCTCTCCCTCTCTCCCTGTCCTTCTCCCCCTCTCCCTCTCCCTCTCTCTCCCTCTCTCTCCCTCTCTCCCCTCCCTCTCCCCCTCTCCCTCTCCCTCTCTCTCCCTCTCTCCCCTCCCTCTCCTCCTCTACCTCTCCCTCTCTTCCCCTCCCTCTCCCCCCTCTCTCTCCCCCTCCCTCTTTCCCCCTCTCTTCCTCTCTCCCCCTCCCTCTCTCCCCCTCCCCCTCTCCCTCTCCCCCCATCCCCTCCCTCTGCATCCCCCTCTCCCTATCCCACTCCCCCTCCCCCCCCTCTGCCCTCTCCCCCTCTCCCTATCCCTCTCCCGCCTCCCCTCGCCCTACCCCTCTCCCTCTCTCCCTCCCTCTCCCTCTCCCTCTCCCTCCCTCCCTCCCTCCCTTCCCCTCTCCCTCTACCTCCCCCTCTCCCTCTCCTTCTTCCTCCCCCTCCCTCTCCCTCTCTCTATTTTTATGGTAGATAACATATCTAGACATGAATTTAAACTACTACGTCGAAGCACAAACCTAAAAGTCCGATAATTTTTGAGTAAAATGTACCACAAAAGTGCATAGAAAGTGGCCTAGTGTAGGGCTCGCTTCGCTATCCCACTCCCCCTTCCCCGCTCCCTCTCCAACCCCTCCCCCTCTCCCTATCCCTCCCCCCCCCCCTCCCCCCTGCCCTCTCCCCCTCTCCCTATCCCTCTCCCGCCTCCCCTCGCCCTACCCCTCTCCCTCTCTCCCTCCCTCTCCCTCTCCCTCTCCCTCCCTCCCTTCCCCTCTCCCTCTACCTCCCCCTCTCCCTCTCCTTCTTCCTCCCCCTCCCTCTCCCTCTCTCTATTTTTATGGTAGATAACATATCTAGACATGAATTTAAACTACTACGTCGAAGCACAAACCTAAAAGTCCGATAATTTTTGAGTAAAATGTACCACAAAAGTGCATAGAAAGTGGCCTAGTGTTTATTTTTTTATTTAGTTTAGTTTAGTTATTAGTTTAATTATCTATATTAATATTATAAATGCGAAAGTTTCGATGTTTGGATGGATAGATGGATGGATGGATGGATGGATGTTTGTTACTCAATCACGCAAAAACTACTGAACAGAATTGAATGAAATTTGGCACACATGTAGATGATGGCCTGTAATAGCACATAGGCTACTTTTTATTCCGGAAAAATTAGAAGATCCCGCGGGATTCGGCAAAAACTTTTATAATGCAGCGGGCTGCACGCTGCAGTTAGTTATTAACATTATCAAGTGGTCATTTTATTTTCTACTGCCCCTTTCAAGGGAAGCTATATTTATAAATATATTGTTTTAAATAATAAGTTTTTTGTAGTTTATGGTGAATTAGTTTTACCTGTAACTTAATAATTTAGCACAATAATGATTCGCTGTCGCTATTTGTTTTCTAATGTAAATATTTCAACTCGGCTCTCATAACAGCATGCAGTTGAAATGAAAGTTAAATTTGAACCAGTTTTAATAAAGTCCTACATTGCCTCTGGCAATATTTCGCAAGCCTCGGAGCGATATTAACATTTTGTTTGCAATAAGTCAGCAATTTCAATGTTACCGTAACAGGGGGCGTAGCTCAGATGGTAGAGCGCTCGCTTAGCATGCGAGAGGTACCGGGATCGATACCCGGCGCCTCCAGATACTTTTTATTTAATAGTATTCCGCGTTTTCGACTTTTAAAATGTTCCCGGTTTTCTTTTCCTGTATCCCTCTATATCTTCCATTATTAGGTGTCGTAAAAGTTATAAGAAAGAAAGAAAATATTTATTTGCAAGAATATGGGTGTTACAAGTTGTTAAAAATTAATTAAGTTACCAACATATTCTACCATTGTATTTTTTTAGAATGTACAAGAATGATTTCATATTACAAAAGTTATTTTTATAATTACAAGTTTCATTTTTTGTATGATTAAGATTTTTGTAATTTACAAAGTTTGCACCATTTACAAAATTTTACTACATTGAATTTTTCTTAACGCAATCAACAAACTTATATTTCTATGCATTAACATTTAATTTTATTAATTAAATGAACAAAATAAAAAATAATAATAATAGAAATAACACCTCAATCATAATATGCTCCACAGTCAGCTATTAGTAAAACTCCATTAATAAATATTCACGGGACAAATTACACTTTCTGATCTAACCCCAAAGTGAGCAAATTATTTGCTTGTGTCATGGGTGTTAGTCAACGATACTAAAGAAATACATATATAAATACTAGAATATATTTAATAAACATCCCAACCCGGAAATACAAACATATTTTATGCTCGTCACACAAATGCTTGTCCCCGTCGGGGATCTAACTCGAGCCCCGTCGATTGCGTAGTCAGGGTCACTAACCACTCTACCAACGGGGCGGTTACATTGATTACTTTGACACTTGTGCTGCTTCAAAATTCTAAAATTATATGAGTAAAGTAAAGTAAAGTATCTTCACGCCCATATCCCCGAAAGGGTAGGCAGAGGTGCAACAAGTGCACTCACGATTAGCCGAAGATACTTGGTCCCACATATGTGATAGGTGGCAAGCCTATCGCCAACCGGGCACTTTCCAATCCCGGGCAACTTTTTGTTTCTCAGAAAACTGAAAAAACACTTTTTGTATGTGCCCGACCCCGGAATCGAACCCGGGACCTCATGTGGTAAACGCCAACGCTGGACCACTAGACCACAGAGGCGACTTCTAAAATTATATGTTTGTTATAAATATAGCCAAATGGTTTCACGTTTTCCTGCAATAACTTAAAATTTAGCATTAATTTGATGTTTTCAGATTAAGCGCTAATGATGCTGCAAAATGTTAAACAATTTGCCTATTAATTTAAACAAATATGTAATATGAAAATTGTGAATGTATGTCTAAGTTTAAAATTATCTAATCGCGTTCAGTTTTTTTTTGACAGATAAATTCGTTTACGGAAAAACAAGATAATCTAAGATAGTAGATATTCTTATACAACAATCCCGTATATGTTATGTGCTGTAGAAGAATATCTACTATCAAATGTATTTTAAACAAAAATGTGGTTTTAATAAATGGTATACGCAAAGAAGCCGCTGCTCCTGACGTGACGTGGTGATATCCCATATATTCGCTAAATAAGAAATCATTACATGATTTTGTTTTTGCTTATGTCATCGGCCTATATAACTCTTTTTATAAAAGAGGGAGCAAAAGGACAGGAAACACATCTAATGGTTAGTGACTACCGCCGGCCATAGACAACTACACCACCGGTTGCGTTGCCAGCTCTTCGCTCGAGGAGGGTTTTGGCTCCTCACTCTATTGTATATAAGACTTGCATACACAAATTATAACAAAGGGGATCATAAATAACAAAACAGTACTTGTAATACATAACATATAAAAGAGGCAAAGGCAAACGAATGCCTCTGGCAAATATACAGGGCTACTCAAATGATTGATGTTGTGAAAGGGTAAATATTCAGGGTTTCACTGGGCCCGTTCTTTCAGAAATCGTTTTTAGAATAAAACAAACAATGGGTAACACAAAAATGTCAAATATTTCGAGTTTGTCCGGGCCTTTTAAGGAGACTTACCATCCTATTAATGAATTACCATCCTGTTTAGTTTAAGAGAGAAATAGATAAAGAAAGAGAAGACTTGCCTTGTTACTACCACTATGACTAACTAGGTAAGGTTCTACAATATCTCGCCAGTTTCTGTTTTTTTTAGAACATAAGATAGGAAATAAGCAGATGGGTCTCCTGATGGAAAGAATCAACCATCGCCTATAGACACGAAAGGTGTTAATGGTGCGTTGCTATCTTGTGGCGAGGTCTAAAGCCACATGCATAAGTTTACCGGTTACCTTACCCTCCAAACCGGAACACGACAGTGACAAGCGCTGACGCTATTGCGGCAGGAATAAGTAATGCGGTGGTACCAGACCCGGGCGAGACAATGCAGAATTCTACCACCTAGTATTCATGGTACTACTGCTATAGCTATTTTTGTTGCAAAGGTGACAGTGTCTGTCGGCAGCTCGCCGTCGTGTCCCGTTAGGATAGAAGGAAGCCAGTAAATTTATGCATGTAACATTATATCTCTGCTACGCACGAATAGCTACGCATCATTAAAACATTTTTGGTGTTGAGTTGGTGACAACCGATTGCTTGTTTGTTATCCTATGATATAAAAATATAATTTAGGGTTACCTCATACACCTCATTACCCCAAAATCAACGATCCATCATTCGTAGCAGCAACCATTAGCAACCAATTTAATTGTAACGTGGCGTAACATTATATTCCACAAGTGTCTAGGACCATTTGGTAATTTGACATTTATAAAAGCAGTTTTAGCTTACGCCTCGTAAAAAATGATACTACTCATAACTAAAACGTCATTTTTTTGATATAGGAATCGGGCATTAGTTAACCTTCCGTGGAATCTCGTGTGAACTCTGCCACTGCCACTTAAAAGGAAGCAGTATAAGGAATGAAATCAACTCACCGTTGATTTGGAAAGTAATAAAGACCCCAGCTTCACATTTATCCACTTGCGTCATAACATAATCAAAGGCACACACTATTTATACTCAATGCACATCGGAACCGAAGCATCTTCAGGAGAAACTGTTATAGATTTTCTTGTGATCTTTAGATAAATTACTGTCTGTTATTCTGTTCGTTATTTTTTAAATGTTGGACCCAGAGCATTTATTTGACCACAAATAACTTTAAAATTATTTTTAGTAGAAACTAGTTAACAACACACTTGTATCTTTATTCCACTATAATTATACACTAAATTGTTTAATTTTATCGACCGGTTTCGCTTTTTAAAGCATCTTCAAGACGTAACATTCTTAACACGCAGTAATAACAATGGAATTTCACTAAGTTATGAGGTTTGAAAGAGCAACATCTTTCAAAAGTATTGTCTTAAATTATCAAGAAAAAATTAATTTGACATTCTTACAATAAACTCTTTCATTTGATAAATAAAAGTTCAGATATTTTCTTTTCGTTGTATGGAACCCAGCTGGCTTGTATTTTGCATTTAAATAACATATTTAATTAACAACTGCGCTCCGGAGTTCACTGCGTGATGGAAACTTTTATTAAATCCTACGAGGATAAGAAATATTTCAGAATAAGGTTACGATTGTGTTAGGTCTTTATTTATGTTACCCTTATACTTAATTTCATTGAACTCCGTCCACCCCGTGTTGGTCTGGGCTCCTTTTGAAGAATAGACCATATACCGACCATCTGGCAGAAGCCAGGCAATATGTAAGAGCAAGAGATTGCCTATGAGAGCCTACGTGGCTACTAGGTGGTAGATTTCTTCATTTTCTTGTCCGGGTTTACCTTACCTATTCCTGCTGCAATAGCGTCAGTGCTTGTCACTGTCATGTTCCGATTTGGAGGGTAAGATAGCTGGTAAATTGATGCATGTGGCATTAAGACCCCGCTACAAGGATAGCAACGCACCATTAAATTCTTTGGTGTCTATAGGCGATGGTTGTCTCTATCCATCAGGAGAGCCGTATGAAAAATCCAGAAGAGACTTGAAGGAGAAACATACAACACACACACACACACATACACATACACATACATTTACATAATAGACATTAGACACATACAAACATTCGCATTTATGTTGTAATTAGAGTTACCCCCATTACGCGTATAACGAGAAATGAACAAGTATTCTGCACTAATAATGTAACAACAACTAAGGTGCTCTCTTGTGGGTCCACATTTTAATTACTAAAGTTTTAACTAGTAACACGTTTTGCCCCTTGTAGTATGTAAACCGCTTAAATATTAAATTAGTTTTGAATTATACGTGAGACATTACCTTTGGTAAACCGTCTTCACCGGTGGTAGTTAGCTTTGTTGATGTGATTTTGACGCACCCCTGGAATGCGAGGCCCAGACCGCTTCCCCCGCATTTCCTTAGCTCGCTCGGTAAGTTTCAGTATGGTCAGCATCTCTGTTACCGATACGCGCGACGACAATTTGGCTAGTTTTCTGTTGTCTTCGTTTTGCATTAAATGACGTCATCAACGCCAAGCGCCAAGTTAATGTGACTGTGATGTAGAAATCTATACATTATTACGTGAAACGAAAACTTTGTTACCTCTTTTTGAGATTTACTCGAACGGTGGAGTATAAAATTTGGCACAAACATTTACATTAAGGAGGAGCGCAGAATTCTAATATTATTGAATAATATGCATTAGAAATACATTAAATTAATAAAAATAAACAATACACACGCTGTTTTCATCTGACATCATTGATATAAAAAACCCAAGATGCACATTCTGTGTCTCAAAAACGTTCTCTAAAAATGGTTCATTTCAAATAGAATCGCGTCGATCGCGACACTGTCAATTTTTATTACTTTTTGTTTTTGGGTTTTTATATCAATGTGTGACATACATGATAATCTACACATATGTATACTATTTTGTTTACGCCTAAAGTTTGCTGTTAAACTTAAGGCAAGGTATTTCGACGCGCGTCAATTCTACAGAAAATGGATGGCGCGGTATGTTCTGAAACCGCTGGGAAACGTGTTAATTTTCAGATAAATAAATATAGGACATCAGCTGAAAACTAGAGTCAGCCATCGCCTATAGACACCAAAGGTGTTAATGGTGCGTTGCTATCTTGTGGCGAGGTCTAATGCCACATGCATAAGTTTACCGGCTACCTTACTCTTAAAACCTAACCACCATAGTGATAAATACTGACGCTGTTGCGGAGGAATAGGTAAGACGGTGATACCAGACCCGGGCGAGACAATGCAGAACTCTACCACCTAGTAGCCACGATGGTAGTGATTCATATAGCCAATCGGTCGCCTTTTACGACCTGCCTGGCAGAACGACAGTTGGCCTATTCTTCAAAGGAGCCCGAGACCAACACGGGGAGAAAAGTAGTTTAGTTGTGATAAAAATTAAATTAAATTATTCCCGTATATAGTTGACTATATTTTTACCAAAGAAGGTAATGTTTTGGGCTACGCGAAAGAAGTCACGGGCAACAGCTTCGATTAAATGGTGATTTGATCGAAAAATGGTGATTTTGAATTAAAGTTTGTAGATAATTGCTCCTAAGAATATAACTCAAGTTTTTTCTTTTGTGTCTGTATATACATCTTGTTTAGTAACAAGAATTGCATTTTTTGAAAAATTATTAAGGATATCTCTATTATTTTTGTGTTATAGCACTCACCCCGTGCTTGGGAAAAGTGGAAAAACTATTAAAAACAACAAACAAAAAATTATAAATGTGAATTTCATCTGAACTCATTTAACTAGTTATACGTATGTATATCTAGCGATCAGTACAATCGACGTAATCGATCATATAACAAAGAAGAATTTCGCCACGTCAAACCTGTCGACACTAGCTCAGTGGAAGAGCGTTCCGGTTTTAGGGAGATGGTCGCAGGTTCAATCTCTGCGTATCGATATTTTTCTTTGTTGTTTTGAAAAGGATATCTCTAGCTTTAAATTTGTGAGACCCTTATCAGTACTAACTGACTATTTCGCTTGTCTAATATTAAGTCTGTTCGTCACATATCATGGGATCCCGTATTCGATTCCCCAGAGCAAAGTGGGTGTAAGAAATTATGTGGTAAAGTGAAATTGGGATATTTCTTTAAAGAAAAACCTCTAAACGGTGGATCCGGTTTTTGCAAATAATAAATGACAGTCGATAACGGTCAAAACGTCAAATCGAGGAATAGCATTCACTCTAGCCGACAACACAGTAAGTTGTGATAAACGCGCCTGTCTATGACATATTGAATTAAATCTAATAGAATCTAATGAAAAGCTATTATTCGCGACTTCGTTCGCATGTAAAAGTAGCCTATGTACTGCCCTATAAACTTCTCTATCTTTCAGTGAAAGTTCCATCAAGATCGGTTTAGCTGTTCCAGAGATAACCACGTACTAACATGACAGACAAACACACAAAATTTTGAAAATGGTTGTTTAGGTTTTAGTATCTTAAAAATAACACACTGCACTTAAAAAAACTAGTTATTTTGTAATCAAAGACATATATTTTAATTTTATTTATATTTATAAATTACATGGTCGATTTTCGAGCACAGGACGATACTAGCTTCGATTATTTGGTATTGTTTTACTTCATAAAATAGCAAACATAATCCGTGCCTATAGCTAACAAAGATGTTAATGGTCATCAAAATCGGTTTAGCTGTTCCAGAGATTCCTACGTACAAACAGAATGACAGCCAAATACACATTTCAATTTTATTTATATGTATAGATTGTATGGCCGATTTTCGAGCACTGGACGATATCTACTAGCTTTAATCATTTGTTTTTATTTTATTTTATAAAATACCAAACAAAATCCGTCGCCTATAACAAAGATGTTAATGGTGCTTTGCCATCCGGGGCCGTACCGGATTCCTTATTCTCGCAAGTTGGAACACAACAACAAAAAGCACTGATTCTTTTGCGGTAGGAATAAGTAGGAGACGTTTCAGAATCCTTACCACCTAGTTAAGTCACGATTTTAGCAACAAGTATAAAGCCTTCTTTTGCCTTTACGAGATGACTAGCAATAAGGCAGTTAATCTATTCTTCAAAAAGGGGTATACGTGAGTTTATTTATCTTTAGGGTATCACCTTGGAGCGCGTATTAAGTGAAAGTAAATACGTGCTTTAATTACACGCACGGTTAGTACTTGTTTAAAGCAATTGTTCTTTGAATTCGTTATAATTGTATCAGGGGGCGTAGCTCAGATGGTAGAGCGCTCGCTTAGCATGCGAGAGGTACCGGGATCGATACCCGGCGCCTCCAATCTATTTTTGAGAAAAAAATGATTTTTGAAGTCAAAACTCCAATTTTCCAATTTAATTCCAGTTTTTCAATGTAATTCTTTTGCTTTATTTTTAAAAAAACTGTTTATAAAAGGGAGGAAAATATATATGAATAAAATATTTAAAAAAGTAATAAAGTATTATGACGCGCTATATTTGGCCGTATAGGCAGATAAATCCGTGCGTAATTGGACGTTTTAGTTTACCATAATACGAAAGTGTATCATCGATTGGAGGATGGGCGATGTCCCCATCGGTGCACTTGCCATTGTTAACGACTATTGGTAGTTACTTGTGACGTACGGGACGAGTTTATATGCCAGCGATACTGCACGAACATTGGACCTGTTAATTACACTAATTGAAAATGCCTCGTGGTCTAGAGGTTAGCTTTTTTTGCCTCAGATCGTCCCAGATTGAGTTCGACGTGTTTTTAAGAATTTTAAAACATTACCGTTGTGTTTGCCCGGGTCTACATTGACTTTGCCAAGTGCCATTCTGTGGGACAGTTCGTAAAAGGCGAACGATGAATATACGAGTCACAACCCTCAGTCATTACTAAGTACTAGGTGGTAGATTTCTGCATTATCTCGTGGGGGTTTGGTAACACAGCCTTACCTATTCCTGTCGTAATAGCGATAATGTTTCACTGTCGTATTCCGGTTTGAAGGGTAAGGTAGCCGGTAAACTATGCATATGGCATCTTCTATGTACTAACTACTAACATACAAGGCATGCGCCGCGCCACTTGTGTTCCACTAACGTGCAGTCCATGGATTGCAACTACGTCGGATATTGTTGAATGAAACGGGTCATTTCCATGAAAGACAGCGGTTACGACATTTTGGTCACTAATATATATTATTTTCTAATATGCGCTGCAGTGCTATTTAATTTTGACTTTGGTTGGACGATTAATTATTATTTCAGCGCTGTAGCGAGTGTTAACGAAATGGAACGCGATTTCCACTCAGCATAGCTTCTTTAGTTCGTAGAACATTAAACTGTCTGGTGTTGATTCTAATATGTGACGGCAATGAACCTCCTCCTCATACAGTGTCAAATAGTACAATAACGAAGAACAATGGTTAACAATGAATCCGTTGATGAAGTCGGCAAACAGTGTAATGAAACGAGTCGCATTGTCGGTATCGCGCAAACAATGGGTGTTGGGCCGCGGCGTCGCTTTGTCAACATATTAATAAGTTCATTTGCTGGCTATTGTCTGATGTTTACTCATTAAAACGGAGGTGGGTAACTTTTGGCCTGATAATTATTTTATACCGACTGGTGTTCAAACTTCAAAGGGATCTGCAAGCCTTCCGTGACAATTTGTAGAAGTATATACCAATGATACCTTGATCTGGATATCCTTTATTGCAACTCGACGAGCACGTGAACATTAAAATGATACGAATATTGTTTATTTTCATGGCATTAAATCTTGAATTATTATAAACTAGCGACATGCCCGCAGTTTCACCCGCGAAGCTTTTGTTTCCGTGGGAATATCGAAAAGGTATACTAAAACCTTCCTCAAGAATCAATATATCTAATTAAAAAAAATGCATCAAAATCCGTTGCGTAGTTTTAAAGATTTAAAAGCATACATAGGGACAGACAGAGAAAGCAACTTTGTTTTATACTATGTAGTTATGTTTTTATTAGAGTTTTTTTACCTAATTGCGCTAGAAGAAAGTTTATATTTTTGTAGGAATATGTATGTACATTTCTTTGGCAAGCTCTGTAACTTGAGCGACCTAATGGATTTGAGCTATAGAGGTTTCATTAGCTTCGCCTTAATTGTGAGAGTGACATAGGCTACATGATTTCACCTGACTGAGCTTAAATGAGGGTAATGTTTTCCGAATCTTGTCGCATATTCGTTTTTGTTTTTATAATAATATTTTGTATATTGGTAGCATTAGCATTAGTTGAGTTGATGAAAAAGCGGGACATTAAATGTTTTCTTTAGATTTAGTGGAAAATAACTAACTCGAGGTGCGCGTCAGATTCGTTGGAATTTTTTTCGACCATTGCCACTGCACTGTGAAACCGTCGAGTTGTCAAAACACTCTTTGCGCTGTAGCATGCGGGGTAGTATAGTGCGGGTGACAGTTTCGTTTCGTTTCACTCTTGAAAGTTGCTGCGATTTACAAATTATGACTTAGTATTTTAGCTCTATCAAATTTTTAATATATTAAATCATTAATTACTGTAGTAAATTAAACCCAAACAGAATGTTCTAGTCTACAAATAAATATATGTACTAATTGTAATTTAAATATATGTATGTACTAGTCGCACCTCTTTCTATGTGTTTGGGTTCATGGATGTGACGATACATAGAGAAAATCGCGCTATTTATAAACAACAAAAATGTTAACTATGCTTGACTATCCGTGTGAGGAAAGAAGGTAAATCCTCAAAAATGACTACTTGACAACATTATTAGTCCGTTATGCAACGTGAGGTGTCATATCACATATTATGAGAAATTTCAAAAGTAGGCTGCTTCTTCAAAATGTAGCCGTAAATTGAATATTAGAAGTAAACAGTGATCTAATGATATAAATTATATCGATATATGTATTGAAATGACATGCAAAATAAAATCAGTGTTGGAGGCGCCGGGTATCGATCCCGGTACCTCTCGCATGCTAAGCGAGCGCTCTACCATCTGAGCTACGCCCCCTGATACTAGACCGTTCAAATTGTTGACACATATAAAATAATTACAAAACAAGTCTTTACGATGTGGTGTTCTTTCACTTACATTACCAGGTCACAATTTATAAAACTATTTGAGTTAGTTTCGAGAATGTTACGAGAGAGACTGTTAAACGGTGATACACATAGATGTACGCCTTATTGCCCCTGTGGTCTAGTGGTCCGGTGTCGGTGTTGTCCCACATGGGTTCTATAATAATCTAAATATTCTGAATGAATCTATGGGCGATCCGATCACCGTGATTCACCAGTTTATCACTATTGTTAATTACTATAACATGGGAGGTTAATCGATGTCACCACATTTTATTTATTTATTTATTACACTAGGCGACTTTCTTTGCACTTTTGTGGTACCTTTTACTGAAAAAGTATCGCACTTTTAGGTTTAAGCTTTAACGTGGTAGTTTAAATTTATGTCTAGATATGATCTACCATTAAATTACCATTTTATATACATTAAAAAATATAGAAGAAACATGTATTAGAATTTTATTCGAAATTTTAAAAATGTGTTTTTCTTTATAACATCAATTTTAATTTTCAAAAAAAAAAGTATCTTCACGCCTATATACCTGAAAGGGTAGGCAGAGGTACAACAAGTGCACCCACGATTAGCCGAAGATATTTATAGTCCCACAATGTGATAGGTGGCAAGCCTATCGCCAACCGGGCACTTTCCAATCCCGGGCAACTTTGTGTTTGTCAGAAAACTGAAAAAACACTTTTTTTATGTGCCCGACCCGGGAATCGAACCCGGAACCTCATGTGGTCAACGCCAACGCTGGACCACTTGACCACAGAGGCACAACGTGATGTAAAATTTTAATAGATAACCTTTATATTTCTGTTCTGTGTAAATAACATTGATAGCAATAAAAATCGTGTTTTTAATAAATCAAGAAAATTTTAAAGATTTTTTCTTGTAAGTAATAAAAAAATGTAGTCTTAGAAACATGTTTTTTGATTTTGGTTTTATTTTCCTGCGTTCTTCTAGACCAAAGCCTGATGACGCCTTTGATGCGAATATAATGTTTGGGTAAAAATACGCTGGATTTTTTAGTTTAAATAATTATAAATAAAGTCCATACATTAAAAGAAGTAATTCTCATAAAAATACTTTCCTAACAATATTACTAAGTATAACTTTGCGAGCCCTTATAAAGATCTGCTTTTTGCTAGTTTATTTGGCTTTATTGTACACTTTATAATAGTTTGTACAAACAGCGAACTAAGTGCTTATTGGTATTCTTCACCAGTTTACTTTTAGGCCAACAGAAAGGAGGTACTTACGCGATGGTTCCGAATAAGTCATGTATGGACGTTTTACCCACTTAATAACGACTTTTGCTTATTACTAACTATAAAATAATGTTTCGGTCTGGAAATCTTTGACTTTGGACAGCAAATTCCTAGACTTTGGTCTCCAAATTTCTGGATTTTGGACTGCGAATTCCTTGAGGAAACATCACTGCCACAATTTCCCCACCATCACTCCTATAGCTTAAATTAATTTCTGTTACAATAAGTACGAAGTGATTTAACTAGCGATAATTAAGTAATCATCTAAAGACATCCATAGGATAGGATAGTCAGTAAGCAGATAACTTTTGTTATATTCAAAGATCACCATCATATATGATCTCTAAATTATACGAATAATGGAAGAATTAATTCTTATATTATATATATTTTATTAATGAATGGATATTATTGTTTGCAAATATTTTACATTTTTACAGGTGCATTAAAAATAATTATTTTAAAAATAATATTTTACCATAAGTCGGTTAATACGTAAGTACAGGAAACAATATTGATATACAAGTATATACGAGCTTATTCATTCTTAAAAGGCCGGCAACGCAGCTGCAAGACCCCCGGTATTGCAGTTGTCCATGGGCGGCGGTGATCACTTACCATCAGGTGCACTACCTGCTCGTTTGCCCTCTCTGCTATAAAAAAATATTTTTAAAACCATTACTCAAAAATTATATATTATCATTTAATAACGTCAAACGATTCTGCACAGTTTTAATTTATGTAACTTCAACGAAATTCGTTTAAAATAAAGTATTTTCAGTGCTGTCAATACGGGGATAGTCATCTTGTTATCTACGGTAAATAAGAGGTCAGTGTTTAATTCAGAAAAAGTAGAAGTAAACAGCTTGATAGACGTATTCCGGGGTGTTGCCGGAGCCGGCTGACTAATCTGGGTTAATCGCGAAACAATCCCGGTGCGGATTTAACTTTGGCCGCGGCAAGTCGTACGAAACGTGGGTAAAACCTGCACTTTGAATACACAATATAAATAATTACATATTATGATCGCTTCTTTATATCCAGGACTTATAGATATTATGTAGAATGGTTTAACATCAGTAATGCAGCCTCATACAAACAGGTATACCTGAATCGTCGCATTTCCTGAAGTTCAATCATTTGATTCAAAAATAATGGGCTATCTAGGTAGTTTTCAAGGAGTTTTTAAAATTAGTGTATTTATAGATTTTTATATGCCTTTTCCGAATATCAACTTTGCCACTTCGTATCTTTGCCGCTCACACCGCGATATTGTGAAAATGGCGCAGCTAATAGCTGTTTTTCGACACTATCTCCCATCCTATTTATTTTATGATAAAAATACTAATACAAAGTTGAACTTGAAAAAATGAATTAACAAACGCGCTAATGGTTTATCCTCCATCCGTGTGGCGAAGACTGCTATGTCATATGCATAATTTAACATTTGTATCCTTGTGACCGAAATACGCCAGCGGCAATCACTGACACTATTGCGATAGGAAAAGGTACCAGCAGGCCCCAGCACTTTTAGGAATAGGTTCATACTGTCAAGTCATGAGTCTTTTAAAAACTCCCAAGTATCTTGGTCGTGTAATGGTATTTATTATCTATCTTTCAGTAGTGTCTTTTTTCGCCATTCTTTTATCGTATTCAAATCTCATCAAGTTTCCAACAATTATTTTTTTATGTCAAATAAGTTAATCCATCACAAATAATTTAATGTTATAAGTAGCAATAAAAATGACATTCTTATCAAATAAGTTAATTCTAATTTTATGATTCAGTTGCTACCTGAGCTCCTGGCTGCTTAAATATTTTAACTTATATAAGATGCTCAGACAAACACGTCATCTGAGCTCCTGGCTGCTCAAATATTTTAACTTATATAAGATGCTCAGACAAACACGTCATTCTGTCTTTTCGTCTTTTTTATTACTGATTCGCAGGAATCGTGTAGTTACAACATACGGTCTTGTTACCAGCGGTGGATGTAGTCTGTCTTCTATTGTACGAATGTAAAGGCTTTCAGTGCTGCCATTATCGTTATTAATAACCTCATTACCTCATTAAAATAAAGGGAGTATTGATTTCGTTCATAATCGGGGAGTAGATCGCTGGCAATAGTATTATGTAAATGTGGGCTCTATTCGCGAACTGGCTTTTGCCGTACTGGGAACGACATCGCTATTCGCTGCGTGTGGCGATTATGGCATTACGTTTCAACTTCATCAGCTCATTAAATATGACAGCTTTATTAGCTTTAGCATGAATGCATTTCATAATGCAAGATATTTGTAGGTAAGTAATAGCGTCAATGCTTTTCACTGTCGTGTTTAATTTGGAGCGCAAGGCTGCCGTAAAACTCATGCGTGTGGCATTATCATTCTTTCTACTATGCGTGTGGCACACCGACCACACAGCCCATAGACACCTAATAATAGGCGAATGACTTGTGTCAACACGTATGACTTATAGTTTCGATGTAAATGTCCACGCGCCAATGAGTAGTGATTGGGTAATCAGTGTCGACCAATCAGATGCTCTGTACATTACTATCTTTCACTGTGGCCTTGAGTTAGCCAATTACGGCGTTGCAACCCCACTTCGTCTTACTTCAGCTAGTTGCCAGAATGCATTCAATACGGAAAATCAAACATTAGCCGTCTATAGGCTGTGTGGTGGGTGGTGTGGCATTACCATTCTGTCTACTATGCGTGTGGCATTACCATGCTGACTACGTAAACTGTAGAATTAAAGCACTATTTAAAATGTATGTAACGGACTTAGACTTTTTACGTCTTAGTGTTCGAGTCAGTCTTCGAGTGGTACGAATTACGATTTACGATGCAACTGCCGCGGTTAGACACCGGAGATGATTTTTGAGTTCTTCGAAGAAAGAAATGTGTAGAAATAGTGAGACCACATACGCAAGTTGACTGACTTCCTTAACTTTAAAGCCATAAATACTTAAGTAATCTATTATGATGGTAGCAATATGCAAGTCGCTGAATGTGTCGGCAGATAATCCTACCATACCATAGACATGTTTCGCCGTCGGCTTGGAAAGAAGCCTTATAGTAATATCTTATACTGCTTATATATTAAAAGTATCTCCGCCCGTATCCCCGAAGAGGTAGGCAGAGGTACAACCAGTGCACCCACATTTAGCCGAAGATACTTAGTCTCACAATGTGATAGGTGTTAAGCCTATGGCCAACCGGGCACAATCTAATCCTGGGAAACGTTGTTTTTATCAGAAAACTGAAAAAACACATTTTTTGGATTACCCGACCAGGGAATCTGACCCCGGACCTCATGTGGTCAATACCGACACCGGGCCACTAGACCACAGAACCGAAAAGATATATTTTACATTTGTAATATTATTAAATGCGAAAGGATGTCTGTTTGTCTATGTGTCTGTCTATCTCTCTGCCTGTTACGCTTTCATGGCTAAACCCCTAAGCCGATTTTTATGAGATTAAGTTTGGATAGTTGAGGATCCGGGGTCAAACGTAGGCTATTTTTTTCCAACAACCTATCCCTCCTGGATCCCTCAGGGAATGAAAGTATGTATAAAAAATTATATTGATGTCATGCTAATCTACTGGCGGGCAAAGCTGCGTGGTTCAGCTAGTGTTAAATATTTGGACGCTACTTACTCCTGCAATAGCTTCAGTACTTGTCACTGTCGTGTTTCAGTTTGGAGGGTAACGTAACCGGTCAACTTATGCATGTGGCATTAAGAGGCCACCACAAGGATAACAACGCACCATTAACATCTTTGGTGTCTATAGGCGATGGTTGGCTCTTTCCATCAGGAGAGCCGTCTGCTTGTTTGCTATCTTATGATATAAAAGAAAACTACTCAACCGATTTTAAAAATTCTTTCTCTTTTAGAAAGCAAAATTATCCAGGAGCGACATAGGCTATTTTTGTACCCAACTGGTGAAAGGAAAATAATGATTTTTGGTCACGCGAACGCGAGTACATGCTAGTGGTATATATTATTTAATTTAAAGTTAGACATGTGTAATAACCTTATTCTTGGTACCATATTCCAAGGGTTACTGGAACAAAGACCGTGTCTTGTCTTGATGGTACTACTGCCTGGTAATATTGATTTTTTGTCAATTTTTTCCATTTTTTTGACAAAAAAACGATTTATATATGTGTGAAATGATGTTTCTTTTATTTGCAGATCTGCTAATAGAAATGCTGGGTGTGCTAGCGAGCTACAGTGTCACGGTGAAGGAATTGAAACAGCTCTTCAATGCTATGAAAGCAGTTAATGGCAAATGGGTATGTAGTTATGATATACACATCTATCTATCTTCTTATATATAAAAATCAATTGCTGTTCGTTAGTCTCGCTAAAACTCGAGAACGGCTGAACCGATTTGGCTAATTTTGGTTTTGAATTAATTATTGAAGTCCAGGGAAAGTTTAAAAGTTGAGAAAATATAGAAAAAAAATAAGAGTAGTTAAAAAGGCAGAACAACGTTTGCCGGGTCAGCTAGTCGTATAATATTTCCATGTTAAGTTCTTGTTGAAGTAGGAAGATAATTGTTAATGTCGAATACCTGTTAAATAACATGATCCAAAATTATATACAAAAATATTATCACGCTGGTTCCCTTAGGGAATAGGCAAAGTGAACCGAACGTCCATAGACTTTGCGGTTCACCACGAATCACCGAGGTACGGGAGTGTTAATACATCCCGAAATAAAACATAATTTTTTTCCGACTCGGCGATCGATCCTAGTGATCTGAATTTGAAATTATTAGAAACTAGCTGACTTGCTATATTCGTCTGTCACCTGAGTAACCTGTCATCGATGTAAGAATTTGAATTTGAATCGATGTAAGATTTGGTCGTCCATAAATTACGTCACACGAAATTCATGATTTTTTGACCCCTCCCCCATCCTTGTCACAGCTGGTCACATTTGTGAGACCCCCACTACGTAGTGTAATGTCACATGTTTTACAATTTTACATTAGAATAATGATATCATTCGATTATTTTTTATCTATACAGGTGTCTTTTTAATTTTACTGTTTTGCAATAGTATATAGATATAAAATATTAACATAACAGTACTTAGATATAAAATATTATATGTAAAAAAAATGTGATGTCACAAACTTTGGGACCCGTCCCTACACCTTGTCACACAATGACACACTTCGTCGACCCCCTCCCTCCCCCTAAACGTGTGACGTAATTTACGGATGGCCCCTTACAGCCTTAGACGTTATTAAAAACAAACCTATGTTTGTCCCTGGGTCTCAAGTTATCTTTTTGCCAAGGCAGTTTGATGAGATCAGCCTCTAAGTACTACAAGAATACTACCGCAGCCGAAATTATCAAATTAATGTACAATAAGTAGTCGTGTAAATAGTCATTAAACTAATCAAACTTGTACGCTTTTCCTTACTTCTAAATCAAGCAAAGTTTTTTCTTTTCTTCTATATAGTGTATATTTTCATTTATTTATGATCAACTAAACAAGTCAGAAAAATACCGGATAGGTTAGACGCAACGTTTTCTACAAACTACTGTATAAAATGCAACAAAAATGAAAGTATTTATTACGATAGTCGAAAATTGGAGCACATTGAGGTGAAGAAAACAAAGAAGTGTCATCTATTTAATCTGTGAAAAAGTAACAAATATTTTGTTTTAAACAATCGTTTTTATTTTTTAACTAAGTGATTAAAAACAAATAGTTTTCATGATGGGAGATACGAAAGCGTAATACATGTATGTTGACGATGTATTGTGACGTGAATGGCTTAAATAGTAGGTATATAATAATTGTACATTCAAGTAATAATAATCTTTAAAGGTTTTTCAATGAATCTTAGCATTATAAAAAGTGTCCGAGATACAATTTTCATTTCAAAGAAATTAATAATGGATTACATTACGATAAGCATGTATGCGTTGTTTTGAGGCCAACTTTGTATGGACCCTAATCATTCTCCTTTCATTAAAACCGGTTCAGCGGTTTAGGCGTGAAAGCGTAACAGACAGACAGGCGGGAAGGCGTACTGTTGCATTTATAATATTAGGATAGACTAGTATATATTATATCAAATAGTAAATCAATATTTATTGAAGTTAACAGATTTATTCTGCTATTTTTGAAACCTTATGTATTTAACAAATTATTATCACAAATAAATGACCTTGCCAGGGCGGTTTATGTCTCATGAATTCGTTAGATAATTGATATGCTTACTGGAATCGTAATTCGTTAACCTAGAATGTGCTTATCATTACATAGTATAAAACAAAGTCGCTTTCTCTGTCTGTCCCTATGTCCTTATGTCCCTATGTATGCTTAAATCTTTAAAATTACGCAACGGATTTTGATGCGGTTTTTTGTAATAGATAGGTTGATTCTTGAGGAAGGTTTTAGTATAAAAGCCTTTCCGATATTCCCACGGGAACAAACGCTACGCGGGTGAAACCGCGGGCAGGTCGCTAGTAGTGTATATTATGTGAAGTGCGTTTGTGTCCTACATAAAGCGATGAATACGTTTATTATGATATTTACTTTTAGAGCTAAAAGCAATAAATTGTGCCATATTATTGGTATGACGTAATAGTACCTGATGCTGTGAAGTACTGAAATATTCATTTATATTATCTGTGGTCTTTTTCTTATAAATATGTAGCGTAACAGACATTTCGCATTATGTCTGTTACGCTACATATTCATTAATATATTCATATTATTTCGTAATGTATATATACTAATGTTATAAATGCGAAATTGTTATGACTGTCTATATGTTTGTTCTCACTCAAAAACCTGCTGTAAGAAATCGGAAATGGTTTTTACAGTTGTAATGATATTTGGTTAACAATTTCATAGTCCATTTATTTTATTTTATTTATTTCTATGCACAAAAATGTACAAAGGTTAAACTTAACGCCTAAGGGCATTCTATCCTAGCCCACACCCATCAACTCCATACTGATATTATAGATGTGAAAGTCTGCCCGTCTGTTACGCTTTCTCCAGTAAACCACTAAACCGATTGTGATAAAATCTGCCATAGAGACAGTTGAAGACCTGTGGTCAAACATAGGTTACTTTTTTCTCAAAAATGTCCGGGTGTTAAAATAGGGGATGAAAAATCGAATCGCGGACGAATCTGTGCGGGTCAGCTAATTAATTAATAAAATTTATCCATGCAAAGAATGGCAGGTCATTATACAACTTTTTCTAGCATATTTGGCAGGGCAATTCAAGATTACTTCTTATAGTAGGGGAGCCCAAGATGCTAAAGGTACTCGAGCGTCGTAGGGACATATTGGATTTTATAGACTAAATTATAGGAAAAATAAAAGGTTATATATAATTTTTCATTTCAATGGTGGGGAGATAATCTACAGATAAAAATAATGTTTTAAAAAAATCAGTGACATGGAAACACTGAAGCGCGTTAGATTAGGGTATGGCGGGCTAATTGCCAGCTAAAGAATATCTGACAATACAAGTGTAACCTACGAGAGTGGTAGGTTCACAAAGTTACAAACAAATGTTGTCTTGACATTCTTGAGCGCATCTGAATTTTCTTTTTTCTTTTCTTTTATGGATTTTCTTTTATGGATGAAATGATGTAAGAATTACGAAAAAAGTATAATTTGACAATTTCAACAAGCCGAACTTATCTTAAAGTTGTTATTTTTCTGCCATAGTTACCCCCCTCTATAGAAAGGGCTTATATTTGGTGAAGAGCCTTAACGGTGTGCGAGGTACCCCCTCCTATGTTAATCTGACACGCTCGATTAAGTACTAAAATCTCCTCTTGAGCTCCCCTACTATTAGCTTCTACAGAAGTCCCATTTTGTGTTGTCGAGTATATGTACAATCTATTTTACTACTTAAAGAAGAAGTGTCTTTTCTCTTTCAGTGAAATTCTTGTTTCTGCACTTTTCAGTCTTAATGTTATTATTTTAGACTACCTGACCCGGCCAACGTTGTTTTGCCTTACATATTAGAAATCCATAGAGGACAAACAACGTGACACTTAATTTATATAAGTCTACGGGATTAAACTTTATATGGTGGTTAAGTATTCTTAAATTTTCTAATTTTCCGCGCCATTTTCTTAATATTTTCTTTTGTAAGAACCTTCTCCTTACAATTACAAACACAACAAAAAAAAAATTACCGAAATTGGTCCAGCCATTCAGGCGTGATGTCGTGACCAAGGAAAGTAGGGATTGATTTTTATATAGATAGATTAAATTAAAAATACCACAATTCGATCAGACAAACGCAAATAATAATATCTAATAGAAAGAATCAACGTAAACAGAAATACCTATACAAAGCAGTGAAATCGTCGTCATTGTTTTAACAAAGTACAAATCAAAAGCAAACGACAAACGTTAGTTACAAGTTACATTCATTAGTTATTAGACTTGCGTAAAATAATATATCCGACGAAAGAAATGGGTGATAGGTATTATGTTTTTTCCAAAAATTCGGATATGGGTATATAATTCTTGTGCTTTCACGCTTACTATGCAGATATCTGAATGTTTTGGGATTAGTATTATGACTATTATACTACATTTTCAATGTGGAGAAAAATAATGTTTGAATCAAACTAACCTTTACAAAATATTTATTGTAATGCTATTTCATTTTTCTTATATCGAATATATATCCCCTCTCTTTCCACTACCCGATTCAAACATCGTTTGTTTTAGTCTATACCGCTAATGCTGGGGCCGCACTTGCGTAACTGGTATATACGTTATAGAGAGCTATTATCATGACTTACGTGGATTTAAACTAAAAGCTTCTTTTAACACTTATTTATATAAACAAAATATTATTGTAAATAAAAATAATTATAGGTAATGTCTGTTCGTTGTACCTTTAGAAACTCTATAAGCACGGTTCTGATATAGCTGTAAAACGACTCGTTTTAGTTACAAATAGTAATAATTTCTACGGCGCGTGAGTTAAAACTGTTTCTATAATAGTTGTAGGTACTGTTCTTATAATTTGCTTGTTTGGATGGTAATTTGATATTTAATAGTTAATGTAGTAGCATATATATATATGCTACTATATGGTAATTTTAACAATAAATATATGGTTATTTGATATTCAATAGTTAATGTAGTAGCATATATATGCTACTATATGGTAATTTTAACAATAAATATATATGGTAATTTGAGATTTAATAGTTAATATAGTAGCATATATATATGCTACTATATTAACTATTAAATATCAAATTATCGTCCAAACAAGCAAATTATGGAACGCCTTATTACTATTAAATTGGTTGCTAATGGTTGGTAATCGTCCATCGTCAGTCAATGCGAGTAGACGTGTTACAAGTTTTTACTGAATAATATAAATTGAGCGAGATTCAAGTCAAGTCATAAACTCATAATAAGCTTTCAATAACTAAGGTCAAAATAGCTTGCAAAGTACACTAGTGCCTGCAAAATTAGTGCGCCCGTCGTCGGAACACCACTGCACGCATCAGCCGCCTTCACCCCCGCAAGAACAGGTCGGTTGTTATTTTTTGTCTCGTTTACACTTACGTGCATTAGAACACTGCGCAATGAGTGTCCAACGAACGCCACCTCAAATAAGTTGCGCTAGCGGTGTCGGTGGATCCCAACCCGACTTGTCGCAAATAAGTCATCTTAGTATGGATACGAACATTACCCAAGCCCAACGCATTAAACGAAAGCTACAAAACGAATGCGATTGTTCTACCGCTTTGTTGGATATGCGACAGGAAATGACACGTATAAGTAATTTGCTTGAAAAATACGTTTGCTCTAATGAACAGATTATGCAAAAAATGCAAGATAACATTGCCGACATAAAAACTCAAATAAATGAAATAAAGTTATCGAACGAGCGAACAGTGAATCTTATGCAACAAAAAGTAGATGATGCTGTAGTGCAGATTAATGATGTAAAGACTTCAACCTTTGCATTACAGACCGAACACAGTGAAATAAAAAACCAAGTAGCAAAGTTAAAGGAATCGATTTCTATTGGTGAAAATAAAATCAAACTACTTCAGTCTGACGTTAGTAAGAGTACTTCTCGCACATCAGAGCAACGATTGGGTTTCGGTGAACAAATTATCCAAGAAATTCAGAACCGTAAAAATTGGGAGAAAAATATTATTCTGGTTGGTCTACCTGAAGCAATAATATCTCGAGTAGAAGAAAGAATATCCAAAGATGAAGCCGACGTTATCAAAGTTATTTCTTCTGTGAGTATAGACATACCCAGACCAATAAAAATTTACCGAATCGGCAAACATTACCCGGGCAAAAATCGAAGTATCTAGATTTGTTTTGACACACCACAACCAGCCAAACACTTATTACGGAATAAGAGCAAGCTCCCAGAAGGTATAAAAATATACTCTGACCAGACTCCAACACAACAAAATTACATGAAAAATCTAAAACATGAATTAAAACAACGAGAAAATAATGGGGAGATAGAGCTTACGATAAAATACATAAATGGAACGCCATCAATAGTAAAAACTACTTCAAAAAACTAAATGCAATAAATCTTGCACCTGAAGATAACCCTACAAAAACAACAACCTATGAATTACTTAATAGCTACCAGAATTTTCCAGTAAATAAGTCCCGCTTATCATTTCTGTACCTCAATGCTCGAAGTATTCGAAAGAAAGGAAAGTTCGACGAACTTAAATGTATAATAAAAGCAATACCAAACACTATACATGTAATTATACTAACCGAAACATGGATTCGGACAGAAGCACAAGCACTCCAATTACAACTACCAAATTATACTCACTACTATAACTATCGAAATGATTGCCGTGGTGGCGGAGTATCTGCTTATATACATAACAACCTTAACCACAGTGTTTCAGAATCCAAGTATATTGGAGGAAATAACTATTTATGGATAGAACTACAAAAATATTCTCTACACGTAGGCGTTGTCTACAATCCCGGAAACACGAATTTCAGAGACTTTCTCGAAATATACGAATCACAACTAGAACTCAGAAAAAGAGCAATTGTTTTTGGTGACTTTAACATAGACCTATTAAATAAAAACAATAAGACTAAAGAATATAAAGAATTACTGAAAGGAACTGGACACAAAATTATCAACAAAATCAGTAAAACTTATTATACTCGAGCTGGAGAAACCAAGAAATCCATAATAGATCATGTTAGCTCCAACCTAAAAAACGATTCTTTTCGTATGGTATTGATAAACTCTTCTTTATCGGACCATAAACAAATTTACCTAGAGATTAAAAAGATGAAACCTCCTCCAAAAATATATTCTCCATACGAAGCTATAGACTATACTAAGTTACATAACTCAGTAGAAAAAATAATATCACATGAGGAATGCAATGAATATACAACATTTGAAGAACTAATAACACGTTGCATAAAGGACAGTAAAGTGAAAAAAGTAAAAATAATCAATGAACCACAAAAAGATTGGATTAATAAAGATATCATAGCAAAAATTGATGAACGGAATGCCTTATACATACAATTTAAGAAAAACCCAGAAAACACTAAAACAAAAATTTAGGAACAAAAGAGGACAAGTTGCTAGACTTATTCGGGAAGCTAAAGAAACACATTATAATAAGGAATTTAACAAATATACTAGCCAACCAAAGAAAATGTGGAATCTAGTTAATACATTAGCTAATAATAAAATTAAACAAAGTTGCGCTCCCTCCAAACTCGTTGTAAACGACCAAGAAATAACTGATCCGAATCAAATTTGTCAAACGTTTAACGAGTATTTTTCTAACATTGGTCCTATGTTAGCAAACGCTATTCCAAAACAATTCCATAATGATTATATACCTGCATTACCTAAACCAACTCAATCAAATTTATCAATTTCAACGTTTGAACCTTGTACTGAAATAGAGATCTTGAACATAATTACCAAACTTGACTCTAATAGCAGCGTTGGCCTAGACGGTATCAGTACCAAAGCCATAAAATGCCTAAAATATCTCATAGCCAATAAACTAGCTATATGTTTTAATAAATTACTGCGACAAGGCATATTCCCAGACACTTTGAAGGTAGCACGAGTCACTCCAATCTACAAATCAGGACCAAAAACTGATCCAGGTAACAATCGGCCCATATCTGTGTTACCAGTATTTTCAAAAATTTTTGAAAGAATATTGTACACTCGATTAGATAAATATTTTGAATCTATAAACTTCATTTCCAAACGGCAATATGGTTTCATACCAAAAAGTAATACTTTGACAGCCACGATTGATCTTGTTACCAAAATAAAACACAACATTGACAAAAAGAAGGTCCTAGGTGTCTTTATTGATTTAAAAAAAGCTTTTGATACCGTTAGTCACAGCCTACTCATAAAAAAATTTGAGACCATAGGTATCAAAGATGAGGCTTTAAAAATGTTACAATCATATCTCACTAACAGATAACAAGTGGTTAAACTTGGTCCAAATTATCAAAGTAGTGCACTTCCTATAAATTGTGGAATTCCACAGGGCTCCATTCTTGGTCCCTTAGAATTTGTCGGCTACATAAACAATATAGATGAGCTGGGCTTAAATGGTCATATCACTCTTTACGCCGATGACACTTGTTTATTTTATTTTGGATCCTCTATCCACTGTATAGTCTCAAAAGCCCAAGACGATCTAAATACACTATATAACTGGTACCAACACAACCTACTTACAATTAATATATCTAAAACTAGTTACATACTATTCAAAGCAAAAAATAAACCAATACCCGTACATACCCCTTTATATATCAATAATGAGCCTCTTACACTAAAAAATGAAGAGAAATATCTGGGTCTCTATTTAGACACTTATCTAACCTGGAATATTCATATAGAACATATAAAAACTAAACTAGTTTCTCTTTGTGGATCATTCAAAAATATAATACGTTTCATTCCAAATAATTTACGACCTACTATCTATAACACCCTCGTTAAACCTCACTTACAATATTTAATCGAAATCTGGGGATGTGCCGCAAAAACTAGATTAGATAAATTACAAAGAATTCAAAACAAAATTATTAAAATACTATATAATTACCACTATTTCACAACAACAGAAACGATATACAATGAAACAAAAATTATGAATATCAAACAATTATACAAATATAACATTTGCATATTTATTCGGAAATGTCTAAGTAAGAACATCCATACTAATCTTACGTTCGCTATAAATAAACATGTTAACAGTAGGCGACCGAGTTACCTTGTCATTCCTAGACACCGGACAAATTACGGCAAGACAATGGTTACTACGGAAGGAGCGCGACTTTATAACAAACTACCCTCAAACATTAAAAATGTTAACTCGATTCACGCATTCAAAAAACTATTATCTCAATATATTATAAGTAACAATTAATAGTACATTATAAATACGTAACGGTTATGTGATGTGAAAAGTGTCATTGTTTTTTTGTATCCTGTGTGCCTTATTATCATTTTTTAATTAGGTAAGCTGTTATACTTTATTTACCATTTTTCAAAATTTTATTTTATCTTACCTTTATTTACGTTATTTATGTCATATTGCATTGTATTAAGCGTCTATCACCGCATTGTTAACTGACGAACACCTTTTGTTTTTTTTTATCAATTGTGTTATCACGTAAGCGACAATCTTGTCTTTGTGATAATAAATGTCTTTAAACCTAAACCTAATGGTTACTGTTACGAATGACGGATCGCTTAATATAGGAACCCGGCATAAGAGATAAACGTAGTTAACGTTGAGCTATTTTTAACCAATCAATGGTTGTTGATAATTTAACTGATGACTTCAGAATAAGGCATAAGAGGAACACTGATGTCATTGCGGCAGGAATACATAAGGCGTTCGTAAAAAACCCGCGCGAAACGTTGCAAAACTCTACTTCATAAAGAAATATTAACCATTCGTTTGTGCTCTAAGAAATGGGGATGGGTGTTGTTTATTCTTGAAAAAGGACCCTCACCAACACGGTTTGTTTGTAGATTGACAAAGGGTTCTGTTAGTGTGCTGTAAAAGTAAACTCTATGTTAAATACCCATATACCACGATATTCTTAATAAATTATATACAAGAAGCGGAATTTTTATTTTATTAACTTTTACTGTTAAGAAAATCGTTTTTAAAGTAACTACATTACAAGCCGCCGCTGTGGAAACAAAAGAAAAAATAATGAAAAATACCCGAGACCCGGACAAACATAAACACCAAATAACCTGTATGTTCGTCGGCTAATTACCACCCTCTAGATAACAATGCAAATTTGAGAAGCGCTTGTGGTTTTACTAATTGAACATAAAGCTGCCTATTCCGTATTTGGTCGCATTATATCTCCTTTAACTCGTGTTGCCCTGGTACAATAAAACTGATAATGCGGGGGAGGCTGTGAAATTTATCCGAGCTTGGCTCTCTCTCCGCTGCTGTTATCTTGATTTATTTGTATCAGATTATAAAATGTTGCAATTTAACTGTTTCAAAACTGAAATGAGTGTAATTCCAGTTGCGCTAGAATTTTTAGTATACAATAAAAATCTGCAAATGAAACGATTTTACCAACTTCCTAAAAGGAGGAAGTTCTCAATTCGGCTGTATGTTTATTGTAAATGTGTGTTACTTCAGAATTCCGTCATTTATAAACCGATTTTGAAAAATATTTTTTTGATTGAGAGAGTATGTGTTGTCGTCCCATTTTAATCCCATTAAGTCGGTTGCTGCAATTTCACTGCGTTGAAAAAATATTCCACTGCTTTTTAAATTATCTATCGACACCATGCACTTCGCACTTTTTTTCGATGCTATACATTTTTACATTATTTATTACACTATTCTTAATTTAAATTTATTTTTTAGTTTAGGTTTTATAAAAGCGTGTTTTTCTGGTCGTGTTCCGATTTGGAGGGTAAGGTAGCCGGTAAACTTATGCATGTGGTATTAGATTTCGCCCCAAGATAGCAACGCGCCATTAACACCTTTGGTGTCTATAGGCGATGGTTGACTCTTTCCATTAGGAGACCCATCTGCTTGTTTGCTATTTTATGACGTAAAAAAAGTGAAGAACTTGCATATAGAAATTTGAATAACGTACAAAGTGGTTTAAAATAATATAATTATGATAATGTTAATAAAATCTTTCTTCAGATTTCTGACTTTAAGGCGTGGTATTTTGACGCGCGCCAATTCTATAGGAAATGGGCGGCGCGGTATGTTCGAAACCGCTGGGAAACGTGTTAATTTTCGAATAAATAAATATAGGTCTTCAGCTGTAAACCAAAATTTAGTACATTCTTTATGTATTTAAAACTAAATATCACTATATAAAAATCATGTGGAAGATTAGAAATATTATTAACAAATTATTTGTTATAGAGATTTTTTTAGCCTGTTTTCGGAATTTTGTACGATCGAGTAAAGTACATTCTATCATGTAATAAGTTAGTACATTCCTTAGATAATATCTTCAGGTATATCGTGTTTTTTTTGTAAAATCGTTATTTAACAATCAATACAAAAAAAAACGTGATTTAACAAACCAGTTTTTTTTTCTGTTTTTTCCGATGCCTCGCCTTAACTTTAGTGTAATCTTATTGGAACTCTTCTCTCACATCTTAAATTACAAGTGAGTGAATCTAAAACTGAATTGAAATATCGTTATTTACGAAGCTCGTTACATGATAGAAGATATAATGTCACATTTATTCGGGAATTACTTCGAGTAATTGGCTGGGCGGGACATAGGTGGGCGCGTCCCTAGTCAATTAACAACGAATAACCGTGATGTTACGGCAATCTATTCATTATGTGCGAATCACTATCAAACCCTCATCTCCTACAAATGTACCATTTATTCGCCCTACTTAGCGATATTACTACGGTAATTACGAGAATGATTCAATGGTTACGAATGTTAACTGTATCAAATTCTAATTAGGAATTAGTGCTGAAGTCATTTATATAGAGATTATGGTGACATCTGAAAGTTGTATTAAAAACACAGGTTATATAATAGTTACTATGGTAAAAGGCCACTTCTCCGTTTTTAACAACTTTTTTAATCGCATGCCTACGCCGCCCAAACCTAGTGGCACAGAGTACTATCCTGCAAACCAATTAGCATCGTTTGAGCGTTTCGGATTGTCCAATACTTTATCGTCTTCGAATGCTGGTAGACAATATTCGATACCATGCGATATTGTCTCGAATCTCGAATATTCAATAATTTGGTACCCAGAGACATTTTCTCAATAGCTTCATTCGAACAGGTCGTACGTACAGACCGACTATAACTGTAAACTTTATTTACTGTATCTATTATTATTTCAAACGCAAAAAAAACCAATCGCAGAATTATAGGATTAATCGCAGAAATAATAGGATATTTAATTCAGCGATTGGTTTTTTTGCATGCAAGTTTATAGTATATTGCGCAAGTTACTAAGTACACCTAAAGTTTTATTTTAAATACTTTCGTAATATATATTAGTCCTGAATACAACACGATGTACTGAGTACATACTATGATACAAAAATATTACTTTAAACAGATTGTGTATGATCCTTTGTAAAATTAACTGTTCAAAAAATTGTTTAAAATAAATGTATGCAGGTTGAAAATCGCACTGCACGCAGCACGTATGAGAACGTACCATTTTTACACAGACAAAAAATTTGAATAGAATAACCACTAAAAAAATATAGCCCATTTTATTCGGTAAGATGTACTGTAGTATGGCCCCGATTACACTTTGATTAGTGCGAGTGCGTGCAGGTGCTTAGTATTAAGCAAAAAATACCTGATCACAGCCGTTAATCAGTGCGAGTGATTAGTAATCAGCGTAGTAAAAGTGAATAGTAGACGCTGAAAAAATCTTTACGTATTTTTTTCTTAAAACTAATTATCTGTAGTAAATGTGTTTAAAGTAAATCAGTCATCTTTTCCTTGTACATAATTATGTTGGCTATTGCTAATTCTGGATCTGCAGGCGTCTGTACGAGGATGTTATTTTTATCACCTGGGAAACCGTCTATTTGTAATGTATTCATGCTTTAAATCTTATTTGGAAATCTTTTTTTCTGAGACGGAAACTTTTCTTCATAATTATTATATATTTTTAGATATTCACCTCCCTGGCGGCGACGCGCTCCAGTTCGTGACAACTCTGTAATCACCTAATGGACGGAACCAATTTGTGTACGCGGATGGAATTTAGCTGTATATATTTTATTCGTAGGTGCATTGACGTGCAAAATGCAAGAGATAGGGTAAATGCACTCTGAACAGCCAAGAAAATAAAAAGGGGGATATTATATTCAAAAATATGCGCTTAATTTTTTATCTGTGTTATTTGTGATCATCTCATTCGGTTCGACCGTCCGCGTCAGTTTCTGTATGAGTTTTCACGATAACGAGTGTCCTGCACATTGATGAAATGTCATTGTCATGCACAGTGGTCGAATAATTTTTTTTTTGTTGATAAATAAAGCTGAACTTTTGTGAATAGCTTCGTTTTGACGAGACCAGCCCATCTTTTCTATCTTCGAAAAATCTCGAGTCAGGTGACTAATAAAGTTAGCGGGATTCGAAAATTTTAATTCGGTGTAGAAAATCATTAATAATTATTTTTTATTTTAATCGCGTGATTATTTTATTGAAAAAACTTGTTCTACACATTCGATGATTTTTCTGACGAGTCCTCCTTAAAGATTCGGAATTATGAGATTCTTAAATTGATATTAATCAATTTAAAAACAAGCCGGCAACCCCGGTATTGCAGATGCTCATGGGCGACGGTGATCACTTACCATCAGGTGCACCTCCTGCTCGTTTGCCCCCCTCTACTATAAAAAAACCTTATTTTCTTAGAACAGCTTGTTAATTATTATTACTATTTAAGGGTTACTTTTTCCTTCACGTAAAGTGGAGACTTTTTTAGTTCAATCAATCAATCAATCAATAATTTTTATTAAAAATAGGATACATTTGTATCACTTATTGAATGTCATATACATTTCAAATATAAATTAATAGTAAATTTAAATAACATGTCAAAAGTAATAGCAACAATTATACAATAAGAATATGTCAAAAAATACATTAAAATTTACCTTAGTTGAAGTAGATTTATTTGGTCGCAGTCTCAAAAAAAAAACGTAATTATTGCCAAATATTCTTTTTTATCTATATTTATTATTAGTTACCCGATTCGAGATTTTTCGAAGATAAATAAACGTCTCGTCAAAACGAAGCTGTTTACGAAAATTCAGCTTGTTATTAAAAATAAAAAAAGTTTGCTCCTGGGACCACTGTGTACTGGTCTTAGTGCATGTATACAACTTGTATAAAACTAGCATTGTACTATTTTTGTGATGAGTGAATAAATTATTGTTATTGTTAAAAATATTTTTTTGTTTAACAAATCTGTTTGTTGCAGCCCCGACATTCGGCGAAACTGCTGAATGTGCTCCGCCAGATGCCGCACCGCAATGGTCCTGACGTTTTCTTCAGCTTTCCCGGCAGGAAAGGATCGGTAAGTGATCTGATTTTTATTGCAACAAATATTTTCGCGAGTTCTCTCAAGTAAGCGGCATATGAATAGTGTTAATTACTAGCTGCGGCACTCTGCAGTCCGCTGCATTAAATAAGTTTTTGGTGAATCCCACGGGAACAACATAGTTTTCCGGGATAAAAATATCCTATGTTGACCGCCTCGTTGGTCGAGTGGTTAGCGACCCTGACTACGCGATCGACGGGGCTCGGGTTCGATCCCCGACGGGGACAAGCATTTGTGTGATGAACATAAATGTTTGTATTTCCGGGTTTGGGTGTTTATTAAATATATTCCAGTATTTATATATGTATTTCTATGTATTAATATCGTTGACTAACACCCATAACACAAGCAAATATTTTGCTTACTTTGAGGTTAGATCAGTAAGTGTAATTTGTCCTGTGAATATTTATTTATTTATTTATTATATTTATATCAGATTCTGTCACCTATGCGTAAAATTTTATCCAGACCGGTCTAATCGTTTTGCGTGATTAACAAACATCTAAATATACAAACTTTCTAAAGATAATTCTAATTTAAAAAAAAACGTGTTGGTTCCGGGCTTCTTTGAAGAATAGACTAACTGCCGTTCTGCCAGGCAGGTCGAAAAAGGCGACTGAATGACTATGCAAGTCACTGCCATCGTGGGTACTAGGTGGTAGAGTTCTGCATTGCCTCACCCGGGTCGGGTTCCACCGCCTTATTTATTCCTGCCGCAATAGCGTCAGTGCTTGTCACTATCGTGTTCCGGTTTAGAGGGTAAGGTAGCCGGTAAATTTATGCATGTGGCATTAGACCTCGCCTTCTATATCAATAATTTACTGCATGTACTTCTTTAATACATAGATACTAATATTATAAATGAGAAAATAACTCTGTCTGTCTGTCTGTCTCTTCTTCACACGTTCAACCTCAATTAATAATTAAAAATGTACATAATTGCCCGCTCGCAGGAACAATTATTATGTGTGGATATTACATAAATGTTAAGATACATTTATGTAATATCCACACATAATAATTGTTACAACAAACTTGACAACAAATTGCTACAAATTGAGGAAAGACACGTATTTTTTTAGATTTTACAGTTCAATTAATCGACCGGTTTCGCTTTTTAAAGCTACTTCAGGGCGAAATAGAAGAATTGCAAACATCCTTTTTGAAAAAAAGACGTAGGTATTTTGAAGATTATCAATTTGAGATCAATTTATTTTACCCCGTTTTGGCCCGGGCTCCCTTTGAAGGAAAGTTCTGCCAGGGAGTTCATAGGCAAAAGATTGGCTATGTGAGACACTACCATCGTGTCTACTAGGTGGTAGAGTTCTGCATGTTTTCGCCCGGGTCTGGCAGCACTGCCTTACTTATTTCTGCCGCAATAGCGTCAGTGCTTGTCACTGTCGTGTTGCGGCTTGGAAGGTAAGGTAGCCGTATGGTAAACTTATGCGTGTGACATTAAGACGAAGATGCAATGCAAAGCAATGCATTATTAACATCTTTGATGTCTATTGGCTATGGTTGTATCTTTCTATTAGGAGCGCTATTTTGATCTGCTTGTTAGTTATCTTATTATTTAAAAATAAAAAATAAAAAAAACACCAGTATACAGCCTATGTCGACACACCGGGACGTGCCGGGACGATTTACCACTGAGCTACAGTGGTAGATCGTCCCGGCTTTCGGGAAACGGTCGCAGTGTCAATCTCTGTCGATATTTTTCTTTGTTGTTTTTAAAGTTTTGCAAGTTTTCCCAAGCACAGGTTGAGTGCTATAACACAAAAATAACCAGTATACAGATTTACCAAAAAAAGCTGGACAAGTGTAAGTCGGCCCCGCACTCGCAAAGGTTCCATACAAATAAATAAATAATAAATAATATCACGATAAATTACATTAATTGATCTGACCGCAAAGTAGGCAAATTATATACTTGTAGTATGGATTTACATATCATAAAAAGTTCAGAAATCAAGCCTCGCAGAGTTTTCCGAGCATATCCCGAAATTAAGTTTCAAAACTTGTGAAATTTTAATAAATAGTATATTTTTATGATATAATTAGAAAGGTACAGTTTTCAGATTTTCCCTAACTTGTATACGGGGATATTATTTGCCAAATTTAATAGTTTGATGTATACCGCACGCATAGTACCCTATAAATTACCCTATACATTTTGAATCCTTAGGCGTATCGAAATATACGTTTTTTGCGGGACTCTACCACCAAGCAAAGTCAAGTCAAGATGGTAGTGGCACGGGGCACCTATTTTCGATCGATCGCCTTTTACGACCTGCCTGGGAGAGTTGGTGTATTCTTTAAAGTAGCTAAGACCAACATGCGGAAGATTAATTAGATTAAATATTTAAAAGAAACGCAGTCGACATATATAAAAGCGGTCAATGCGGAACCGCTGTAAGATTGTTGTTTGGTGTCACCGCATGTAAGTTAATGTTATTGCCAAGGCGCGCTAATTAGTATTTTACAGCAAAAAATACATCATCCTACATGAAATCCATTTTTTGAAGTCTGTTAAAAACATAAATTAATTCAACAGAATCCAACAATGAATTCGTTGTGAATGTTGAAACCTGTAGGTGCCTACGTCATCAGTAGTCTGTATTAAAACACTACAATTTACTCTGCTAACGAGATGTTACAAACGGGAACTAATTGGATATATATTATATATTTTCTGAATATCCACACGGAAAAGTTAACTGGAGAATATGGAAAAAAATATGTTGTGGAACTGAGTTTTAAACCACTAAAGGTCAGGAATAAACAAAAGTGCGCTCCTTATAACGCTCATTCAAAAACAGGTAATGACGATACATAACGACGTATTTTTCTAATGTTTGAGTCCCAGTTAATACGCCTGCTTCCTCCCCGTCTAAACAGCTAGACTGATTTTGAGTAATTTTCTTGTAGGTAATTGAGTGATTCCCTGAATATTTTAGATTCACAATATGACTCTATACAAGGTTCGAACAGAGCAACGTCTATTGGGACCACTAGAGATTAAATAATAAAGTCTTAAAAATGTATGTCACTCGGTTTTCTTTGTTTGCTCTTTAGGAGATTCGGCGTGAAGAAATGTTCGTACATAAATTGCAAAAAAGATAATAAATTTGGAGGCGCCGGGTATCGATCCCGGTACCTCTCGCATGCTAAGCGAGCGCTCTACCATCTGAGCTACGCCCCTGTTCTAAAGAATATCGTATTCGTTGACTTATTGCAAACTGAAAATTTAATATCGCCGCGAGGTTTGCGAAATATGACTGCTCGCTGCTGTACGCCTTATAGCAGGAGAGTGTACAACGATAAAATGTACGTGATTTGGATTTTGTTTTAATGCACCCTTAGTAATTTTCGATTGGAGGGCTAAAGCTTAGTTAATTTTGTAGCTCCATACCTCCTGCTATATTAAATGAATTCAGCCACTTGCGGTAAAACAATCAAGATTTGAGAAACATAAGAGGTGCCTTTTCCAGGAACTGCTACTGCCTTACCCGTTCGCACTGTCATAACGATAGTGGATTTAGTTAATTAACGCTTTTGTAACTTCTGTAGGCGACGGCGGTCACTTCGCGCTTGCTATTCCATACTACATATTTTGAAAAAGGTGGTCTTTCTCGTCTACGCTTGTCAGTACTTGTCAATAGTGTGTTTCAGTATGGAATTATTCAGGTATATCCCATGTCCAGCCACCAATACGGTAACAGTGACTAGGTGGCAGTTTTTTCTTCTCGTCTATACTTAGAGGCACACCGTTTTAAATTAAAATAATTATTTCATACATTTTTCTATTCAATTCACATGTTGGCCAGATTTGTTAAGATTAGCACCGTGAAAGTAAAAAGTTCTAAATGGTTGTCTTCGCTCTTCTAAAATAAATCATTCGTACTTGCTGCTTACACTCGATGCGACTAGTTTTAAATTGGTCTGGCTAAGCGCCAAATTGTAGCTACTGAAGTTTGAAATCTTATCAAAGGATAGCAATGTCTAATATAAACTATTATCTTGAGATTATAATAAATATATTTATTATTATTGCTATTTATTATTAATTTATAATACATAGGAACTAAATTAAAAATCAATAATTAACTTTTATAATCAGAATAACACGTCATCGTGTTTTAGTGTGTCTGTAATATTGTTGTTCTTTAATGATTTTTCATGGGATACAATTTGGCAAGACTCCGTTTGTTTTTGTAATTAATTCTAATTTACTTGGAATCTTAAAGCACAGCGGATTATTAACATTTCGTAATTAAACGTCGTCTGCGCCCCAACCAAGAGATTTGCCATCTCCTTCTTGTACCAACTTATATTAAAAAAAATTAGGAACTGGGGTGTGGGACGCAGGTTTTATATAGTACTTGTTTGAGAAAAATGCCGATCTTGCCGGAACTGATGTTTTTGAAGCAAGGTCTTACCTATGTTGGTGCCCATATTACACCGCTTACTATAGGTAATAATAATAACTCAGTTATGGCAATGATTTTACCATTCCTAAGTTATATTCTTGCCAACAACAATCATGATACATTTAGGTAATATGCAGTATGACTGAGCAGTATTATTCTAATAATATTAGATTAGAATCATTAAATAGATATTTATTTTACGAAGAAAGTCATCTGTTTGCTATAAAAATCATATTATTTTTTTAAAGGAGATAATATTAAAATAATTCCATGCAAATAGTTGGAATGAAGTCATTGATGTTGCCGAGGAAGGCTTAAAGCGCGTGTCGATTTGGCTCCAACACAATCTGCTAACTCTGAATATAAATAAAACTAAATATTTAGCCTTCAAAGTTTCACAGCGCTCTGCTCCATCTTTCCCTTTATCACTAAGATTCCACACATGCCTCACGCCAAAGTCTGACTGTAATTGTTGTATAATTGAACAATCAAATAAAATTAAATACTTGGGTGTCCTAGTTGATGACAAATTAAATTGGGTCCCTCAAATAGATGCTTTATCCACACGCTTACGAAAACTACAGTATATTTTTAAAAGGCTGGGTGCAATCGCAGACAGTAACACACTTAAACTCGTATACAACAGTCTGTGTGAATCAATAATTCGCTACTGTATAACCGTTTGGGGTACGGCAAACAAAACTCACCTTCTAAAACTAGAAATTTGTCAAAGAGGTATACTAAAAACTGCTTACAGGAAACCATTTAGATATTCAACTGAGTTACTATATCGAGAATGTGAAGTTCTAAGTGTAAGGCAGATTTTCATTCTTTCTACTACCCTCCGTTTTCATAAGACTGCAGAATTAACGCAAAAATCTTCAACTAGGACATATCGACACCATACTTGGAGTTACCCCAAAAGAAAAACTTACTTCGCAAGCAGAAACTATATTTTTTTAGGACCATTACTGTATAACAAATTACACAGAGAACTTAATTTGCTACATGACACGAGGTATAAAGTAAAAAAAAAATTAAGTACATGGTTGGCAGGCATAAGCTACGAGGAGACAGAAAAACTACTCATAATTACCACCTGATTCTAAAAATTACCTAACAACCAGCGTTATAGCTTATATTATTATGTTATTGTTTGACATTACTTACCTACTTACTTTTTATTAAATTAAAAAATCTTTACTAAACACCTAATAATTAACTCTAATACGTGAAACTTTTTAAACCTCCTATATTAATAGCCCTTTATTTACGAAAATTTGTGTGGACAGAGGAGTATGAGATACTTAATTTATCTTGTCTAATGCATTGTATTTAAAGGAGTAAATGTTGTTTGTCGTTTTAAGATTGCTAAATTGTTATTATTATAATTTTTTAATTTTTTTTTTTTTGTTTGTATAATGTTTATTTATCAGTATTTGATTTGTTCACTGTAAGTCTACTTAGATGTATTATTTTTTTCCCTCTGGGTCTTACACGCACCACATCGTATTTTATAGTAATCCCTGGAAGTGAATTGTTACCCACGACACAGGGTAACCTAGTGTGGGGACAATGTATGATATAATTTATGTTGTAAACTACTTTTGCTCAATAAACTATTATTATTATTATTATTAAAAACAAAGATTTTGCAATAACGTTTAAATGATAAGATATTTTGGTATGTCTTCAGCATTCAATTTTTATTAACGTTTATAAGTCACTGGCTCTCGCGCTATTAATTAAAATTGAATAGCTACTCGGATTTGTCTTTCATTACAACTTAATATAATCCAATTAATACCAGTGGCCGATTGTTAATGATCTCACTGTTGTGCTCCAGGGCATTTTCCGTTTGTTATTGCCAGGTGAGTATTCTACCCCGATTAAAAATATTTGGAATGTGTTCTACAGTTTCTAATAGGTACCAAATTTTTATTAAATCTATTAAGAAATTAAGTAAAAATATACATTTCGTCGTTGATACTGCTATACCGCGGAACTACAAAAGTATCTAGATTTGTATTTATATGATGTATTTTTTAGCTTAATATTGATTGGATTTAATTGATATTATTATATATAAGCTCACTGATGATGAAACAGTATGTATTTTCCTCCTCTTCCTTTATACTTCTAATTAATTTCGTTGTGGGATCCAAGACAGCTTAGTTTTTCTCTAGGGCACCCTGAGCTCGCAACCAGAATCAACAGCGGCAACCGTCCTGATAACCTCTGTATCAGGACGGTTGTCGCTGTTGATTATGGTTTACAGAAGTTACAGTGGTGGGAACGAGAGGTGGGCAAGCTCACTAATACACTTTTCTAAATAGTTAAAAGTTAACACGTATTTGATTAGTATTGGAGAAGATTTACAGTTTTTTCGTTCTCCCAAGTTCCCAAGTTATGCATTATTGCCTGTTGTTAGTTACGCGGTATTGCAGTATCAACGACCATTTGTAAAGTTTCTTAAGCGATTTCGATCCAATTGGTTTTATTAACCACAACATTTGTTGTAAAATTTATTTATTTAAGCTGACGGCATTAGTTCTTACGTGCTTTAGCATGTGAATCTCTAGGCCTAGGTTCATTTTGAAGATTTTTTTTATCAGCCAATTCGTAAAAGGCGACAGAAAGCAAAACACTACAATTGCGACTAAACGATAGGTGGTAGAGTTTTGCAAGGTCTCGCTCGGGTTTGTTACCACTGTCCTACATATTCCTGCCTAGTATTTGAGGTTCAGTCAAGATAGGCTCTAATCCTTTTTGTTTGCAATAATAAATCCATACTTGACCCCTGCCTGGGGGCTAGTCATGGCCCCCATGATCTCTCCTGGATCCGCCCTTGGTCGGCATCTATACATATAATAAAATCGTAGGAAAGTCAAAACTGTACATTGAATATTTTTTTAAAAAAATACTTGGGGCGTGATCAACAATCGATATCGAAGCCAAAAATATAGTTTTTAGAATTTTTGTCTGTTTGTCTGTATGTATGTCCGGGGTAAACTCAAAAAGTACTGCATGGATTTACTTCAAATTTTGCATGAATATTACTAACAGGTCGGGTCAACATATAGGCTACATATCATCACGCTATCACCTACGGGGGAGGAGCAGTGCGGAGTAAACGAAGTCCGCGCGGACGAAGTCACTGGCAACAGCTAGTAAACAATAAAATTCAAATTTGTTCTACTAAAACTGCATGTGCAGTTTGTTTACAATTTCATCTCTTCTAGACCCTTGTATATGCGTGAACTTCTTTTTCTTTCCTTTTTTTTGTATCATAAGATAGCATATAAGCAGATGGGTCTCCTGATGGAAAGAGTTAACCATCGCCTATAGACACCAAAGGTGTTTACCGGCTACCTTACCCTCCATACCGGAACACGACAGCGACAAGCACTGACGCTACTGCGGCAGGAATAGGCAAGGTGGTGGTACTATACCCGGGCGAGACAATGCAGAACTCTACCACCTAGTAGCCTCGATGGTAGTGATTTTCATAGCCAATCGGTCGTCTTTTACGACCTGCCTGGCAGAACGGCAGTTGGTCTATTCTTCAAAGGAGCCCGGAACCAACACGGGAAAATATTTCCTGCACATACACTTGTGTTATTTCTCATTAAAGAGCGGTACGGTGTGAAAAAGAAGTATTGAACATAATCGATACCTATTATAAATACTATTAATATTTCTTAACATTAATATTTCTTAACTTACTCTTGTATATAAAATTATTTCCCTCATGTACTTTTTCACGATCGAACGAGCATTATAAGCCATGCAGTTTTGGATTTTCCAATTTATTATTTATAGCCTGACTGATTAGGCAAATTGTTAAAAAAAATAACTATAATTCGTTTACGTGTAGATTCATCGTAAAGACATGCATCTCGGTTAGAACCAAAAAATGGTAAAACTCTGAATTTATTTTCAGCAATCGTAAAAAATATATGTAACATTGGAGGCGCCGGGTATCGATCCCGGTACCTCTCGCATGCTAAGCGAGCGCTCTACCATCTGAGCTACGCCCCCGTTACGTATCGTGCCGAAATGGTGAATTATATTGAGTTTAAATTAAATCACGTAACACATTCACGTCGCCTTGTGCACATGTGGCTTTGTTGTGCAATGTCGTAATTGTCGGCAAAAGGAAAGGAAAATGTGTTCTGATTTACATAGTGACACAAAAGTGCTCTATATTTTTAACTATCTACCATTTAATTAATTTTCTCTGCAGTGTGCTTCGAAAGTAGGTTTAACTACGATTCATATTTTGTAAAAGTAGTTAGCGTTGTGGATCTCACTGCATTTACAAAATTTAAGAAAATCGCTCGTAAATTAATATTACTTAGTGTTTCTTTTTGTTTTCCCTTTTCTTTTGTTACTAAATTTTTGGGTTGAGATTGTACGATGATTTGGCCTGGAAGACTGAGTTGGTTCCAGGCGGTTTCCTAGATTATATAGTCGTGAAAAGTCTCGTTTGCGGTTGGGTACCAATTTTCCAATTGAAATATATTATTCATTGTAACTATACGTCGTGTTTCGGTTTAAAGGGTAAGGTGTCCAGTATTTTTTAATAAAGGCGGGGAAAAGGGCAGAAGACTTATTCAAGTGAACAACTCCAGTACTAAATTTTTTTTTAATTGCGTTACTTGCCTTTTAAATTGATTCTTAAAAGTCATTAAGGCTTATTTGTTCGAAAAAGCTCCTGTCGAGAATTGGTTCCATAGAAAAATTGTGAGGGACAAAAATCGCCTCGTAAATAGTACAATCGTGGGTTGCCAGGAATAGATATACCGCAGATGAGACTTTGAATTTTGACGTCTATCTGATGTCGAAATTCAGCGGCTACTACTTGGTTCCGCAACGTCTCGTGTAAATGGTACTTCTGCCTTATCTAATCCAGATGCAATAGCGTCAATGCCTCTCTTTGTCTTATTGAGGTTTGAAGGGTAAGGTAGCTACTAGACTTATGCGTGTGGTATTGACATCTGGCCCCATGAATAGAAACGCACCATTAACATCTTACGTGTCCATGGGCGATGTTTTCAATTTCCATCGGGGGAGCCTATCTAATAATAAGCTTTCATTATGCTAAAGGAACATGTGCTTGATCGCTATCCCTTGATATATAAATATAAGTAGATGCTTGATTAAGTAATTATTTTATACGTCACCTAGTCATTTAAGCATTTACTTTACATGCGTGTGGTGGCACGTTCATTTGTTACTATTACTGTTAATTAATAACAGGGGGCGTAGCTCAGGTGGTAGAGCGCTCGCTTAGCATGCGAGAGGTACCGGGATCGATACCCGGCGCCTCCAGATACTTTTTTACATTTTGTGGCCATTGTACCTTTGAATACATAAGCTGCGTATGTTGCCATAATATACGAGTGCCTGTTTTGTTCCGGCTTACTTACGTATGTTGCCTTGCATCCCTGCAGCTGCTGCAACACGCTAGTGACATTTTTGATGTAAGGTAGTCGTAAACTCAAGTGGCATTACAATTCCGCCACACGGATAACAAACAACGCACCATTAACACCTTTGGTGGTATAGGCGCTGTCTTTTTCCATCAGGAGACCCTTCTGCTCGTTTGCTATTTTATGATTAAAAGAATTGGTTATTATAAACGATATTTCCTTTTTTTTTCGTCTGTTGAAAATAATTATCTGTGATGTACAACCAAGGAGAATATTATTTTATACCATAAATATTGAGCCTAGTTTTATATGAAAATCATATAAATTCAATTTAGACTTGTATCCAAAAAGCGAGTTTGAATTCCTTTGTAATGGTGAACTTCGCGACAGAATGACAAAGTTAGCGTCGTATACAAGTTTGGAAGGCAGCTCGCGTTGACATCACATTGTTGGAGTTTAATAAGAACAGTCCGGGGAGTACCTGCCAGCGCCAGGAGCGATAACTCAAACCGAATGAAGAATAACGACAACTATTAGAGGGTTTTGTTTAGATATACAACACTCGTAGCTGTAGGCTTTCGTAGTGATGAGGATGTATAAAGGAATAAAAATGTTTTATTTTGCTATTTACTGTCGCCTATAATCTAGAAAAGTGAAGTGAGAGAACACTCGAAAAATCAAGAAATAAATTAAAGAGATAGTTGCTCTGTTGATAAACAATAACTGCCGTTACCCAAGTAGTATGCCATAATGGGTCTTCTGTCATAGGGCATAAGGGCGTACTACGTAACGTACGTAAAATAACGTGTACTACGACTTGTTTACATTAAAATTATTGTTTACGCGAAGATTTCGGAAGATTCGGGAACATGGTCGAACTTTATTACCTTGGGTATAAATAGAGATGTGTTGGCAAATAGAGTTCAGTTTTATACAGCGATTTTGACGCGATACTTGCGAAGACTAGTGTAAAGCAGTATAGTACAGTGAATACGAGAAGTGTTTTAGTTTAGTGATTCAGTGTAGGCTGTTAATTCTAGTGTTAGTATAGTGAGTGTTATTTGTGTTGTAAATACACGGTTTTAATATAATGGTATTTTATTGCACAATACGAACACAAAGCTCGTAACAAATACAAAAAATATAAATGCAATACAAAATTGTTAGATATAACACCCAGTTCCTTTTAATAAAAAATATATTGTAGTAATTAATTACAATAAGAAATTCACTAGGACGTATATGGTAGACGAGAACTTCCGACAGACTGCCGAAAAAACAAAAAAACAATTAGGGCAGGGACAAGTGTGTCGATGCGGCCTCCGCCGCGTAGTGTTGGAGCTTCTACGATGCTTGATATACGGGTAATTTTAGTTGAAACTAGTTAACAACACACTTACACTTTTCTTTCACTATAATTATACACTAAATTTAGTGCATATTAATATATTAATGGCATGCATATTAATGACATGTTGCAATCAAACAACATTCATTGCTATGCGGAGACAGTACGGATGATGATCTGTACTCTGGCGGGCAGCGGAGTTTCTTAACACGTCAAAGTGTGCCGGAACAAACTTGTCTCTGAAATCGAAAAACAACTTTCCTCAGCCTCAAAGTGGGGTCGACTAAACTTAGTCCACTTTAACTCCAAGAAGATACAAGTTTGCGCGTTTTCCACTAAAAAATCTCCCTTTGTCGTATTTCCTCGCTTCGAAAATAATTCCCTAACAGCCACAGCCAGTTTTGAGATTCTTGGAGTTGACATATGGTTGACACAAGCAATGTTCAGTTCTGTGGTGACTTGGAAGGCAAGGCCAAATTAGCCTTAAAAAAGCTGGGTGTTCTCAGCATAGCCAGGCAGTACTTCACGCCGGCCCATCGCTTACAACTTTATAAGGCGCAAATCCGGCCTCATATGGAGTACTGCTCTCATTTGTGGGTGGGGGCTCCTCAGTACCAGCTCCTTCCTTCTGACCGCATTCAGTGTAGAGCGACTCGAATCGTCAATAAAAGGACTATTTCTGATCGGCTTGATTCTTTGGCATTGCGTAGAGATGTGGCTTCGCTCTGCATCTTCTATCGGATCTATCATGGGGAGTGTTCCGAGGAACTGTTTGGATTAATTCCTGCCGCAGAATTTCACCATTGGACATAGCGACAAAATTCAAAATTTCATCCTCCACATCCACAACTGTGCGATTCTCGAGGCACTTTTTTCCCCGCACTATTCCTCTGTGGAACCAATTACCGGCAGGGGTTTTTCCAAGCGGATACGACTTAGGTACCTTCAAGAAAAGAGCTTACTCTTTCTTAAAAAGCCAGCAACGTAACTTCAAATCTTCTGATAGTGCGGTTGTCCATGGGCGGCGGTGATCACTTACTATGAGGTGAGCCTCCTGTCCGTCTGCCCCCTTTAAAAAAAACAAGTGTGTTGTTAACTAGTTTCAACTAAAAATAATGGAATTTCTCCAAGTGCCGACGATTGAAAGGGTAAAATCTATATATGGGTAATTTACATGTCACGTTGTTTGTCCGGATTCCTAAACTAATGAAGATTGCAATTACAATGGAATTTTGTAGATAGCTACTATTTTGTCTAACTTAATAGATAAGATATTTTAAAATATCTCACTTCAACCTCATCCCCCTATTTCCAGTACCCCACCAAAATGTTGTATGGCAAAACATAGTTTTCTGGGTCAGCTAGTATTATATAGAGAAAACATTTGTATTTTTGTATTATTGTATGCTTGTAACGAATAAACTTGAAAAATACTGGACCGATTTCAAAAATTATTTTCTATATTTACTACAAAGCTACACTATCGTTGAACGACATAGGCTAGTTTTTATCCAACTGAGTAAAAGGAAAGAATAATTTTGGGTCATGCGGACGATGTTGTGGGTAGCAGCTCGTCAGTAATATTATAAGATAGCAAACAAGCAGATGGCTCTCGTGATGGCTCTCTTCCAATCCTTCGCCTCTTACGAACTGCCTGGCAGAACGGTAGATGTTCTTCAATAGAGGCCAAGACCAACACGGGGTGATGTGATCATGTGCAACTTCAATAAAGATTAAATTTAACAAAGCTTATGTGTATACTTGTATTAAACATGAATGTGTGGTTTAGGTATTCTATTATCTGTTCTGTTCTTTCTCTTATGAGCTCATTTAACTATGTTAGTATTGTTATTAATACATTAAGCATAAACTTTACACAATAAAAATTACGCACTTGAGGAGTGCAGTTATAGTTGCAATTAAGACGACAGCGTAACTAATAGATCACAGGGCAAATGATGAATTACTTTCAAATCTTAGAGATAAAGTTATAGAAAGTAGTATTCGTATGTGAATATTAATTAGAATTACATTACCTTTCGCAGTTAGGTATATTTTCAGCGAAAGTTAGTGGATAGATGAGAGAAGTTAGTGGAACTAATTATAGAGAAAAAATTGATGAAAATTAAGTTTGCCAAACTTTCCCTAACTTGGAAGTAAAAGAAATTTAATTTATTGCGGTCGAAGTCGGACCTGATAAATGTATATTGCTTGGAGATTTTTCGTAACCGAGGCGCGAACTAATTAAAACTCGCATCGCCGCTGCGTAACGAGGAATTTATGGTACAATAGAGACTGGCCGCAACTCTCCTAAGTGCTTCTAATTAAAACATTTCGATAATTATATTTTGGGAACTCCTCCCAGAACAGGCTTTCCAATTAATAGATTCGGGCTTAATTTAATTTACGGCCCGTTCATTAAGTGTGTCGGCCAATCATTGCATTTTCTAGTAAGTAGACTTTCTGTAGCAACTACGTCCTAACAGACTCACAGGCAGTTTACGATACCCACAATAAAATCTTACCCATCTTTTTATTTGTCATTGTTACAGGGATGTAACACGACAAGTACCTATCTGTAATTATTGATATTATGAACTAGACACACCCGTGCGAATAATTCGCACTAAGTTTATTTAATACTTCCTGAGTTGATTTGTTGATTTGAAATTGAACAAGAAAATTACCGATCGGCAATCATGTTGATAAATGGCAGCATTGCTGTATCATGTATAATGATATTTTACTTATCATTGTATACGTATTAGGCATGGAAATTATTGTTAAATTAGATTAATGTTTTTTTTTTTATAGAAGAGGGGGCAAACGAGCAGGAGGTGCACCTACCTGATGGTAAGTGATCACCGCCGCCCATGGACATCCACATTACCAGAGGTCTTGCAGTTGCGTTGCCGGCCTTTTAAGAATGAGTTAATTAATATTTAACAGTTAGTTATATCAGTAGCCTTTATATAATAAGTATTAGAAGCAGTAAAAACACGAAGCTACCAAAACAAATATCCTCTAGAATAGTTCTAATAACTTTTAACAGGTATTATTATCACGATCTCGCGAAATATTTTTAATAACCTTATTATCATATATCTTTAATTTTAGTGATGCATAAAAATTACTTTTAACAGTATTTGCTAATATAAATAACAGTTGTTAATTGTTAAAAAAATAGTACGAAATTTAATATGTTAACTGTTAAATGATCCATGCTTAATAATATTAATTTAAATTAATAATACGAAAGTGTGAATGTGTGGATGGTTGTTTGTTACTCGTTGGGCGATTGCCCTAACACGGATTTGGATGAAATTTGACACATATGTAGACGATGACTTGGATACTTTTTATTCCGGAAAAAACAAGTTGCTCCCGCGCGATTCACCAAAAAATTTCATAATGCAGCGGGCTGCAGTTGCGGCAAGTGTTATAATGAATCTGTTCAATAATTCATTCATTCAATAAATGTAGACGGAGGTCGCTTTATGTTTTGCGCTAGTCGTGATGATATAACAATTTTCTATATTAATAAAATGATAGAGATCTCTCGGTGTGCCTACATGAAGTAAATACTACTGGATAAAGGAATTGACCACGTTGTATGGACGGCTTTCGGTTCTATGCGTCCGTTAACTTGTATTTTATATGATTTATATCAAAATGTAACAATTTATTTTTAAGTATGGTAAAAATTCCAATCTTGTCGCTTCAAAAGTTACATTTGAAGTGTATTTTTTTTATAAATACTAAAAAACTAATTCTCATAATATGATGATAATTATATACATTTATGGTAGGTATAGTATACGTGTCTATTATAGCACATAAAACAAAAAGACAAGAAAACCAAGATAAAAATCACTATTTTTAACCAGTAACAAAGCGAATGTTAAAGCACGTATTCGCGAAGCAAGCATTCTACTATACTCTCGCCTTACCAAAATCAAGGAACTATTCGAAGTAAAAATGTCTATTTTATTTATATTGCACTTTTAAAATAATACGAGTACACATATTATGTCAAAAAAAAAAAATTCTTAACGTATATAATATTTTTAAAAACCTTTTGTTGTATTTAGTGTAAAACCAAATGAAAAAAAAATCTGAGCTAGCCCAGATGTCTGCAAGTACGGATCCAGCACGATTACAGTCGCAAAATTTAACATGTTATGAAGATATTTTTTCATTAACTTCAGATCTATTTATAAATATTATGACATTTCATTTTAATTTTAATTTTCATGTAATTTACACAGGTTGATCGATTTGTGACTTTAGATTTTATGACGTAAAGAGGCACATCTTCCTACAAACATCCAACCAGTTTTTACTTCAAAAAATTAAATCCCACGTATAATTACGAAAACTAATATTTTGAGGCGTGCATTTTTGGATCTTCAATAACAGTTTTGTGCTTATTGACAAAACAAATCAATACATAATTTGCAAAATATACAAAGATGTACATGTACATGTGTAATCTCTTACAATCCAAACCACATCATACGCAGTAACCATCATGATCAGTACCTGGTGTCACGCATAAATTTTTATAACAACTAGGTGGTAGAGTTCTGCATTGTCTCGCCCAGTTCTGGTATCACCGCCATAACAATTCCTCTAAGGTAGCCGGTAATCTTATGCACATGGCATTAAAACCTCGCCACAAGGATAGCAACGCACCATTAACATGAAACTTTGGGGTCTGTAGGCGATGGATTTTTCTTTCTATCGGAAGAGCCATCTGCTAGTTTGGTATTTTATGATGTAAATAATTAAAAGAATAGCGAATAAACTATTCCGAAGAACTTACTTACAGCTTGTTTGCCGTTTTTGTTGCAAAAATCCGACAACGGTAGTGCAAGGGACTAACATTACTTGTTCTCTCTGCTCTTCAGTTTCTTATCTCATAAAAAGTATTTGAAGATGCCTCATTATCACTGATCGCCTCTAAGTCGTATCGTGTATAAAATCGCCAGTTTAAGCACGGATTAGGCTATCTGGCGATCGATAACAAGCGGGCAGGACATTACGGAGCATCGTTGAAGCGGCTTTCCCCTTCTTATTGGCAATTCTTATTCAAATACATCGGTCCCTCGCTATGTCCGTTTAGAGGTTCTTAATATAGCTCGGATTTTGTTTGTATTCGAGACAATTTGTTGTCCTTCTGTGTGCTTATGGATATACACTGTATTATGTGAAGCGATCTGTTATGATTTAAGGTATTTTTTTATTTGTTTGCTATGATTTTTCGTTCTTGTTGAACATTTTGTATTAAACGAGAGCAAACAATTCTTCATTAATTTCGGGACGGCTTAATTTTCTTTTATTTCTGTTTCATAAGATAGAACACATGTGAATGGCTCTTCTGATGAAATGAGACTATCATTGCTTATGATGACACTTAGAGATGGTAAATGTGCATTGCTATGCGTGTTTCGAGATGGTGACGCCACATGCATAATTTTACCGGCTATGACAGTGACAAGCACTGATGCTATTGCGGCAGGAAAAGGAAAAGCGGTGGTACTAAACCGGGTGACACATTGCGGACCTCTACCGCTATTATAACGAAAAACTAAGACTTCTTATTAAAAAAGGATTTTTATTCACACACACTATATTAGGATATAATTATTAGAAATTCAGCAAGTGTACTCGCTCGCGGTCCGACCCGAACTATCCTAGAGCTATATCGCTGAGAGTCAGAGTCAGAGGTGCTGATTAGGCACCTAGTCATTCATATCTTATACATATCAGGGATATAACAGTACGATGGTAAAACGTCGACTGCAACGTTTAAGAACATGAAAGTGACAGAACTAATGGGCTTTTGCGTGATCTGCCGAGTTCCATTGTGATTTTTCATATGAAGGAAAAAGGGAAAAAGGAGCTCATTAATATTTTAATTGTTTTGTCAACTCAACGCTCTCGTAAAATGTGCTACAGTAAATGGCACGTAGGCATAAAATTATCGTATGTGTACGATAAAATTATCGTTCGGTTCTGATCGCTGTCATAAACGTCAAAAGTAGAGATAATAATTACATTTACTTGTCACTAGTCGTTTTTATCTACCGACCTTTACATGTCGATGTAATTGTGTCGAACTTGATACTTTGTTAATTGCTTTACTCGTAGGATCGGAATTCGTTTGTAAACAAAGTAATATAGAGTTGTAATTGAGATTTTGTATTGGAGAGATTAAAATCTCAATTACAACTAATAATTATCAGATTTAAGCACAAATGAAGTATATCAATTTTGTTCCAATGCACAAAAATAAATAAATGATGGGATTCTTTAAAGTAAGGAATTTAGTCTTGTTACACTAAATATCGTCGGCGCTGGTAAGTTTTTTTTTCTCTCAAATATGCCCGGAAATAGTGCCATTACGTTTGAATAAAGAGCATGCAAAGTATCATATTTACAGAAAAATGAAAATCATTGCGGGCGTATTTTTTTTGAATTTGGAACAAATTACGTTTCTTGTTTCAAATTCAAATACATGAAAAGGCGTGCTGGGTTGTAAATTGAATTAAAATCTCTTGTTTTGTTACACATAGCTGCATAGCCACAAATCAAATTAATTAAATAAAAAGTTTTCTTTATTTCCTTGTATTTTTAAGATTTTAAGAGAAAAAAAAAAGAAAAAAAAAAGACAAGCCCGCTGAGTTTCTTCCGCCGGATCTTCTTAGTGTGTGGCCGCGTTTCCGATCCGGTAGTAGTTTTTAAAAAAAATATGTTGATGTGTCATAATTCAATAAAACTTTTTACAATAACTTGTAAAAAGTTTTATTGAATAAAGTATTTCTGATTTCTGATTTCTGATTTTTTGAGGAAAGCATAATGCCTCGGCGGAAATGGCTATTGTCTATCTCGTGTCATTGAAGCTATCGCCTACGGCTCGGTCTTCAAAATCATACTCGACCTGCAATTGCCTATTTTCCGGCCTTTGCAATAGTGTGATATTACTAACATCAACCGGTTTCGCGTTTACCACATTATGAGCTAAAAATCACGAAAACAAAAAAACTGAAGTGTTAATAAAAATAGTATTAACTCAACTATTTGGAATTTTTTAAATTCAAAATGTACTTGACGTAGTTTGTGTTACCTGCGCAGCAGAATTACCGCATCAAGTAGGAAGAATTTTATTTACTTATCTGGATTACTAAATAAGTAAGTATGCAGTATGCAATGCAACATTAACAGCTTTGGTTTTTACAGGTGATGGTTATCTCTTTCCACCATGAGAACCATCTGCTTGTTATGTAATGTATGACATAAAAATGTGTGCCAAATTTCATCCACATCTCTCTAGCAATTATTGCAATATTGTAATTAACAAATATTCAAACCCATCACTTGTACTAACTTTAAACTCTTTGATCCAAACGTCCAAACAATATACATCAGAACTTTTTACATGCTCACTTTCTTTTAATCAATCATTTCGGGTATCAATTCATCTAACACAACTGGGACTCCAGACTGCCGAGGGATGTGTGTTTGCCTTATATTTGTCAGCGTTTTATTTATCGTGGATCCGCGCGGTAGCCGCCATTTTTCTCTGTCTCCCTTATCTGACGGCCAAGTGACGCGTCTTATCCGCGCCCCTTACTCTAGGGGAGCAGGACGCAATAATGGAGATAAAATACGCTGGGTATATTTTGATTATAATTTTAAAATATATCGTGCTTTAGTTGTTAACCTAGATCGTGAGGCCCTGTATTTGAGGCCGGGTCGGGCAAAAGTTTATTGAGGTTTTGAGGTTTTTTGGGGCCATTCTCGAGAATCGAGAATAACCTAACCAAACGTATTGAGACTACTAGATGGTAGAGTTGTGCAACGTCCCCCCCGGGGTTGGTACCACCGCCTTATATATTCCTTGCTGCAATAGAATTTATGCTTGTTACCGTCGTGTTCTGGTTTAGAGGTTAAGGTAGCCGGTAAATTTATGTATGTGGAATTACCATTGCGCTAACGGATAGCAAAGTTCCATTTTTTATGTTAATTAGATAGGCAGACTGGCAGACGTGCCACCTGATGGTAAGTGGTCGACGTCGCTCATGAACATACACTAGTTTACTTGAAACTAGCCCAGGTAACTCATTTATGTATTACCTATCCTAAGACATTGAGACATGAGACAGCCTGTCTTGCCCCCCCTCTCCGAAACACAGCAAAGTTGTTTCACTGTGCAAACAAGCAAGATGGTGGTAGGTGGCTCCCATGCAGCCGGGAGCGCGGCACAGCGTATCCCTCCCACCGGTAAATTAATAATTTTAGTGATATATTGTTTACACTAAAGTTGTAAATGATGCGTTGTCATGAGGCCGGGTTCTAATGTCACATGGCTAACTTACTGTGCAAGCCGCTTTCGCGAACCCTTAACAAGCTGCCTGAATTCGTATAGTCTAAATTGTTGATTATGGCAGGGAATGTACACCGTTTTTGCACAAATTATATATATTAAAATGTGCCGAAATGAATATTTTTAGTAATATTTTAAGTTGTTTACACAAAGTAATTTAAATCTTATTTTAGAATCTTATAATTTACCCTGAAGTATTTTTTGTTGATTACTTTTTAACTTCAAAGTTAAATATAATCTTAAAACGAAAAATAATGAGAAAAAATGTAAAAGAAATCTGACGAACTCTTCATGAAATAAACTGTTGTGAATAGCGAGTTGAAAGTGGTTTCTGATGGATTTATAAGCGAAATGGATCTCTGTTATCGTAGCCACTTGGTTGTAGAGATCTGGGTGTATCATTAAGACGAACTAAATATATTATTGCGATGCTTCGCTTCGAACCAGTAAATACTAATGGCTCTCATAATAAAAATCCTTAGAACCCACAACGACACGATTTCGACGTGACTACGACTGTACGCTTTGCTCTTTCGGTTTTAATTCGAAAAAATCAAACTTTGAAACTATTTTTTCCATAATTTTTCTGAAAGGCAATGGCATTAATGTAGTGATGACATTTTTGTGTTGGTAGAGTACAACATTTGTCCGGGTTTGGTGCCACTACTTGTGGTACCGGCAAGAGAGCCGGCAAACTTATGCCTGTGGTAGTACCAACCCGTTACACGGATAGCGATGCATCAATAATATCTTCGGTGTCGTTAGGTTATAGTTGTCTCTTTCCATCCGGAAAGCTATCTGCAGTTTGCATGTTAGGATATGAAATGTATTAATCAAGCTATGCACATACATGTACTTTTTATGTGTGGACAACTTTTTAAGCTACTACCGGATCGGAATCGTGGCCACGCACTTCCGACGGAAGAAGCTCAGCAGGCTTGTTTTTGTTATACGATATTGTAATCAGTGGCGTGCACAGGATTATGAGACTGGGTATGCGGCGGAGTATAGATTTTCTTATATAGATTTTTAGCGTAGCCTCAGCCACGCGACGGATCTCTAAGCCGGAAACCATGCCAACGGAACATGTCTTAGATGTACTACTATTTATCTACATCTTCTACGGTAACGCAGAAAAAACAGCGGTCGGTCGTCGCTAACTAAAATATTATAACAGGTAACTACTTACCTAGTCAGCTGTATTCTAGGTATGTTTCCATGTTCAAGGTTCTTGTTATTTAAAATAGGTACTATTTCCCGATGTAAATATTTCGGCCACCTCAAATATCTTAAGCAAGTGAGTGATGGTTACAATACACGTCCCTTGCAAGATATCCGATGTGGCCTTTAAAAGGCCGATTTTCATGTGATTCGCAAAATATATAAATACACTTAATAATAATAAATAAATAAATAATCACGGGACAAATTACACTTATTGATCTAACCCCAATGTAAGCAATTTATTTGCTTGTGTTATGGGTGTTAGTCAACGATATTAATACTTAGAAATACATACATAAATACGTTTACATACGTAATAAACACCCAAACCCGGAAATACAAACATTTATGCTCATCACACAAATACTTGTCCCCGCCGGGGATCGAACCCGAGCCCCGTTGATTGCGTAGTCAGGGTTGCTAACCACTCGACCAACGGGGCGGCCAAATAATAAAACTACGGATTGGTAAAAAACAAACAAACTACTCATTCATTTATAGATTAAATCTATGCGCCTATCCTTTTTTAAATATGATTTTAGGATATCGTCATAGAAAGTTAGACTGCGTTTTAATTCTATCAATAATGCCTTTTCTATAGAAATCGTGGAAAGCTCTGTGAGTCGTTGTTGATTTTGTGTGTTTCTCAAATATGTGTGGATACGTTTTAAACACGAAAATGAACGCTCTGCCGATGCGCTGCTTGCTGGGATAGTCACAATGAATTTCGCTAATAGTAACACTTCAGAAAAAACTTTATTTAAATTGTCCTTATACAAATTTTGAATAATACTAAATACACAACTATTTGCAAATTGAGGTGATCTATAAATACAGCGCAATTCATTTTTTAATTTATCAAAATTAAAATTTGCCTGATAATTATTGGTGAACTCTCTGATTTCATTTTCAGGGAAATATTCACTATATTTTTTAAAATTCTCACAAGAAAGTAGCTCAATAAACTTTAAATTTTTAATGTTTTTATAGCGATTTCTTAATTCACTGACTACATTATCAATTATTTCAACAAAAATTCGCCGATAATGTATTTTTACATCACACATTGCGCTTTCTCTTAGGTGGTCCGGTAATGTGAACGGCGGCATCATAATAGATCTCGAACTTCTCTCTGAAATGTTCCAAAAATGACTCTAACTCTTTTATCTTTGTTATGCAATACGCGATGTCACTAGTTTTTTTTTGCAAAACATCGTACAGAATATCAGTTTCTGTAAAAATATCTGCGAAAGATTTTAAAAGAAAATTAAATTCAAATTCTTTCATAATAAATAAAAATGAACTGACTTGTGTCAGTGTTTCACCATCCCAGTCTTGTGTATTTTCGTACATATTTTCGAACAATTCTAGGAGGTCGGTGGACGCATTATTAATTACATTAACCGTGCGTGAGTGATATGTCCACCTTGTTTCCGAGATACGAGGCAGCTTTTATAGAAAAAAAGAAGCCCGCTGAGTTTCTTCCGCCGGATCTTCTCAGTGTGTGGCCGCGTTCCGATCCGGTAGTAATTATAAAGAAATCGACCTAAATTAAAATGTTTGCACGCCATATTATGGTAGAATATGATGGTAATTTAATTTATTTTAATAACTGTGACACCCATATTCTTGCAAATAAATATTTTTCATTTCATTTTCATTTCATTTCATATCGGCAAAGTTGTTATAATGGGCCATTCGCTTTGTACTGGTGTGAAAAAAAGCCGCGATTGATTTTATAATACTAAAAAAGCGTTTTGTTTCAGCAACTCGTTCAAACGATTTCGATAAAACTAAATTTAATATATGTGCTGAACACCAAACATACATAGCTTGTGGACATTTTTGTCTCACCAAAGCCTGCACACCATTAATTTGTGAGGACAAAACTGCTGCCCCGTCATAAGTTTGTGCGACTAATTTGGATAAACAATCGAACTCTTCTAAAATTTTCAAAATTATAGAACTCAAGGTTACAGCGGTCCGATCCGCGCTCACATCAACATATTTGATAAATCGATCTACTATTTCAGAATCATGAAAATATCTCAAAACTAATACTAATTGTTCACGGCCGCTAACATCAGGAGTCTCATCTACCATGATGGCGACAAAATCGGACTGTTTAATTTCGGCTTTAATGCGATCGATCATCACAGATGCAACGCTCGAGATCAAATCATTCTGCGTACGGTTCGACATACCCGTGAATGAGGTACTTGCACTCTGTAAATGGGTTTCTAAAACTCCATCATACTTGGCTAATAAATCTACTATTTCTAAATAATTACCCCTATTCAACGACGAAACTGACTCATCGTGGCCGCGAAAAGCTAATTCTTGTTTTCCCAGAAAGCAAACAACATCGATCAGCCTTTGAAAAATGTTTATGTTGCGATCGACTTTAGCATTATGCCTCTCAATATCTACTCGTAACTGACTGTTGATACTCATTTCAATACGAGATTTACCAAAAGTATTTAATTTTAAGCAGGCCTCCAGATGTTTTTCTGTATGGTCATGCTTCTTTGCCGCGGAATGGAAATTATTTAAATCTGAATATCCAGAATTAGTCCACACTGTATTAGAATTACTAAACAATATGCAAGGAAAACAAAATAATTTAATCGTATGGAGACAACCACACAGCCAGTCATACGTTTCATAACTTTTAACATGAAACTTGCGAGTTACATTTCCTTTTTGCTGGTTTAATTGTGATAACTCGGGTATACACCTACCTTTAGATACGATTTGAATCTTTTCACTAAATGACAATTGTGAGAACTTGTTACTTTTAATTTTTAGTAAGCACACATTATCAAAACATACGTCACAATCAAATAACATTTTAAAAAATCAAGAAACGCGCTAGATTAAACAAATCACTAATTATTTTAGATATATATAACTGTTTACTTTAATTATTTACTGTTTATTTAATTTAATTTACACACTTTCAAATGTTAAAATAATAATATCATTAATATATATTTTAAGAAAACATATACAATAATAAAACATAATAATACACAATGCATATCACGTATCACACAAAAATTTAAAATGGCTTCACTTTTGTCAATAACATTTCAACAAATAAAACCTTACTAAACAAAAATGCATAATGTGAGCATACATTTTGTCAATAATATTTCGTCTATTATCTTTACCCGGATTATAGAACAAGGCCGCATTACCTGCTTTGTAACATAGAATCATTGTGTGAGTGAGCCAATTACGTGCGGATAGGTAATTATGTCTCGCACACATTTACAATGTGATGCAGCGGTTTGGCGGCCTGGCTTGGGCGTTCAATATTATTTATCGTTTAATAAACGCCTGGCAAACATAATGTTTGAGTGCTGTGCTTGCAAATAGGTGCTATTTAAAAATATTAGGCGTTTTTAAGTTATTATATTTTGTTTATTCATTTATTTATAAGTCATCTAAAACGTATGAACGTTTTATTAAAATAAAGGTAAAGCAATGCTTTTCTGCCTATAAGGAGCGCACGCGCCTGATTGTAATAGTGTTACAATAATTCTGAGATTTTTCACTAGTGTATACCTAGTCCTAGTAAAAAAAATCACTTTGAATATTGTAATCATTCAATACATCCTCTCACCGCGTTAAAAAAACTCTTGATATTGCGTTTTTAAAATTGTTCAATATATTATCCAGACCAGGCCGGCATCGCAACTGCAAGTGTTATTGCGTATGACCATACTCCATGGGCGGCTTACCATCACTTACCATCGCGTGCACCTCCTGCTCTTTTGGCTCCTCTTCTATAAAAAAATAATTAAATATTAAAATTGTATTATTTAATACATTCCTACTACTATGATAAAAAATATTTTTTTTTGGGATGTAAAAATTGTGTTGTTCGATACAATCCAAACCAATCAATAACTATCATTCTTCGACCTCAGTTACCATTGTCGACTTCAAAGCTAGTAGTAGTAGCTAGTCAATGACTAGTTAGTAGCTAGAAAAAATTTGTTTTACCAAAACTGTGGATAGCCCTTGTTGGTCGGTTCTCTTTAAAGAAAAGACCATCCGCCGTTACGCCAGGCTGTTCGTAAGAGGCGAACGCTTGGCTATACTAGTTAGTGGTGGGTAGTTGACGTATTTTTCGTCGACGCAACGAGACTGTTTATCGTAAACGATAAACTAGTTGAAAAAACAGTTGAATTTTCGACTAGTTTACTTCCTAGACTGAATATGATTATTACGTTGTAGTTGTCGTTCTAAGAAGATTATTTTTTATTTGTTAACTGTTTTAGAAATGAACTGAACTCCCGTTCATACTTTTTCCAGGCGTAGGACTGGCAGGTTTATTTATTATTATAAAATTTATATTATTAAAAGTGTGTCATTTAAAAAAATAGATAATAGATAAACATAAACCTGGCGTATTTAGAAGTTCATTTTATTTTATGTACATATAATCCCACGGCCACCTTTGAGTTCCATTCCACTCATCGGCGTCGTGAATATGATACCCATTTTGATTGCGCTGATCGTTCCACGAAACCAACAGTCTATACGCGAACGTTATAAAGACGCGTTGTATAGTTCATTCGTAAACTAGTTTATCAAATAACGTTAGACTGTTTATTCGTTCACGCTAAAGAAACAGTTAAAAAAACTGTTCGTTCATTAAACGTCCACCACTAATACTAGTCACTTCCATCGTGGCTACTAGGTGGTAGAGTTCTGCACTGTCTTGCCCGGGTCTGGTACCACCGCCTTATCTGTTCCTGATGCAATAGCGTCAACGTTTGTCGTTGTCGTGTTTCAGTTTGGAGGGTAAGGTAGACTTATGCATGTGGCATTACAATCCTGTCACACGGATAACAACGCACCAATAAAATATTTGGTGTATATACACAATGGTTTCTCCTTCCATTAGGCTATCTGCTTGTTTGCTATCAAAGTATCCCCGAAAGGGTAGGCAGAGGTACAACAAGTGCACTCACGATTAGGTACAACAAGTGTACCCGCCATTAGCCGAAGATACTTGGTCCCACAAATGTGATAGGTGGTCAGCCTATCGCCAACTGGGCACTTTCCAATCCTGGGCAACTTTATGTTTCTCAAAAAACTGAAAAACCCCTTTTTTTAATGTGCCCGACCCGGGAATCGAATCCGGGACCTCGTGTGGTCAACGCCAACACTGGACCACTAGGCCACAGAGGCGATTCGAAAGAATCGAATCGAACATCCTCCTTCAGTATGTATACTCAACTCCTTCAGTCTTTTACCAATCAACATGTATGTACATCAAATGTATTAAGAAAAAATAAATCGAATTTATATCCTCTTCCTTTTCAAAAAGTCGGTTGAAAACAAACACCCGTGTTAGGCCGAGCTTTTTGAAGAATAGTCTATCTGCCGTTCTGCCAGGCAGTTTGTAAGAGGCGAACGATGTGGTAGAGTTATGCATTGTCTCGCCGGAGTCTGGTACGACCGCCTTAACTATTCTTGCCGCAATAGCGTCAACGGACTGTCGTGTTCCAGTTTGGAGGCTGAGGTAGCTGGTAAACTTATGCATGTGGCACTGAGAACCCGCTACAAGGGTGGCAACGCACCATTATCATCCTTGGTGTCTATGGGCGGTAAAGAGGTTTTACCAAGAATTGAGCTAGACACGCCTTTTAAGGCAATTTCTTTGGCTGTCAGTGTGGCTCAGCATTTGCAACCAAAAATGCACAGTTCTAGTATTACCGGTAAAGTAAAATCACTCCAGAGATATTTCTTAAGCCTTAGCTTCTTATTCGGCTCGATAAAATAGCACAATGTGGCATATTTATATTTTGTACTATATATCTACATACGTTTGACGTAAACATACATTTTCTTATATGACCGGCTACAAGTTTTCCACCCAACACCATGTTTTTTAAGATTTTTGTGGTCCTTGGATTTGACCAATAAGGATAACTTGGTTAGATGCAGAACATAAATTCGGACATCATCGTGAACATTGTCAGAGAAAAATCCTAATACGTCAAAACGTGGAGAACTGGTGAAAACTCGATTTTCAAAAATTGAGACAAAATTAGTAACTTCCATTTACTAACGTAGCTGGAATTGATTAATACAAAACAAACTTGCATGTACGAAGATTAACTTCCTAGCCTCAGGGATATGTTGATTTTTCTCTCAGTTTCAGCAGTAATCTAAACAAAGCCTCAAAGCTTAAAAGCTTAAAGTAATTGAAACTGAGATTGATACAATATTTTGGCCGCATATAAGCTTTTGTTAAGATATGAGAAAAATCCCGTTCATAAAATACCTACCCTAAAATATATATATCTATCTATTCGCTCGCTTTGACAACACCCATGTCCGCTATTAATATATATAACTCGTAAGAGGATCAGTATAAACTATCCCGAGCCATTAATCTCTACAAGGGGCTTCATATAAATCTTTGGACTAGTCGACACATAACTAATAAATGGTAGTTAAGTGTCTTCTTAAAAATATGGTATGGATTTAGCTTGTATTTTAGGATTTCTGTACGTAATTTCAAAGAATATTGACTAGTTTCGTACTAATTAGTAATACGCAGTCATTAAGGCACTTATTATTTAAAAATGATAATTATCCTTACGACGGTTTGTTAGCACAAAGGCAGAGTGAACCGAACGTCATGTATTTAATTACATGTTTTCAATTAAATATTTGCTTCACCGCGATTCGTGTTTGTTGGTTGGCAAGTTTAAATATACAAACATCTTGACAAGCGGACGACGGACCGGATTGACAAACGTGACAAACGGAACGCATAACGTTTAACATTATTTTTACTCCGTTTTGTTTTGGCCCCCTTTGAAGAATAGACCATCTGCCATTCTGCCAGGCAGTTCGTAAGAGGTGATCGAGTAACTAAACGTGTCACTGCCATCGTGACTTATTTGGTGGTAGAGTTCTACACCGTCTCGGCCGGGTCTGTTACCGTACCGTAACGTAGTATTTATCATACGTCATTGCAGTGTCACAATTTTATGTAAGGCCCTATTCGGGTTTCTGGGCGTGGGTCTTAAAAGCAACCTAATTAACCTTCATATTTATGTAACACTAGCTGTGCCCGCGACTTCGCCTGCGTGGGAAAAATTCTAAAAAAGTAGCCTAAGTTAGTCCTCGTTCCGTCAGCTACCTATCAGTGAAAATCCCGTCAAAATCGGTCCAGCCGAACCGAACAGCAGATAGACACAAACAAACAGACAGACAGACAGACGGAAAGACAGACAAAAATTGTAAAAAATGTTATTTTGGTATATGTACCGTGTATACATCCATATGCATTTAGTTGAAACCGGTTATTTTAATGTTACAGACACTTCAGTTTTATTTATTTTTAGTATAAATTTCGGTAGCAGGTAACTTGTAGCTATTTCGGGCCATATACTAATTAAAACAATTTACAGCACTATAACTGATGGACATAAAGTGCCGTTAGCGGAAATCTACACACTTACAATTATTGTTTTCCCATAAATCTAAAGCTTCGAGAACCTTTAAAAGTATTGCCTCATAAATAATGAGCCTTTAAAAGAAATATTTCCAGCATAAGAAATAAATAAATCGATATCGCTGGATAAATTACTCGAATTGATCTACCCAAAGTAAGCAATTTATTTATTTTATGGGTTTTAGTCAACGACACTAATACATAGAAATACATATATATAAATACTGTAACAAACATAATAATAATAAACACTCAAATCCAGAAATATAACATGCTCTTCACACGAATGTTTGTCCCTATAAGGAATCGAACTCGAACCTTAACGATTCGTAGTTAGGTTCGCTAACTCGATCAATAAGTTGGGACAAATTAATGAACTTTTGTATCTTAAATTTGCTTATAAAAGAAATGGAACTTGGAAGGTACATTATATCATTAAAAGAAGAGTATGTGCAGAAATCAGAGTGATCGATGCGGGAAATTGCTTGTGAAAGCACAATCTTAAGTCAGAATATCCGTCTTGCTTTGAGTGTCCTTGTCCAAAGTTATCGTATAGAAGTAAAATTTGGGTATATTATAAAAAATAATGTGATCAGAGATGTAAAATTGGAGTAAAAGAAAGTGGATTTAAAAGTGTCGGCTTAAAACCAAAAAGGGCATTGGTTTTGGCATGTTAAAAAAATGGCAAATAATAAACGAATAAAATACAATATAGTGCGAATGTGGATGGATATACTTACCGAGGAAGACCAAGACTGACATATCATAATCAAATTGATTGAGTGCTGTCCGAAGGCGGTATCAAAAATTATCGTTACTGGCGTGTTTGTATGTGAAGAGAGTTATGAATTTGCATAAAGTATGCCAGGTATGCCTTGATATGAATGGAAATAGTACTTGGTTTTTTGTAGCTACCCCGAAAGTGATTGTGTGAAGATATTTATGTATGTACGTATTATGAACTTATTAATAGTATTAACCTCAATAGGAAATCGTTGTCAAGATGAAACAAGACATAATATGTTATGTAGATTTTATTGATTGGATGTTCGGAGGGAATGCTTACAAAAGATCCCGCAGCTTTGCGCTCCGTTCGAGTATAAAATAAGTTTTTACAGTACCCTTTCGCTATTCGGATCTGATGGAATCGTCATTTTACCTTCTAGTTCAATGGATTCATCTATTTTATACAAAATGTTTTTTGGAACTAATATATTAAATCATTTTATGTGATAGACGTCGTGGCATACATTCTGTATTAGACATGAATAAAGTTTATCGCGGGTAGAGTTTATTACGTTTTTTAAAATTTTATTTATTTAAGGGCAACTTACAACTACTTATAGTTATAAATAAATTATTATATGGAATAATGTGAATACAAAGGCCAAATCAAAAGTTTTCACAAACAATTTTTCACAAAGTAAAACAACTTCACAATAAAAATTTTAGTCAAAGAAACGTTTTACCAAATGAGCTACTGCCGACTAGTTTAACGTGGCGAAATTCTTCTTTGTGATAGATTCCGTCGGTTGTACTGATGGCTTTTTTAAGTTTGCCCAAGGCCGGAGGGATATCACGTATCTCGCAATGCGTTGTTTACTTATTTAAAGACAATTAATAGCCATGTATATTAGTGGCAGTCATTGCTGATTGATTACTTTTGGTGCTGCGACATTGCAAAAGTGCATCCAGCGATCGACAAGTAATTGGCGACGTTTTTGATGATGATTATCAGATGCGATATTGGGAGACCTGCTCGCTCTTATAAAGAGAGGGTTTGTCCTGTACCTTGTCTTAGCAACTGGGAAATGCAGAGGCGCTGGTACTCTGATTGATCGTGGTACTCGAAGCAGGATCCTATTCAAAAGTTCTGGGTGTCTATATTAAAATTTAAGATTTAAAACAGGAAAACGATATCATCAATTAGTCTCCTTTGTGAAAGGAAAGAAAATTGTGTCTTCGATATTGATCGGCGTAAGGACTTTCAAAGCTTTGGCTGCAATATTGTAATAACCTGCGGAATTGTTTCTAAATTCGTTCAATAAGATTGATATAAAAGTAAAATTTGTTGAAGCAAATTTTTAAAAGGTTTTAGGAAACTGTTAAACTCTTAAAATGACATAGAAGAGAATAAATGTTGCGTTGTTTCAGGCGATAGTGCTGCCCCCGCTGGCTCGCTGGCCGTACGAGAACGGCTTTACCTTCACAACCTGGTTTCGGCTGGATCCCATCAACTCCGTCAACATAGAACGGGAAAAGCCATATTTATACTGGTAAGTACTAATGTAATGTTTGTTAGAATAGTGTTGAGTTTCCGCTTTTTATATCATTAATATCTGGTTGACCGAGCTTTGCTCGGTTTTTCACATACCCATATCTTGGGAACCGAGCTTTTCTTGGACCTTGATAAATCGATTCCTTGACCCGAAAAACCCCTAATTTGTGACTCATGAAAATAGTTGGAGCCGATTCCGAGATTCCAATTATATATATACAGGAATTGCTCGTTTAAAGGTATTGGATATAGCAAATAAGCGGATGGCTCCCTTGATGGAAAGAGAAACTATCGCCAAAGATGTTAATGGTGCTTTGCTACACATGTGGCGGGATGGAAATGCCTCATGCATAAGTCGACCGGCTACCTTACCCTCCGAATCGCAACACAAGAAAGAACACCATTAACGATGTTACGTTAGGAATAAGTAAAGCGGTGGTACCACATACCCGCGTGAGATGTTGCGATACTTTACAAGCTAGTTATCACAATGGGAGTGACGGCTAATGCCAATCGTTCGCCTTTTATGAAATGCCTGGCAGATGGCACTCTTCAAAGGCCACTCTTTAAAGAATGGCAGATGCCCTTTTCTTCAAAAAGGCAATCCTCATGACACTAGTAATAAGAGCTTTTAAATAGCGCTACACTGACAATTATTAAATTTCGTATCTGGAGATGTGGTTTTTTTTGACGTGTGGTTTTTTGACTGACGTAATATACTTCATAATTATTTCGTTGCATCGTAATTCAAAGTAATATTCAGCATTAATATTACTTTTAAGATTTATTTATTTACGCCACATTTCTTTCAAATTTAGTCAGGAATATAACTAGACTATACGAAGCGAACGTTCTGTAATTTAACCTAACAATACGAGTAATAAGAATGTATAGATAGACCTACACCTACAGAGTGTTTTTTTTTGACATTTGGTTTTGGAAATGACGTTACGTGTCTCATGCATTATTTTATGCATAATATATAAATATTTATATAAATAGTTCGCTAATACGATTTGTTTTAACATTTGTTTTTATTTAAGTATGCTCAAGTAAGACTAGTCAGCCAGCACATAAGACCAACACCGACCAACGAAACTTGACTTGAGTTGAGTCACGTTTCGTTGGTCGATATTGATTTTTTCGTAGGGACCAGTCTAACTTGAGCTGTGATTTGAAAACATACCTAATAATTTATAATATACCTAATGATACATGGGATAAAAATCTGGTGAAAACCACAATCGAAAATTAACTTTCACTCTAAGATGCACTCCGGTATCTTTGCTATTGCAACTATTTCTGTTCTCATTTGACAAGCAATTTCAACGATCAAGCTCGTACTTCATAGAATCTAAAATCCTCGTTTTAAGGAAAAAAACAAATCTGGATAAGCCCGGAACAATCATTCGCTTACGAAAATACTCTGAACATACACTGCGTGAATTATCTACATATGCTCCCGGGTATTTCACCATGCGAGCAACCAGATCTAGTTTGTTTTTAAGTTGTTTCTAAAATTTTAAATTTCTTAATCATATTTTTTTATTATCGATAGCGCGCGCTTAGGATATATTTATAAATAAATCTTGTGTCAAAGTGTATGTCCACGATGGGCTTTTAAACTACTAGGCCGATTATATAATGTTGCGTATTGTGTGTTGTAAAAAGTATGTTCATGCCCGTATCCCCACAGATGTAGGCAGAAGTACAACAGAAGTACAACCAGCACCCACGATTAGCCGCAGATACTTAGTCCTACAATGTGGCAGGTGACAAGCTTAACGGACACTTTTCCAATCCCGGGCAAAGTTGTTTTTATCAGAAAACTAAAAAAACACATTTTTAAATTTTCTGACCCAGGAATCGAACCCCGACCGTACGAGGGCCAAACAGAAAGTTCTTAGGAAATCAAAAATTGAGCAAATTAGCAAGGCTTTAGTTTTATTATATCTTTTCGAAATAGTGCCCATTCACATCAATATATCAATTCGTCCGATGAAACCAATGAGAAAAGCACTTTGCCTACTCGTCCTTAGGGGTTTTTTCGGCGGCTTTTTTAAACGCAGCCACTGCTTGCTCGGCATCCATAAAACGTTTTCCCCGACATTTTTTTTTTACTTTCGGAAATAAATAAAAATCGCAAGTTGCAAGGTCGGGGCTGTACGGGGGTTAACCCAGTAATTCTTTGTTTAACTTCGCCAAATAGTCTATTGTCCGCCCGGCGGTGTGCGATGAGGCGTTGTCGTGGTGAAGGAGGATTTGCGGGGTCTTTTTTTCCTAACTTTATCCAAGACAAGTGGCAAACATTAGTTAGTGTACCACTCTGCAGTAAACGTTTTTTGATCCTCTAAAACAATTGTCGCGTAATGACCTGTCCTTCCGAAGAACGAAGCCACCATCTTTTTTTTTCCACACTTCGTCCTGTTTTCACTTTGATTGAACTCGTCGAAAGGAAACACCCACTGAGCTGACTGTCTTTTGATTTCCCTATCATAATAGTAAATCCATCTTTCGTCAACCGTAAGTTTGTCTAACACAGTATTTGCACAGAATACTGGAGACTAACAGAAGTCAATCTACATACAAGCAGTATTCGAGTAATCACACATAGACACCTCTCACGGACGCGATACCTTGGACTGGTTCGGAACAACCGTCCCGAACCATTGGTACCTCCGTTAAATCTTTGAAGCGTTCGACGGCACCAATCAACACGACGGAATTTTTGGGTTTCGGTCGAATTATGGGGTATCCACCAGGCATAAAGCTTACTGACCGTTAAATCCTGCGAACCGGAACTAGCTTTAGGCAGGAATAAGTAAGGCGGTGATACCAGACCCGGGTGAGATAATGCAGAACTCTGCAACTCGTATAGCTAATCGTTGGTCTCTTCGAACAGCATGGTAGAACGGCACGGCATGGTCTGTTCTTCAAAGTGGGCCCGGACCGACACGTCGTCATAGCGTCCCGGTGAAATAGGGCCCTTAGGGTTTCGTACCCAAAGGGTAAAACGGGACCCTTTTACTAAGACTTCGCCGTCTGTCCGTCTGTCTATGTGTTTGTCCGTGTGTCCGTCCGTCTGACACCAAGCTGTATTTCATCAACCGTAATAGATAGTTGACATTTTCACAGGTTAGTCCAGTAAAAAGTTTAATGAAACCATGATCAACCAGTTTTGGCGCAATAAGTAAAAATGTGTTCATTAATACTTAAATAATGATATTATGAAATAAATTTTGATTTAAAATTAGGGGAAAGGTATGAAAAAAAATAAAAAAAGGGTTGAAAAATGCCTTTTTTTAAATAACTTAATAACGGTAGGAAATACAAAAACAAGTTTCAAGTAAAAGTTGTAGAGAAAAAAATTCTACACAAAAAGTTCCTCTTCATTTTTTTGTTATCTACTTTAGTTTAGCTCCAAAAAATAAAAATTAAATTTGCTTTGTAATTAATTATAAAACCTTACCAGAATTCTTACGACCCTGTACCATGCAGCGCGCGCATCACATAAATGTGTACTAACACTACTACACATGTATTCCCATATTTATATATTTTTACATATTTTACTACAAATTTAATTTTTATTTTTTGTAGCTAAACTAAAGCAGATAACAAAAAAATGAAGAGGAACTTTTTGTGTAGAATTTTTTTCTCTACAACTTTTACTTGAAACTTTTTTTTGTATTTCCTACCGTTATTAAGTTATTTAAAAAAAGGCATTTTTCAACCCTTTTTTTATTTTTTTTCATACCTTTCCCCTAATTTTAAATCAAAATTTATTTCATAATATCATTATTTAAGTATTAATGAACACTTTTTACTCATTGCGCCAAAACTGGTTGATCATGGTTTCATTAAACTTTTTACTGGACTAAGGTGATGTATTTGTATTGCCGCAAGAAATAATAAAAACAAAATTTAAAAAGGGAATAAAATAAATTGGATTGTTTCCATCGTCGGCACTTGGTGAAACTGCATTTTAAAATATGTATTACAAATAAACTCACTTGTACTTCCAGTTCACGTATATTTTTAATTTTTTACTATTCACATCCAACCGGTTTCGCTTATTAAAGCTTATTAAATAAAATAAATATTTAAGGAGGGAGGGCTCACCTACAACTAACATGATTTTTTTGTAATTTTGTTCTCTATCTTAACAACAAACGTTTTTGCCGTTTTTTATAGATGGTACGGAACTCTTCATGCGGGAGTCCAATTCGCACTTGGCCGTTTTCTTAATGTTATTATGTATATAATTTATATATATATATATATATATATATATATATATATATATATATATATATATATATATATATATATATATATATATATAAAATGGATATCATTAGCTTCCAGTGACTATACTTTTAATTGGGTGATTATGACAATACACCAATGGTTTGTCATTGCATCCATGTAAATAGTAATTATTTAACATCCTTTTATATACATACCGGTTAGAAAATACATATTGCTTGTGTCTGAAGCCGAGAATCGACTTATGGAAGTCTCGGAATGGGGTCGTCAAAACTTGGTCACATTTACCCCAAGAAGACACAGCTTTGCGCGTTCACCGCAAAAAGACACCCTTTGTCGTATCACCTCGATTTGAGAATACTTACCTGACAGCCTCAGCTAGTGTCGGAATCCTGGGAGTCGACATATCGAATACCGTTCAGTTTCGCGGTCATTTATTTGAAAGGTAATTAACTTTACAAGGCGCAAATTCGGCTTCACATGGAGTACTGCTCTCATCTCTGGGCCGGAACTCCCCAGCTTCTTCCACTTGATCACATTCAACGTTAATCGGTTCGAATCGTTGACGATCAGGCTATTTTGAAACGGCTTGACTCTTTGCCATTATGCAGAGATGTAGGTTTGCTCTGCATCTTTTATCGTATCTATCATGGGGAGTGTTCCGACGAGATGTTTTGATTAATTCCTGCTGCTGAATTCCATCATCGGACATCGCGACAAAATTTAAAGTTCCACCCTCACCATCTCGATGTCTGAAAATCCACAACCGTGCGGTTCTCCCGGCATTTTTGCCTCACGCTACTCTTTTGTGAAGTCAATTACCGGCAGGGGTTTTTCCGAACAGGTACGACATAGGGACCTTCAAGAAAAGAGCTTACTCATTTTTAAAAGGTGGGTAATGCAACAGCAAGACTTCTGGTATTGCGGATGTCCATGGGCGGCGGTGATCACTTACCATCAGGTGCACCTCTTGCTCGTTTGTCCCCCCTTCATCTTCCATTAAAAAACCATTCTGATTTAATCAAAATAATGTTTTAAACCTCAGCACCAGGATATTATGAAGTTAAACAATATTTATGCAGGCTACGCTAAGTGAAATACAACGTAAATATCTTAACAGCTCAACAGCGCACTATACTTTTATCCTAAAAGCTCTCTCGAGTTAACGTTCATCATAGTTAACCGAGCCGTAGATAATTGTTGGCTTCATGCGAACCTAGTAATAAAACCGTGGAATTGCTTACAATATATTTTTTCGCTTCGTACAAAATAACATTCTCGGTAAAATGTTTTCGTTCTGTTACGCTCGTTCTTATGAGTATATTCTTATGAGTATGTGTTAGTGATGGCTGCGATTTGGTTATTTTATTTTTGCTGCTATAATCGTTTAATATAGTTTGTGTTAATGTATGTTTTATGTTGTAAATAAGTACCCCGGGTTGGTCCGGGCCCCTTTAAGGAATACACCATCTGCACTTTTTCCAGGCAGTTTGTAAATGGCAAACGATTGGCTGTACGTGTCACTATCATCGTGACTACTAAGTGGTAGAGTTTTGCGATGCCTAACCCGGGTCTGGTACCACGGCCTTACCCTTTCCTGCCGGAATAGCGTCAGCACTAATCACTGCATATTCCGATTATTTTTGTGTTATAGCACTCACCCCGTGCTTGGGAAACTGGAAAAACCTTAAAAACAACAAAGAAAAATATCGACACGCGGGATTTGATCCTGCGACCATCTCCCTAAAGCCGGAACGCTCTTCCACTGAGTTAGTGTGGACGAGCTCGAGGCGGCGAATTTCTTCTTTGCTATATGATCGATTACGTCGATTGTACTGAGTGCTAAGTGTGAGTTTTTCTTTTCGCATTCGACAGTGAGCGCGTTTGGAGTTTACTAGGAATTTGTATGTGATTTGTACAGCGCCACCTGGTGGAAAACGTGAGAAACCAGAAAAGAAAAACTCACACTTAGCACTCTGATCGCTAGGTATACATACGTATAACTAGTTCATCGTTACAGAAGAAATTCATATTTATAATTTTGATCAGTACTTTCGTATTTCTAATTATTTTTGTGTTATAGCACTCACCCCGTGCTTGGGAAACTGGAAAAACCTTAAAAACAACAAAGAATAATATCGACACGCGGGATTTGAACCTGCGACCATCTCCGTAAAGTCAGGACGCTCTTTCACTGAGCTTCGCTGCCTCGAGTCTGTCGACACTAGTTCAGTGGAAGAGCGTCCCGGCTTTAGGGAGATGGTCGCAGGTTAAAATCCCGCGTGTCGATATTTTTCTTTGTTGTTTTTAAGGTTTTTCCAGTTTCCCAAGCACGGAGTGAGTGCTATAACACAAAAATAATTAGAAATACGAAAGTACTGATCAAAATTATAATACGTCGACGTAATCAATCGTACTGCATATTCCGGTTTGGAGGGTAAGGTAGCCGGTAAACTAATCTATATATGTGGCGTTAGACCTCGCTACAAGATAGCAACGCACCATTAACATCTTTGGTGTGTTTAGGCGATGGTGAACTCTTTCCATCAGGATACCCATCTGCTTGTTTGCTATCTTATGATGTAAAAAATAGCGTCAAAGCTTGTCATTGTTGTGTTCCGGTTCGGAGGTAAGGTAGTAAGTAGGTAAGGTGACAATATGTTTGTACGATCACTTCTGAATTTGTTGTTAGTGTCTTAACATCTTGCTCGAGTTTGGTATCACCGCTTTACCTATTTCTACCGCAGTAGCCGCAATGCTTATCGTTGTCGTCTTTTGGTTTGGAGGGAACGTTGTCAGTAAATTTATGTATGTTGAATTAGCATCGCGCCACATGCATAGCAACGCATGGAATAGCAAACGATTTGCTCTGCTGATGAAATGTGAAAATCATCACGTATAGATAAAGACGTAAATGCTTTTGCTACCTGATTGACATGGATTTTCCTATGCACAAGATCCTGTTAATCATGCTGGTAGATATACGGTTCGTTCTGCAAAAAAAGCATTTACCTTATATTTGATCAGACACATGGATCTTCTTTATGTGATGTACTTCGTCGTAACATAATGATTCAGAATATGTCGTTGTGCAGACACTCGGCGTAATATTTACGTATCATTACAACCTGATATTGATGGAGAACAGATTGATATTGGCGATCAAAGTTAACAACCCGTGTTGCTAGGGCTGTTACCGAAATGGATTGTCAGTTACGGATATTTCTATGAGATTAGTATAATAACATTTCAATTTGATCAATTTATTACTAGAATTTGTCGGGGCTTATAGCCGAGCTATATACGTAATATTATGACGTGATTAGGTTTGCAATATGTCAAACAAAATAACTCGTACATATTTTATTTATTTTTTATATCAACGCTCATGAACTATTGCTTTAAAATACGTCGTAAAGCACCTAACAGCAATTCAGTCTGGTTTCTTTTTAATTGATAAAAGTGATTAAAGATGGTGCAACATATTGGTCCTTGTACAGGCACAGTTAATGGTTACACGATAAAGAAGTTCAGAAAACTAAATAAATGTATTAAAAGCACATTAAATATATAAAATTTTACATCACACATACTATCATTTATTTGACACATATCACAATTTACGTACATTATATACTATTTTGTTTGTGGTTAACGTCTGTTATCAAACTTAGAATAATTTTTATAGTTAAATTCATGATCTAACGGAGTCATAGAATTATGGTCGAAATAATAAATTTTGTAATTCAGTAATTTTATTTATAAAAATTAGAAACGGTAATTTTCTTTAATTCGTTATCACTCACATGGCCGTGAGCGTGTTGATCCATTGAAATGTTCCCACAGATTATATTTGCCACAAATTATATCTTCACGAATTATTTGTAGGACGCATAGATTTTGAGATATCGCTAAAAAGGTGTGTGCACCCTTTTTGCTAAGACTGCATCCGGCGGACAAGGGCGGCAACCCCACAAACTTGGGGTTAAGCTTCTATTAACCACCGACACATGTCCCAAAAATAAAAATGCGTCCTCTACAAAATGTAAAGCTCATGTAACTTTTCAATGAATTATGTGTACATGAACTAAGCTAAGTAGTTATTATTATATGAAATCAATATGTAATAATAGATATAGGTTGGTAGTAGATACGTCATTGCATTACATCCATTACTATTGATGTTTAAGAACATACAGCGACATAATTTAAACGGAGTAAAACCAAAAAAGCTTAATTTATGGAACCCTGGATCAGATTTATGTAGGACTTCACCAAATTTATATAGGACCAAACGGTAAGTATACCCTTCTCTACAAAAGAAGAGTTTTTCAAATTGGTCTAGGTGTCTTGAAGTAATCGAGGAAAGTACATAAAAAAGATTTCAACCTCGAAAAATAGGAGATCGACATTCTCCTACTTTTAAAGTCGTTTAAATGTTAGTTATGTTGCAATGTCTTCATCTACACTACCTTAACTCATAGTGTTATTCAACAGTGCGATTATTCGGAACTTTTTAGATTGCATCACCAAATTGTGGAATGAACTTCCCAAGTCTAAATTTCTTGAGTAGAGTGACATTCTCATTTTTTTGTAAGAGGCGGTTTAAGGAATTTCTTAAGTGGCGGCAGCGCATCTCTTCTTACGTTACAGATATCAATGGGTATCGGTGACCACTTCCCATCAGGTGACATTTTGCTGGACTGCCAGCACATTATATAAAAAAGAAGTTCCGATCGCTGATTTCTGAATGCAAATATAGATCCTTCGGTGATGGTAGATCAGTTTGAATTATTTGTAGTTGCGATACGAAAATATTAATTTATAGTTCTGCATCGACTAAGAAATGTAGACCTGTTGGAATCTTTTCAACTACAACTATTACTATAGCAAAAAATACATTATTAACTACAGCCTAAGATGTGCGAATAATAATACGTTATTAATGTTTTTTTTTCTAATTTCAGTTCAGTTGTCACTTTATTTATTGTTTTTATTATTTATGTATTTTCTATTTTGATATAACGAGCCGATTACTTAATTATTAAATATACAGATATCTCAAAATATTACCCAATATATCAAGATGATGAAAATGTCTCCTGACATGCATATTATTAGCTGGATTATCATTTCCACGTAATATCATTCTTGAAAATACTTAGCAAGGTCTCTTTATATAAAGACATCGAAACAAACTTCTTGATATCCTATTCTTAAAACAGAAATGTGTAAGTCGTAATGTGATGTAGGAGTAAAACAGTAAACATTACAATCAAAATATATATTTTGGGATGTACGATAATTTCAGGTATCGTAACATCCCTACTAGTTGCAGAGAAATAAAAGTTATTCTCATGAAAAGGGCGAATGTAACGTTTTGTACCTTTTTCTCGACATGCGATAAAGCTGCTACGTGTTCTAACTGGAAATAAGATTTTTTGTGGGATTTCAAGATCAAGAATTCTTTACATAAACGTATAAGGAAAAAACTACACTAGCTTGATCTGTCGTTTAGCCGGATTGTTACTTTGTTTTCTTTACTTACTCTATAAACGATAGATATATCATAAGCGCCTTCCAGTCTATTACATAAATATGTTTTGTCTGTTTGTGTGTTCATTTATTTTGTCAAGTTTCGTGATACATATTCATTTTAAGGTTGGCAGACGACAATTTTATCATTTTTATCCGTCAGTCTCATACATTAGAATATAGGTAATGTTAATAAGACCGTAACATATTCATTGTTATTACGTTGGGGATGAAAGCAAACAGACGATTCTCGGAACAATAAGGATAGCTCCCGTCAGTAGGGTTTTGTTTTCCTAATTGCTAAATAGTTTCCCGGTTCCTTTGCCTTATAGAGCCAAACATGAAAATTTGTGCCCTGAGCAAGAATTAATTATCATAACATGTCGGTATATTTCATATGACTGTCATGTTATTTTTATTGAGGGTTTTGAGTCACTCTCAATCAATGAAATATGATCGACTCTCAAATCGAATAACGACCGTGCGAATGTATGTCACAAGGCTAAAAGCAAGTTACGTTTTCGTTTAAGTATGGCAAGTGGTGACGACGTGAGTTTTGCGTTTCCCCTATAAGCAATTCAAGTGACGCGTCGCTCGTGTGTTTTCTTCCTAAATTGTTTGGTGAAATGCGATATACTTCGCACAAATGGCACTAAGATGCTCTTTACATTGTGATTTATCAGCACTTAAGGAGTGTGTGAGAACTGCTTTGGGCAATAAAAATGCTAATAATGTTTTCAATAGAACTAATCGTCGTAGGTATTGTTACGTACTCGGGTTCGCAATTGTAGGAAAACACCACTTATATTAAATCCGTGTGTTTACACAACACAACACAACGTAATACTAAAATACCCTTTACACAATAGTTACTTGCTGTACTATCACTGAACTTAGAACACTACACAATAGAACACTTCTCGCTTCGCACTTGGTCACTTGATGTATCGTTCTCGATTGCTTGATAAAAACTGCCTTGTGTTTGTCAACACCTCTGTATTTATAGGCAGGGGAAAGTCCTAGCTGGATCCAGAAAAATCTAAATGTATCGGGAAACAATGAATCACTTCTTATCGTAAACATGTTATGAGTCATAAATCCTAGTACACGCTACTTTCAACCTTAGGAAACAATGAATCACTTCTTATCGTAAACATGTTATGAGTCATAAATCCTAGTACACGCTACTTTCAACCTTATGCCATATCCCACAGAGTCCATTATGGCATAGCCCAGGTCAACTATTTATTTGTCAATAGGAGTAGCTATCTCTTTCCTTTATTTCTAGAAAGTTAGCGCGCGCGCTCCAACTCTACACGCTTCTAGATTATTCGTAACAGTATTAAGAAATTATGTTGATTTCACAATCCTATTAAATTTTGAACAGCTTGTTATCGTGTTCTTAAACTACAAGAGTACTCTGAAGTGCTCTGAAGTAATGGGCGATTACATTTACCAAATTTTATAAACAAGTGTTAAAGTCTTGAGATAATTTCAGATAGTTCGAGAATTTTGATAAATTATGTTAATTATGCTGTAAAAATATATAAATGCTTAAATTTAAAACTAAAAATTACAGCTCTGACGACTGTTATGTAAATTTTTATTCGTAAAATTATTTTTGCTATATATTTACTTACATATGTGTTTTAGTGCTAGGGAAAATCTCAAAAACTCACAGTATGCAATAAAAAGAAATGTTCATTCACCGTGTACCATTTCAATCCGGTCGTGTTAACATTTTTTGTTAAGTTTCTAAAATTAATCTATTTTTTGTAAATAAATAAATATCTCTGGACTATTTTACACGAAATTATCATTTCAGTCCGACCGTGTAAACATTTTTTGTTAAGTTTCTAAAATTAATCTATTTTTTAAATAAATAAACATCTCTGGACTATTTTACACGAAATGATCATTTCAATCCGGCCGTGTAAACATTTTTTTGTTAAGTTTCTAAAATTAGTCTATTTTTTTAAATAAATAAATATCTCTGGACTATTTTACACGAATTGATCTAACCCCAAAGTAAGCAAATTATTTACTTGTAGTGTGGGTGTTAGTCAACGATATTATTACATAGAAATACATATATAATCAAATATATTTAAATAATTAGCTGTTGCCAGCGACTTTGTCCGCGCGGACTTCGTTTACTCCGCACAGCACCTCCCCCACAGGTGATAGCGTAATAATATGTAGCCCATATGTTGATCCAACCTGTTAATAATATTCATGCAAAATTTGAAGTAAATCCATGCAGTACTTTTTGAGTTTACTCCGGACATACATACAGACAAACAGATAAACAGACAAACAGACAAAGATTCTAAAAACTATATTTTTGGCTTCGATATCGATTGTAGATCACGCCCCAAGTATTCTTTTAAAAAAATATTCAATTATTATGTATATGTATAGATAAATTTAGTACTAAAGTTGTTGACATGAACGCTAAGAATTCTCCCCATTCTCGGGATAAAGAAACATTTCTTTATTAATATGTTCTGAAAATTCCAGTAATGGTAACGTATTATTAACAAAATATGTGTAGTCATTTTATTATTAAACCATAGCTACCTATGACAAAATTTATTACATTCAAATATCTTTTTTGATTCTAGCGCTTGTTATTAGATCTTCAACAGCGTACGATCTATCTGCAAAAAGAATTTAATATGAACTATTCCAGTTCTATTGAAGTATTTAGCAGACTACGTTTAAAATAGTTTCCTGTTAACAGAGCATTTTACTATTTCACAGTTTAAAAAATTGAACTAGCTGCTTGTAAGGTTAATAGATGTTTCTTGTTGCACGTACGGAACGTTTATTTATTTCTTAAGGTAATTGAAATGTTGTAAATAAACATTGGTATATGTGAAATGCTTAACGTAAGTAATCTATTTGTTTATGGTATTGTATTAATTTTGTCTTAAGTAATGAATACAATTTAATCAAGTTATAAAATATACATCAAATACGCTGACGATATACGTAGGTCACACTATAAGTTTTGCGTAACTTAAAAAAACAACTTGTTATAACCAAAATATTATCTTTATTGCTTTTCAAAATAATCTCCTTTACATTTTAAACATTTTTTCATTCGATCCAACCATTTTTTAAAACAGGAGGACCACAGATCTGAAGGCATGTTTTCTACGTGCTGATTGAATGCTATCACTGCCTCTTCGGAGTTGGTGAAAGTAAAACCTCTCATCAAATCTTTGATTTTGGGGAAAATACAGAAATCACAGAGTGCTTGGTCGGGGCTATGCGCAGGATGAGTGACGAGATGTACTTTTTCGGAAGCTAAAAATCACTTGGCCGTGTGTGAAGTAGCGTTATCATGGTTTAGGAGAATGCGGTTTTTGGGTCGTCTTTCGCGAACTTTTTCTAACACCTTGGGTAAAAAATGGTAGAATACCACTCAGCATTAACACTCTTTTGATCTTCAAGTGGAATTGTGCAGATGGGACCCGTAGCTGAGAAAAAAAACGCGATCATTTTTTTACCAACGTTTCTCGCCTGTCTCACTTTTGTTGGCCTGTTCTCATTTTCAAACACCCATTCACAAGATTGCTGTTTTTTTTTCAGGTTCAAAACAATAAATCCACGTTTCGTCCCCTGTGACAATGTCATAAACAGCATTAGAATGTCTGTGGTTGTATTTCAGTAGCATTTGTGAGCACCATTCCACGGGAGCCCGCTTCTGCTCCGTTGTCAGTTCATGAGGGATCCAACGACAAGAAAGTTTCCGAACTTTCAATTTTTCGTGTAAAATTTTCTGAATTTGGCCACCATCGACCACACAGCCCATAGACGCCTAATGTTCGATTTTCCGTATTGAATGCATTCTGGCAACTAGCTGAGCTGAGCTGCAACATCGTGATTGGCTTACTCAAGGCCACAGTGAAAGATAGTGATGTACAGAGAATCTGATTGGTCGACACTGATTGGGTATTGGTGCATGGACATTTACATCGGAACTATAAGTCAGATGTGTTGACAGAAGCCATTTGCCTGTTATTAGGGGTCTATGGGTTGTGTGGTCGGTGGCTCATACCAATCCCCAATAGTTCTCGAATTGTCTCATAAGTAATCCGGGGGTTTTCTTCAATTAACCGCTTACCAGTAGTTACATTGTTTTCGTTGACGGCAGTTGAAGGGGCGGCCTTCACGAAATTCGTCATGTAAGGAAACTCGACCTCTCTCAAATTCAGCAAACCATCGCTTCACGGTGCTCAAACAAGGTGCTTCTCTCCCAAAAGCATTTTGAAGACGAGCGGCACAGTCTTGCGGAGAAATAGAACTTTTAAAATCATAAAAAATCATCGCTCTAAAATCTTTTCGATTTAATTCCATTTTCGTTGCGTACGTAGAACTTTGATGTGTGATAAAAAACAATTGACAAATCATTTGCCGCCAATTGTTTTTTTTATTAATAAGAAGGTTGCAACGTTTTAAAAATACATATAACATTCGAAATTCACATAGTTCCGATTAGCTAGAAGTGCAAAACTTTTAGCGTGCCCCATGTATTCAGAGAGGATTAAGTGCTGAACGGTAATTTCGCCACAAAGTCAACTTACTGTATTGTTTAAGGGAACTCATTATATATTAAGACAAACATATAAATATTTTAAAAAATATTGCGTTATCTCAAAATTACTAACAATCAATTGTTTTTTAATTCACGTGGTTTCTTATTTTTTATTAATTCTGCCCGGTTGGCGATAGGCTTGTCACATATTACATTATGAGACTAAGTATCTTCTAGGGCATACACTATAACGCTTCCTACAAAATCTAGTCCTTGTTCCCCCTCTGATTTTCGTCCCAAATCTATACTTCCCTTCGTCTCAAAAGTACTTGCATATATCGCTCACTCAGAATTTTCCGAATACCTCTGTAATAACAACCTGTTACACGAAAACCAATCTGGCTTTCGACCTAGTCATAGTACTGTAACTGCTTTAGTTCGTGTAACTGATGACTTACGCCTGGCAATGGACAAAAAACTGCTCACTCATTGATGTAAAAGAGGAGGATACGTTACCTAGTCACAGCGCCTGGTCATACAAAACTAGGTCCGTGGACACAGCGATTGTAGTATGCCACTCAGTTACGCGCGGGACATCTTAACGCAAGCTTCCCCAACCTTTATTTCGCCGAGCCTCCCCGAGCCAAAAATAATATTTTCATGTCCCCCTTAATATCCCTTATTTACCTACTCGTTGATTTTTTTTTTGGAAATGTAATCTTACATATTACGTACGACGCCCCCCCCCTAACATTTCTCTACACCTCCCTAGGGGGCGTGCTCCTCTGGTTGGGAAGCCCTGTCTTAAGGCGAGGCACCGAGACAAATGGAAATAAACTGGTTTGCTTAATCACATTTTTATGTATTAATTGTTTACAAAAATTACACTATATATCTGAAGGTATTATCTAAGAAATGTGTTAACTCATTACATGATAGAATGTACTTTACTCAATCATATAAAATTCCGAAAACAGGCTAAAAAAATCTCTAAAACAAGTAATTTGTTTATAATATTTCTAATTTTCTACATATTTTTATATGGTGATATTAGGTTTTAAATACAAAAAAGAATGTTCTAAATTTTGGTTTTAGATGAAGTAGATATTTATTTATCTGAAAACTAAACCGTTTCACAGCGGTTTCAGAACATACCGCGCCGCCCACACTCCATAGTATTGGCGCGCGTCAAAATATCTCGTCTTAACTTTCCGCCTTTATTTTCCGATTGTTTCTGCCATTAAAAATGCATCAAAATGCCTTCTTGTGTATTTAACCACCTCTTTTATATCAATGTGCTCATTATTATTGATTGACTTCCTAGATTTTAGTAGCGCTTTTACATCGGTTGATTTTGAAACTTTATTAACAGTGATTGGGTCCCTTAACGTTTCTTCTTCCACTCTCGAATAGTTTAGCTCGTATCTTCGTTTTCGTTAACAGTGTACTCAGTCTGGCAATTCATTCGGAGTGGGTCAATCTGTCTTCAGGAGTTCGTCAGGGTGGTGGTCCTTTTCCCCTTGCTATTTTTCTCTTTTATTAATACCGTCAACTTCATATTAATGTCCCATTTTCATTTGTATGCCGATACCTACAGCTTTACCGCTATTTCTATGCCATGGATGTAGTTGATGCAATCAATGCCATGAATGAGAACTTGGTGAGGATCTATAATTGGGCTTCTTTTGGACTCTGTGTCAATGCAAGTAAATCACAGGCTTTATTAATAATTGGCAGTCGATACATGCGTAATTTGATTGCTAATTTTGATGTCCCAACTTTATTATACAATAGCGTACGTATTGCTTTTTCTAGTTCTGCTGTAAATTTGGGAGTAACATTCAGTTCAATTTTTTCTTAGAATCATCATGTAAACAATGTAGCTCGTAAAGTACTTCATTCTTTTCACTTATGAAAACTCCTAAAAAAATTTCTTTCTCCTTAAACAAAAGTCTCATCCACAGTCTAATTTCCCCATTTTAGATTACGCTGATACCTGCTTCCTTGGATACTATTAGAACATATAATTAATTAAAATTAACATTTTTTTTTTAATTAAACATATCAATAGGGGCGAATTGTTTAGGTTCATTTGGTTGTTCAATAGCGAGGGTTCGTGTTTACCTCTAAAGCTTCAAGGACATCTAATTTTTTGCCTTTAGTGCAACGGTGAAGACAAACGAACTTATTTGTTATTTCAAACTTGTACGCTCGGAGGTGTAGACCAAATGCAGCTGACCTTTACGCGAGTGTCATTTTCACAAGTGTTCCCTAATTCTTGTCAAAAAAGATCTGCCAGTTTGACCTACATATTCGGTCTTCCATCATCGCACTGCAGTTTGTATACCCCACTTTGGTTAAGTTTTGGCGTGTTGGCTTTGTTGTTAAGAAGGAGATTTTTTAAAATCCTATTATTGTAGAAAACTGGTTGGTAGTCGTGAAGTTATTTTGAACATTTATAAGATATCTTGCCCAAGAATGGTAATTTAGTATATTTTCCTGCTTCCTTCCTTTCTTCCTTCCTTGATTCCTTCCTGCTTCCTTGATGTCACCGAAGAGTTTGTCAATAAGTTGGAGAGGCTACAAAATCTCTGCGTAAGGTTTATCTTTGGCTTGCGAAAGTTCGATCACGTTTCTAAATACAGGGCCCAGCTTTACTGGCTTCTAAACTCTACTAACTAACTTCTACTGGATTCGCCAACGTAGTAATTTACATATACTCTGTCTGTTGTATAAATTTTCTTTGACCCTTTGTATTCCAAATATCTCCGTGATGATTTCCGTTTTCTACATTCTTCTGACTCACCTTGCCGCTTTAATGTTAGAACTCTTTTGCATTTTCCCACTAGTAACTCTGCCATTTATTCTCACTCGTTTACTGTTCATGCCGTCAGTCTGTGGAACTCGCTACCCACGGATATTCGTACTTGTGAAAGTTTGCCTATTTTTAAGAAGCGTCTTAAAGAGCTATATCTCACGCGACTTTAATTTTAATGTTTTTTTCTCTTTTATTTCAATGACATTTCTATCTGCTTCATGATTCATGGATTATATATGTATATATATGGTATGTATGTATATATATATATATATGTGTTTTATATATATATATATATATATATATGTATGTATATGTGTGTGTGTACGTATACATGTGTGTATGTTTATATTGCGTTTATTTTATGTGTATTATTCTGTCATGTAATTTTCGGTAGGTAGATTTTAATTTTATTATTTTCAAATTTAATCAATCCATTGTACAACAAGTGAATAATGAATTATCTTTGCTTATAATATTTCCTTGTGACGGGTTAGCTGGAGGAAATCTCTGTTATTAGAGAAGTTCGCCCTTTGTACTTTTATTCTTTTATTGTTTTATTTAAGTGATTACTGTGTACAATGAAGAATTAAATAAATAAATATCTTCGGCTAATCGTGGTTGCACTTGTTGTAACTCTGCCTACTTCTTCGAGGATACGTGCGTGAAGGTACTTTTTAAATAATTCTGCTAGATTTCATGTGTCGCATATGGAGTGTCTCATATTTATTTTATATCCTGTATGTTTCGTTACTGTGGCAAAATATAGTAGAAGTTTCCCAGATTTCCAGATACATATACAGGTCAAATCTGTTTTTTAGAATACCTCCTGTATTCTAAAAAACAGATTTGACCTGAGATTTTAGACCCAATTTTCATGAGGATTAGGACTTACCAGGATAAAAATATATATTTTTGTTACAGTTTCAAAACGAGTAAGGGCGTCGGCTACACCGCCCACTTTGTCGGCAACTGCTTGGTGCTGACTTCGATGAAAGTGCGAGGCAAAGGGTTCCAGCATTGCGTGAAGTACGAGTTCCAACCACGACGGTAGGTTTTTATAGTATTAATAAAATGCCACTAACAGGCTAAAATCTAAAAGAGCTCAATGAGGTTTTTTAGCAAAAACTGCTATCCATGTACATTAACGGCTACCACCACAGTTCATATGCATTGAGCACTAGTACATAGTAGGTTTATTTATTGCCTTGTGGTCTAGGGGTTAGACTATTCGGCTCAGATCATGAGGTCCTGGGTTTGATGCCCAAGTCGGACAGAAGGGTTATTGAAGTTTTTTTAGGTTTTTCTCTAAAATCTAAAACCTCAGTAGCAGCACGGAGTCTGGCGGAGTGATGTATTGCTACCCCCCGTGCCTCGGATGAGCACGTAAAGCTGTCGGACCCAGTTATCGCTAGAAATAGTCGATAATCGTAAATATGTCGATAAAATGTGACGATGAGGATCACCATTAATTTCACTACCGGCAAACCGGTTGATCGTGGTAAACCGGAAACTCTGTAGCCCTTCAGCTTACTCTGCCTACATCGCAAGG